>CM060686.1:118152022-118752022 GCA_030686995.1 Artemisia argyi
CTAACTTACCCCATCTAATTCGCTTCAAGCAGGTTCTCAGTCATCATCTCAAGAACGATCCGAACCCTTAACCGAAAAATGACAACAAATGTGGTTTCAAATAAATCCGATGGTGGTCATTGTTTCGATAAAAAAAATGATTCCAGTGATTGTGGTTTCAAACCCGATAAACTCGAACTGACAAACTAGATCTAAAAACAAATATCTAACATATTAAAAAAAAACCCGACGGTGGTTATGGTTTAAAAACATATATCGGCAGTGGTAAGGACGATATTTTTGGTAAAGTCGTGCGGCCAAATTGATTACTACGGTTAGAGTTTCGACGGCGGCAGTACATAGGGTTTCGAATAAGGCAGAAACCATATAATATTATAAACGATAGATGTAATAGTGGATAAACGGATATATGCGGATGACGGTGACAAGTCATGGATGTGAGAGAGAAAGGTAGATTGAAGGGGATGGTTTTTTATTTTATTTAATTGAGATCTAAGAGATGACGGTAGTTTTTAGGGATGATAAAGTAGAGGTAAATAAGGGATGTAGAATACCAAAAATGCCCTTTTACTTAAGTTTGAATTTTAATTATAGTTAAATGCTCAATTTCCACTTGTCAAAGTTTTATTGGGATCTCATTTTAACAATTTTAAGAATGATCTTATATGAACTCAATTCTATATATATATATATATATATACATATATATATATATATATATATATATATATATATATATATATATATATATATATATATATATATATATATATATATATTAAATACCACATATTAATACAACATATTACACATTTCAATCCACAAAATCTCCTAATTTTCTCTATTCTAAATGGCTTGCAAACTCCCTCATACCGTCAAACAACTTCAAACGTATATCCAAAAACAAGCTGACAAAGACGACAAGGAACGCCAAGAGGCTACTGTTGCCCTTACTGGGGCACCCAATCGCCTAGAGAGATAAAGCTGACGTGGCAGGGAAAATTAGGGGGATTGAATTGCCTTACTATGGGTTGCCTTAGAAGTATGTTGTTTAGCTAGTCTATTATAAAAAAAATGATATAGTGGATGCGGTTGTATAGAGGCTAGTTTGTTTAGATTTCTTGAATTCATGTATGCAAGTGACCTCTATGTGGCCTTGGGTATGTCTTAGGTAAGCCATTGAAGGTCAAAACTCTATTTTCTATGCTAATATATTTCCGCATTTCACTTTTGATAAAATAAAAATTCCTACAGCTAAACAGCTTTTACTATTGTTCCTGTTATTTTCAACTTTGTTAATGATGTGGAGGTTCCATTCAAAATGCAATATCGCTAAGTAATTTGTGTAATTGCATTTTACGTGTTAGATCATCTTATAGTTCATTCGGTTTTATTAGTAGATAGATATGATCCAAACCCACAATCGGGCTGGGGCCATATCTATCCATTTTAATTGCACATGATCATTGATGTTTGAAAATCCATATTGTATGCATTCTGGTTATACTCAGTAATGAAGATCCTCTAGAAATTATCTATGCATAAGTTCAACGGAAGCACTACACTAACAAATATGATAACCAACTAACTATTCAAAATAGAACATAGCTCTGTGTTGGGTTTTGGATTCTGTTACTGAAGAGTCAAACTGCTGCTAATATGAAACTGCTGCTAAGGTTAATGATTCTGCTGCTATTCATTCAAAGTGCTGCTATGGGAAAATACTGCTGGTGGATCTACTACTGAAGAGATATGCATGTACACGAGTGGATAATTATAGAATAGATTGTGTGTATATTTTATACGTCTAGAATATTCTTATCTTGTGTAGAAAGGTATTGTAAACCTAGTAGGATTCCTTGGTCTATAAAAGAAGGATCCTAGGGTTAGATTGAGTACGTATTGTTTAGTTTTCGTTTACACTTCAAGGTTGTAAAACCCTAGCATTGTCGAGTTCTTGTATTATTAATATATTGAAGTGTTGATAGTGAATCATTATTCTTCTTAAGTTAAGCTTTAATATTCCACGTTCTAGCTTAAGTGTTAACTCAAGTCAACTTCTATATAAGATCGTTTGCTCAACTCGGATCAACAAGTGGTATCAGAGCTTGTGATCTAGAAGTTGAAATCAAGAAGAATTTGTTCCTTACAAGTTTGATGTTCCTAATCAATTGCTGAAGTTGGGTGACGACACACATATGGTGACTGCTTCAAAGGTTCCCATGCTCAACCCTGGAGAATTTGAGCTATGGAAGATGAGAATAAGATAGTACATTCGCATGATTGACTTCAACATGTGGAATGTGATCATCAATGGTGACTCTTTACCAAAGAAGGGTCCTGATGGACAAGATATACCTATCAAGTCTGCTGAAGAGAACTCAGTAAGAAAGATGGAGATCAAGGCACACAGTATTCTCTTGATGGGAATACCTAATGAATTTAAGTTGGATTTTGAGGGATGTGAGACTACAAAAGCCTTGATAGATGCTGTGGAATTCAGGTTTGGAGGGAATGATGCTACTAAGAAGTCATGGAAAAACATGTTGAAGCATAAGTTTGAAAACTTTACTGCTGCAAGTGGAGAAAAGATTGATGGCACATACAACAGGCTTAATCAACTTGTTAGTCACTTAAAGCTTGTTAATTATGTGGTTCCTCAAGAAGATGTAAACCTCAAGTTTCTTAGAAGTCTTGCACCTGAATGGAGTATGCATACAGTTGTTTGGAGGAATAAGCCTGATTTTGAAACTATGAAGTTCGAAAGCCTCTACAACAATCTGAAGGTGTATGAACCAGAGTTGACTTCTTCATCTACTTCATCTTCTTGTACAAAAAATCTTGCCTTTGTATCTTTAAAGTCAAAAGAATCTAAAGAATCCCACTCTACTGCTTATGGTGTGTCTGCTGCTGATGGATCTGCTGCTAGTTCTAATGATAAAAATTCCATCAGTGATATTGCTTTGTGTGCATTCTTGGCTGATCTAACATCCAACATAAGATCATAGGTTATCAGTCAAGATATGGATCATATTGATCCTGATGATCTTGAAGAAATTGATCTTAAATGGTAGATGGCCATGTTGACCTTGAGGGCAAGAAAATTCTTGAAGAGGACTGGGAGAGAAGTCAAGTACAGGGCTAAAGAAAATTTGGGTTTTGACAAGTCAAAGATAGAGTGCTACAATTGCAACAGGAAGGGTCATTTTGCCAGGGAATGTAGAGCTCTAAAGAAGAATGTTGAAGCTCCAAAGAAGACCACTGAAGAATCAAAGAATACCACTACTGCATTGGTATCTTGTGATGGGTTGGGAGAGTATGATTGTAGAACAAATAATTCTCTGGTGGCTCAAGTCAAGCCTAAAGTGCATAACTTTGCACTTATGGCCTATGCATCATCATCTTCTAGATCTGACTATGAGGTATCTAATGATTCTGATCTATCTGTATGTTCCTTTAAATCATGTGCTGACACTGTAGAAGAACTTAAGTCTAGGAATGAGAGTCTAATTAGAGAAATTAAACACCTAAAACTTGATAACTTAGGTTACAAAGTAGGTATTCAAAATGTTGAAAGAAGACTAGAATATCTCAAACAGTGTGAGCTAGAATATGTAGATAGAATTAACCAACTGGATGTTGAGATTTTTAAGAAAAACAGTGACATTGAATTTCTTAAGAATAAGTTAGAAGAAGCAGAAAAAGATAGAGATGCAGCTCTTGCTGATAAGGATAAACATATAGTAAGAGTAAATAAACAACAGTTTGCTTCTGATTTGGTTAATAAATCTATTGAGAGTACCTTGATGAGAAAAGGAAGTGGAATAGGCTACAATGAGGTTGCTCCCCCTGTTAAGAGTGCCTATGCTCCACCAGGAAAAGAACAATCTTTCATTAGTGAGTTAGACATAGAAAAACATGTAGGTGAATCTAGTACAAGTGTCTTAAAAACACCTAAGGTTGAGGTTAGAAAATTTTCTAAGGCTCCTATTGTGGAAGACTTGTATTCAGATAGTGATGAGGAACAGGTTGAACAAAAACAAAGTGTGAAAAAGGAAGAAATTCCTACAAAAGTTGAACCTAAAATTGAACAGGTTAAGTTTGTGAGACCTGTGTTGGGTAAGGGTATATCTAGGAAAATGGTAGAATACAATGAAGTTCCTAGAGATTAGATGAATGGATTTTATAATAAGCCTAGGGGTAATTAGAGAAACTTTAATAACCTAGTTTCAAACAAATTAGGTAGTGAGTTTCAATTAAAGAAGAAGGCTTGTTATAAGTGTGGTAGTTTTGAACATTTGATAAATAGTTGTAAAGACCACCAAAATCCTGTTTGGAATCAATACTCTAGGGTGAATCATAAATGTGTTTCTAAAAATACTCACCCTCATCCTAACAGAAGCATGATTCCAAGGGTTGTGTTGTTAAGATCGGGTACAACTAGATCTATTTTTGCTGCTAAATCGAATGGTGCTTTTAAAACCACAACTGGTTCTATTGCTGGCTCTACGTCTAGTAAGCACTCTGCTGCTAGTAAGCAATCTGCTGGTAGTACAAAACTTTCTACTTCTTGGCCAAAAGTTTTATCAAAAACAGTTGTTGGAAATCATTTTTATGCTGTTAAGGCCTCAGCTTGCTGGGTTTAGAAACCAAAATCATCTATTTCAAACAATGTTTCCAAAAACAGTAGTGCATCAAGTGATTTAAAGAAATTTAATTATGTTGATGCACAAGGCAGATCCAAGTCAGTAATGGCTTGGGTCCCCAAGCCATTCTAATTTCTCTATTTTCATGTGCAGGGTAATCTACAGGACGAGCTAAAAGATATAGTTATAGTCAAGGTTGCAAAAATCGCTAGGCGGTAGCATGGCGGTCGAGTACCGCCTAGCGATTAATTGGTTAGGCGGGGATTAATCGGGGATTAATCGGATTGGATTTTTTATATATAAAATTAAAAAAAATTTAAACTATATGCCCGATTTAGCCGATCTAGCCGATTTTTTTTCTGATTTGGCCGATTTATCCTTGATCTGACCAATTTCTATCTGTAACCGAGTTGGCCGATTTATCCGATTTTTGGCCGATTTGGCCGATTTATGCCCGATATGGCCGATTTTTATCCGATTAATCGGTACGTTGACTGATATTTGACCAAACCGATTGATAAGGCCGATTAGTGAAAATCGTGGCGGTTAATCCCCGCCTAGCGATTAATCGGCCGCCAAGGCCGATTTTTACAACACTGGTTATAGTTGATAGTGGATGCTCTGGGCATATGACAGGTGATGAGTCTCAACTCGAAGACTTTGAGCCTTTTGAAGGTAGTTATGTTGCTTTTGGGAATGATCCAAAAGGTGGAAAGATTATTGGCAGAGGAACACTAAGAACACGAAATTTGGACTTTGAAAAAGTGTTTCTTGTGAAAGGGCTTAAGTTTAACCTCTTTAGTGTCTCACAAATGTGTGACAAAAAGAACTTTGTTCTTTTTACAGACACTGAATGTATGATCCTTTCTCCTGATTTTCAGTTGCCAGATGATAAATTTGTGCTATTGAGAGTCCCTAGAACTGAAAATATATACAGTGACCATATTAAGCACATTGTTCTTAAAAGAGCTTTAACTTGTCTAATTGCAAAGGCTACTATTGATGAGTCCAAATTATGGCATAGAAGACTTGGACATCTGAACTACAAGACCATAAACAAGTTGGTGAAAGGAAATCTTGTGAGAGGGATGCCTACAAAGATGTTTGAAAATTGTGAAACATGTGTTGCCTGTCAAAAGGGTAAATAGCACAGAGTTTCATTCAAGTCCAAGACAGTGAACACAATTACTGAGCCCTTACATTTACTTTACATGGACTTATTTGGGCCTTTTTTTGTGAATAGTTTGAATAAGAAGTCATATTGCCTAGTTGTAATGTAAAACCCACATTTTCATAACATGTTAAAATTACCAAAATGCCCTTATAACTTAAAAACTAGATAAAAACTTAAATAAAATACCAAATAAATCCCAAACACTTGGAAATACGTAACATATGATAAATATTATTTTGTTGGAGCATTTGAGATATTTAGAACTTACATAAAATTGTGCCACGCCTAAAAGCCTTAAACAAGTCCAAAATGAATAAAAATGTTGTACCAAATTATTTAAAATTGAAGATATGCATAAAATAATTATGGAAGGTATTAATTCTGATTTCCCTCATTTAATTCAACCCCAAAACCGGCCTATAACCCCCTCCTCATCCATATACTTATTTGTTACCTAATTTCATTTTATAACATTTTTCAAAACCCTAAAACTCTCTAAAATACACATGGCAGCTAAACAATCTTTCCAGAGGTGTTTAGCATTTTTCTTGGGTTCATCTTAAAGATTATAAGGTGGGAAAAATAGTGGTGACATTTTTGGTTTGATTGTGTGCAAGAAAAGCATTTTTGAGATCGTATTTGTAGCCAAGAAAACAAGAAATCCATTTATTTGTTTTCCTTCAATCAACAATGACTTTGGTAATTTTTCTAAATCCCTTACATCACATATAATCCATGAAAAATGTTTATTTTGATCCATTCATATTTTGTAAGGCATACGAATTAAAAAGAATTAAAAACCCTAAAAACATGAAAAATTGTAATCGGCCATATATGAATTTTGAGAACCTCATATATATTTTTATACTTCGTATTATGACCTATATGATCTGTAAAAATTGTATTATAAATTATTTGAAGCATGGAACATGGTTTGGAATTTAGTTTTGTTTTTATTTATTAGGATTATATTAAAGTAAAATGAAATAAATTGATTATTGAATCAATTCGATTTAGGGTTAGGATTTTTGTAATTTTTCTCGTTAAATTAATGTTTTAGGATGCTTAAAATAATTATTGCATGACCTGATATGTTGGGGATAAATATTGTTTAATTAATTGTTACCGAATGGAATTTAAATAATATCAGGGTATGTTTTGTAATTATTCAAACTTGACGGTCATTTTTGTAAATGATATGAGACCAGTATTAAATCGTATAAAATATAATATGTGGGTGTTATATGTTAAATTTGAAACTAGAAGGTATAAAAGTTAAATTAATTATAAATTAATTTGTTTTGGAAATTATTAAAAGTAGAGGGGGTTGTTTTGTAATTTTGTAAACTTAAGGGTTGTTTTGGAAATCATAATAAGACCTGGTATGATCATATAAAATTGGTATAAGGGTTAAATGTGTTAGTTTTGTGATTAAAAGGATTAAAATGGAACTATATATATAACTATTAAGTAGAATCGTATTTTATTTAAAATAGAGGGACCATTTTTGTAAATTCTGAAAACTCAATGTGTAATCTATAAATAATTATATTGAGGGGCTATGGATGAAAATTTGATAATTAAATGGGCTTGTATGCAATTTTGATAATTAAAATGATATAAATGGTTAATTATATAAATAAATGTATATGTTTTGTAAATAATTAAAGTGGAGGGTATAAATAGTAAATTCTGGAAACTTGAAGGTTATTCAGTACTTAAAATATATTAAAGAGTATAATATGCAAGTTTCGTAATTTATAAGGCTTACTTGTAAATTCTAATAATTATAAGGTATAAATTGTAATTATTTAATTTAAGGGACTAGTATTGTAAATTTGGAAAGTTAAGGGCTGTTTTATATAAAAATTATATTAAAGGGGCTGATTATGTAATTTTGGAATAAATAGTGGCTTAAGGTGTTAAATGGAAATTTATATGGGTATATGTGTAATTTAAAGGACTTATTTGAAATCATTGTAACTAAAGGGTATAAAGTGTAAATTTGGCTTATTTGACTTATGTATATGTGATATAATATGTATATTTTCACTTCTGACCCTTAACTTACTTATTTGACACGTTTAACCCTAAATTATATAAATTCACATTTTGAAACCCTAATCTTGGAAAACTTGTAATAAATGAAATCCTTAACGTATACATTTCCGGAAACTTGTTAAACTGATAAAACTGATCATATTGGATATGTCTATAATTGGAAAGTTGCTAATTTTAGAATTCAACTATTTATGGAAACTTGCTATTCTTGGAAAGTACTATTTATGGAAACTTCTAAAAGTGGAAATCTTCTAAATAAGGAAACTTACTAAAAATAGAAAGTCTTCTAAAATGCTTAAACTACTTAAAGTGGAAAGTTACTAAATATGGAAAGTTACCTAAAATAGAAAGCTGCTAAATATGGGAAGTTACTAAAAATGGAAAGATAACTAAAGAGGTAACTTACGTGATTGAACTCTTCTTAATTCAAATCCATTCTATTCTAGGTTTGGTGAAGCGGGAATGACCGTTCCCCTTTCGTTTGATTTCGGTTTGTTTTGACTCGGCAAAGGTACAGATATTCCGTACTCTTTCAGTAAGAGTGCACACTTTCTCTCTCTTGACTTTGTCTTTGACTTGATTATCGTGTTATGACTTTCGTTTGGTCTTGGTTAGGGTTCTTTGTACTTGGTTCTATGATTGGTGTGTTTCACCGGTAATTTTGATCCTATTGTTATTCGTTTGAACTCTTGTGATCCGTTCGATAACCTTTTGTGACATTAACCATTGAACCTTTGTTAGACCTTGGATATTCTTTGGGATAATATAACGGGAGGTGAAAATTCTTTTCTTAATTATGACATGGAAACATTTAAAGGAGAAAGTATTTTATAACGACACTTTTAATATGAGTTAAGACCACTTATTTATGGGATTATATAAATTCATAAAGACTACTTTTGAAGAATATCTTATGAAAAAGTTTATTAAATATCACTTTTATAAATGTCATCTTTTGGAAGATCTTTTCTAAATGGACCTTGTTATAAACTTTTTAAATGGGATTGTACTATGAACCTTTTTAAACAAGTGATGGGAACCTGCTCAATTGAACTTTTGTTTTAAACTCTCATTATGACCCTTTTATTTATGAACTATGGGACTTTGGAACTTGGAATAGTGAACCTTGTGGATTGGGAACTTTGGCGTTGATCTCTCCATTTTGACCCATTGTTATTACATCTTTGATTGATCCTTTGACATTGACCTTTGATATTGAACCTTTGATCCTGAACCTTGATATTGAACCATTGATATTGAACATTTGATACTGAATCTTTGATATTGAACCTTTGATATTGAACCATTGATACTGAACCTTTGATACTGAACCTTTGATATTGAACCTTTGACGTTGAACCTTTGAATTTGACTTGGCACAATGGCACTTATACTTTGATTTTGAACCATGACTACATGACCCTTCAGTATTTACCCAGGTATTACTTGTTGTGGAGTAGCCACAACCATAGCATTGATGCACCAATGTTATGTACTCTAGTGTGTTTGGAGAGATGTACCACACCATCCCTGATTATTGTTATCGACTACTGCTATGATCATTATTGGCCTGCAGGGGCGTATGGATGCATCCTAGATTTGATTGATTGATTGATTGATTGATTGATTGATTGATTGTGACTATTGTATTGACTACATTGATTATTGCTACATTGATTGGTGAATGGGTGTGCGTGCATTGCAACCCCTCACATATTGGGAGCTAGCTACTCCATATTGGGCTACTATTGTATTGTATTGAATGATTGATTGGGCCTGGGGAAAATACTGAATTCCACATACATTACATCTTACACTTAACCTTTGACAACCTTTGATTACCCATTGACACCATATGTAAACTATCTTCGTATTCCTTTGCTTATCATATCTCTTTTGTATTGTATTGTTATTTGTTTAATATCTGTTCACTGAGCTTTGTAAGCTCAGCCGCATTTCTTTTCCTGCGGCAGGTTTAGTAGGAAGCTGAGTTATGGACGAAGGTTTTGCTTTTGGGCTTAGAAGACTTCACCCTGTTAGATACTTACTGGACTTAGAGATGATTAGAAGCATCTATGTTGGGCTTAGATTATTGTTGCCCTTTTGTACCTTGTATTTTGATTAGTTTTCTTTTGTCATCTTGTAAGTTTTGAATTAGTATTGTATCGCCGTTTCACTTGTGTTCTGAATTGACTCCATAATGTTGCACTTTAGCCCTTCTCGGGTTGGGGTGTTACATGTCACAGATGACTTTAGCAGGTTTACTTGGGTGTTCTTTCTAGCTACTAAAGATGAAACTCCAGAAATACTCAAGGCATTCATTACAAGAGTTGAAAACCTGCACAACCACAAAGTGAAAATAATCAGATGTGACAATGGTACTGAGTTCAAGAATAGTGTGATGAATCAATTCTGTGTGGGAAAGGGTATTCTAAGAAAGTACAGTGTTGCAAGAACTCCACAACAAAATGGTGTTGCAGAGGGAAGAAACAATACACTGATTGAGGCTGCAAGAACAATGTTATCTGACTGTAAACTACCTATACCTTTTTGGGCTGAAGCTGTAAACACTGCATGTTTTGTGCAAAACAGAAGTAAGGTAGTTAAGCCTCACAACAAGACTCCATATGAGTTATTTCATGGAAAGAAACCAATGATTGATTTTCTCAAACCATTTGGATGTCCTGTTACTATTTTGAACACTAAGGATCATTTAGGCAAGTTTGATGAAAAAGCTGATGAAGGATACTTGGTTGGTTACTCTGTGAATAGTAAAGCTTTCAGGGAATACAATAAGAGAACCAAACATGTAGAGGAGAATTTGCATATCAAGTTTAGTGAGAACACATCTAATGTTGAAGGGAAAGGACCAGAATGGTTGTTTGATGTTGATATTCTTGCCAGAACAATGAATTATGTACCAGTTATTGCTAGTGTTGACACTAACAAACCTCAAGAAGATTTTGTTTTAGTAGAGAAATTGAAGATTGGTCCAACTTTACTACCGTTTCAGAAAGATCAAAGTTCACAGGAAGATGTTGTTGCTCAAGAGAAACCTAAGGAAACTTAAGAAGGTATTGAAATACCTGTTGATGCAGAAAAGGTAACAAATGAAGCTCCCAAAGTGGTTGTTGATGTCTCTCCTACAAGGCCAGAAGACTCTACTGCTGACTCAGAAGACTCTACTGCTGACTCAGAAGACTCTACTGCTAGGCCAAAACAAACAACTACTGCTTCAATCAATTCTATTGCCAAGCCTACTAACTCTACTTCTTCACCAAAGTTTCCTTCTTTGGATACTCAGGGTAGATCTTTTGTTGATCCAAACTATCCTAATGATCCAAATATGCCTCCTCTAGAAGATATCATGATACAGATGATGAAGCTCTTGATGGCAAATTGTTTGGAGCTAATGCAGACATTACTAATTTGGAACTCAACATTCCTGTTAGTCCCACTACTACCACAAGAGTTCACAAGAATCATCCCAAAGAACAAATTCTCAGTGATCCAACATCATCTGTTCAAACAAGAAGAATGACTAAAGAGCTAAAAGATCTACAACATCAAAGTTTCTTTGCAAGATCTTTGCATCAAAAAACAGTCATAAAGATCTACAAAATTGCTTGTTTGTCTATTTTCTATCTCAAATTGAACCCAAGAATACTTACAAAGCCTTACAAGAAGCAAGTTGGGTGGAAGCAATGCAAGATGAGCTTCTGCAATTCAAACTACAAGAAGTTTGGACTTTGGTTGATTTGCCAAATGGGAAAAGAGTGATTGGCACTAAATGGGTTTTCAGATGCAAAAGAGATGAAAGAGGCATAGTCATTAGAAACAATGCAAGGTTAGTAGCACAAGGATACACTCCACAAGAAGGCCTTAATTATGATGAAGTATTTGCACCAGTGGCAAGAATAGAAGCCATTAGATTATTCTTGGCTTATCCTTCATACAAAGATTTTGTGGTGTATCAGATGGATGTAAAAAGTGCTTTTATGTATGGGACCGTTACAGAAGAAGTTTGTTGTCTCAACCACCTGGTTTTGAAGACCCTGACTATCCTGACAAAGTTTACAAGGTGAATAGAGCAATGTATGGTTTACATCAAGCTCCCAGAGCTTGGTATGATACCTTGCCAACATATTTGTTAGATTATGGGTTTAGTAGAGGAAAGATTGACAAGACTTTGTTTCTCAAAAGACAAAAGTATGATATTTTGCTGGTACAAATCTATGTTGATGACATCATCTTTGGTTCTACAAATAAAGCTATGTGTGTTGACTTTGAGAAGCTTATGAAGGATAAGTCTTCTATGAGTTCAATGAGGGAACTCACCTTCTTCTTGGGTCTGCAAGTTGTACAGAAGGAAGATGGCATATTTATTAGTCAGGATAAGTATGTCAATGACATTTTGAAGAAGTTTGGTTTTGAAGATGCTAAGCCTGCAAAGACAACCATAGAATCCAACAAACCTTTGTTGAAGGATGAAAATGGAAAAGAAGTAGATGTTCACTTGTACAGATCAATGATTGGTTCATTGATGTACCTTACAGCTTCAAGGCCTGATATTATGTTTGTTGTATGTGCCTGTGCAAGATTCCAAGTATGTCCCAAAGAATCACATCTCAATGCAGTGAAGAGAATTTTTAGGTATCTAAGGCATCAACCCAAATTAGGCCTCTGGTATCCTAAGGATTCACCTTTTGATTTGGTGGCATACTCAGATAGTGACTATGCTGGAGCTTGCTTGGATAGAAAGTCTACAACAAGAGGTTGTCAATTTCTTGGAAACAGATTGGTGTCATGGCAATGCAAGAAACAAACAGTGGTTGCAAATTCTACAACTGAAGCTGAGTATGTGGCTGCTTCAAGTTGTTGTGGGCAAGTTCTTTAGATGCAAAATCAACTACTAGATTATGGGTACAATTGCATGAATACCAAAATTCATATTTCTAACAACATCACACTTTGCATAATTAAAAATGTTGTTTTTCATTCTAAAACAAAACATATTGAGATAAGGCATCATTTTATAAGAGATTGTTATGAAAAGAAGTTAATTCAAATTGTTAAGATTCATACTGATAACAATGTTGCTGATCTACACACTAAACACTTTGATGTGGGGAGGTTTCAATTTTTAATTGCAAACATTGGTATGATCAATCTTTGAAAAACTTATCTCCTTATGTTTTTATAAAGTTTTGTAAAGATATTGTGCTGCTTGTTAAACTGTTTCTGTTGCATCTTAAGAAGCATGTTGCTAGTTGGAATGTACTTTGCTGCTATAAGTAATTCTACTGCTGTAAATCACTAGTACATTTGCAACATATATTTGTATGTTTTGTGGTGTTTGGACTAACATTTTGCAGGAAAAGTATAAGTGATGATTGTTGCTGTTTCTTCATAAGTCATAAGATATTAAAGACAGATCAGAGTCATTTATCATTCATAAAAGCCAAAGATTAGAAAATAAAGTGTGTCAACCACAAATCACTTCCCAAGACAACAAAATATTGCTACATCAACATATAAAATCAAAAGACAACAATCAACAACTACATCAATGCCTAGGGCATGGAAGCCCAATTACCACTTCTTTTTCTTTTGGCAGAGGAGGGTTTGCTTTTCTTGTTCTGGATGCTGGCCTTAGCCTTGATGATTGTGGTCTTTCAGGAGTAGCAGGAGGATTGTTCGGAGGCTCATCCTCATCTGATGATGTGCAAAGAAAGGGGGAAACAAGTTCCAGGCTGGGTCTTCTGATGATTCTGATGAAGATGGAGATTTGGGGGGCATAAATTCCTTACCCCTTGATGTGCTTGGTGTCTGATTCAAGTTCAAGATATCCTTGAACACTTGAAGATCATGCTTTCTCTTTCGTGCTTGTTCCTTTGTCCTACATCCATCATGGGGAGGACGAAATGGTGGCACATAGGTTGGGAGTGGTGTTTCATCCTCTGATGATGAATCCGAGGAGATGTTGATTATTTCGGGAGTGGATTTCATGGTAATTGTGATTTGATTTGGTTGATTGATGTTTTTGGAAGCGATTAGGGTTTGCGTGTGCTAAATTAAGGGAAGATTAGTTCCTTTTTATAGGGATCAAGGTGTATATTGAGCATTTATTGTTGAGGATCGTTTGACTTTTTGACCAAGCTTTACTAGTCAACTCTTCTGCTGGCCAAATCACTCTGCTACTAGTTGTTTCATTCTGCTGCTAGTTGCTGATATCCTTGTTGTGCTGCTATGGTTGAAAGTGTGAGGGTGGATTGTGTAACTTCTCTAATCAAGTTTAAAACCTAATTGACATTCAGAATTGGTTTTTACGTGCTCCAAATTAAAGTTCTCTCAAACCCTAACACACTCTTATTCTCAAAGTCATAAATCCCAAAATTACTCAAAAACCCTAATTCATGGATTGTACACGCACCTGAGCTGAATATCACAATAATGTTGCTTTACTGGATGAAGCGTTGGTTCCTGAAGGTTTCACAGATATGGCTAAATTCTTGAATGCTACTTCTCTTAGGTATGCATTAACTGTGAATCCTACTATATATGTTTCCTAAATCAAACAGTTTTGGCTTACTGCTAAAGTCAAAACTAGGAATGGGGAAAAATATGTCAAAGCCATGGTAGATGGTCAACAAGTGCATGTAACTGAATCTTCTATAAGAGAAATTCTTCTCTTAGATGATGAAACAGAGACCACGTGTCTTGATAACTCTGCCATTTTTGAAGGTTTAAATGATTTGGGATATGAGGGCCATCATACAAATTTAAAATTTCAAAAAGGGCTTCTCTGTTCTCAATACAAATTTTTGGTACACAATCTTCTTCATTGTTTGAGTTCTAAAACTTCTAGGTGGAATAAGTTTAGTGCTACCATAGCATCTTCTGTGATATGCCTAAGCAAAGGACATCCATTTAATTTTTCAAATATGATTTTGGAGGGGATTGCAAAATGCATCAAAGAGTCTGGTTCTTATTTACTATATCCAAGATTTATACAGCTCTTTGTAGAAACAAAAATTTCCAAAGTAAGAACACATAGAGCCACTTATGATTCTCCTAAGTTGGTTCCAAAATTGTTTACTTTCTTGCTTAAAAATGGAAAAGGATTTTCAGGCACACATAAATCTCTTACACCTTATATGGTGCAAATTGTGCAAAACATTCAGGGTGAAGAATCAGGAACTCCCACTGATTCCCATCACACACCCAATTTTACTGTATCTATCACTCAACCCAAAATACTCTACACCCGTAGGAAAGCCACAAAGAACACTGAGCTACCTCAGGCTGGTGTTAGTATGTCTGTACCATATGAGGCTGTCCTAGATAATGAAGAGGACATGTTGGTGAGGGCTGTCACTACTGCTTCTAGCTTAGCAGCAGAGCAGGACAGTGATAACATAACTAAGACCCAAACCAAGGCAACATCTAGTGAAGAGGGTTCTGATGAATCTGATTCCAATGATGGTAACCCTAGCCAAATGGCAAACACAAGGGGCTCAGATGATCAAACTAGGTTTGATGTTGGGTTTTAAGTCCCAAGATTCACCTCTCGGACCAGGTAACACAGGTCGAAGTGATGAGGACAGATCAGTGACACTTGAATTGATGGATGATACTGTACATAATGACAATGTCAATGATTCACCTCTCGGACCAGGTCACACAGGTCGAAGTGACGAGACTAGTATGCAACTTATTCAGAAATTGATGGTTACTTGTACCAATTTGGAGCTTAAATATGATACATTAGAGGAGAAGGTTCTTGGTCTTTCTACCATTTCTGATGCTCAAGCTAGAAAGATCAAAATATTGCAAAGGAAGATCAAGAGCTTAAGAAAATCAAGATCTTCAACCTCCTTCAAAAGATTAAAGAAAGTGGGCACTTCACAGGTTGTTAGTTCTCCTGAACACTTTGTTCCTTTTGAAGAGGATGCTTCCAAACAGGGGAGGAATGAGGAGCAGGATGATGTATTGGGTTCAGGGGAGGCAAATTTGATGAAGGATGATGGTGCTCAGGATGTGGATATTGAAATGCTTTCAGGGGAGGTTCCAATAACTAATGATATGGAGGTGGAAAGTCCTCAAGATATGGATGGTTTTGTGATTGCTGATAAGCAGGGTAATGAGGTTGTAATGGAAGAAGTGTCTGCTGCTCAAGAAAAAGTGGTGGAAAAACTCAAGACTATGGGGCCTGCGCAATTAGTAAAGGTAACAGGGTTGATGGGTGAAGCCTTGATGACTTTGGGTGATTCTGTGGCTAAAGAAGTGAATACTGCTGCTGTTACTAACAAGATAGATGACTCTACTGCTGCACATAACTCTGCTGCTCAGGATTTTGCTGATTCTGCTGCTAGTGAGAAATTCAACTCTGCTGATGCACAAGGTTCTACTGTTGGATCTAGTGACAAAGCTGCTACTGAAGCAATGGTGTTGTTAAGTAAGAAGACAACAGATGTTCTATCTAAATCACCTTCACAACAAACATCACAACCAATTCAACTACTACCACAACAACCAACATCCACAAATCACATCATTATTACCAAGAATACCTCAGAAAGGAGTAGTAATCAGAGAACCTCTTGCTCAACAAAAGAAGATTGCTTCATCATCTTCTACTGATAAAGGAAAGGGCAAGCTGGTTGAAGATCCAAAGATAATGTTTAAGGGGATTGATTACTCTCAGATACCTTTTCATTTTGGCCTAAAGAACAACAAATTGAATATGATGCAGCTGTTGCAATAAAAGAACAAGAGCTGATTGATATGGAAGAGCAATAGTTGATTCAAGAAGAAAAGGAAAAGTTTGAAAAAGAAACTGAAGATTTGAAGAGGTATGAGGAGTGGATTGAGGAAAAGATGAGAATGGATGCTGATATAGAACTCTCTAAGTTAGTTAAACTTGAAGAACAAGAAGTTCCACAATTTGATGTTCAAGCTTGGATGAAAGAGTTCACAGCAAAGAAAAGAAAAGAGGATGTTGCTGCTAGAAGAAAGAAGAAAATTCTCAGGGGACCAACTCCACTTCAACAAAAAAAAGAGCAAGAGATATACCTAAAGAATATGAAGGGCTGGAAATTGGTACAGTTGAAACCCAAGTCTGATCAAGAGGTGTTCAATTTATATCAACAAGCTAGAAAAGAAATGGATACCTTCTATCCTATGGGTTGTGCAGAAGATCTAGAACATTTTGCTCAAATGAACAAGAAGTTGGTACCTGATAAAGTTGTTAAGGCAGAGCATGTACATGAGCCAGAAGCTAAAATTCCTCCTAGTCAAAGGGTTAAAAGAAAAAGTGTTGGTCACAAGACTTTTGCTAGGAAGAAGAAAAAGATCTCTGATGAAAGCAGTAGTGAGGTGGATAAAGTAGAAGAAGTTGAAAAAGAGCAAACTCTGGCTGTTTGGTCTGAATTAGAAGAACCAGAGGTTATCAAAGAAAAGCCTTTAGCTGCAAAACATCCTATCATCTCATATACTTTCAAGATAAGAGGTGGCAGTAAAGGATATTGGGAATTCATGAGATCAAATCATGAAGTTCAAGGCTTTAAGGAAATTTCACAGATATTTGATAAGATGGATAGAGATGATATGATTGCTATATGGGGATTATATAAAGAAAAGTATGATGGAAAGAAGATGGATATTGTTCTTGATATTAATCTTGCATTTGAAAGTCTATTGTATCGCATCTTTAAGAATATGTTTGATCCTTAGCCTGGTGATAGTGAATGGAATGAGATTGGATGCAGCAAGGTACATAAATGGTTTTTGTATCAATCTTGTGGGGTTCATGAATTAAGAACTGGTGCAATTACTTTGTTTTTTGTTGGTAGAGAAAGACTATCATAGTCTAAATAAGTGTCCTGAGATACTTAGGCAGATGGTTAGACCTAGATTTTTCAAGTGTCAACAACAGCATATGTCTGACAATCAAGCTTACAAATTGATACAGAAGTATGAAAAGATCTTGGATCCAACTATTTGAAGAAGCTTTCAAAGAAATTAGAAGATGTAAGTGTTTGGAAGCATCCTCCAGGTGTTTAATTGAGCTTTAAAGAAACTTAATTATTTAGAAATAAATATTAAGTTTAGGGGAGGATTGTTGGGTTTTGGATTCTGTTGCTAAAGAGTCAAAATGCTGCTAAGATGAAACTGCTGCTAAGGTTAATGATTCTGCTGCTATACATTCAAAGTGCTGCTATGGGAAAATACTGCTGGTGAATCTACTGTTGAAGAGATATGCATGTACACGAGTGGATGATTATAGAATAGATTGTGTGTATATTTTATACGTCTAGAATATTCTTATCTTGTGTATAAAGGTATTGTAAACCTAGTAGGACTCCTTGGTCTATAAAAGAAGGATCCTAGGGTTAGATTGAGTACGTATTGTTTAGTTTTCGTTTACACTTCAAGGTTGTAAAACCCTAGCATTGTCGAGTGCTCGTATTATTAATATATTGAAGTGTTGATAGTGAATCATTATTCTTCTTAAGTTAAGCTTTAATATTCCACGTTCTAGCTTAAGTGTTAACTCAAGTCAACTTCTATATAAGATCGTTTGCTCAACTGGGATCAACACTCTGCAATATTGAGAATCAGATATGTTGTTGAAAGTAGAATTGAAAGTGTCGTATCCTGCATGTTCATGAGTGAATTTGAGAGAAGACATCAAGGAAACAAACCCATTTGGTTCCCCTTGATATTCATTAATATCCATTGTCTTCTGCCTCTTTAAGTATCTAAATCCAACTATAGTCTGGTTTGTAGTCTCCTATAAGAAAAGTTTCAAAACATACAAGTAATTAAAACTTGGAAAAGCTATCGGACTCATAAAAAATGTTTTTTTTCTGACTAAACAAACCGAACTGCCTTGTAAATTCACCTAAGAACCGCCTTTCGTAAGTCCCCTACCCACATTTCCTTCTTGCATATACCTTTTACTTTTGTTAGTCATTAATAGTACAAGTGTTGTTGCTTCATGTATAACCAGTTTATGCATTGTGAGGGATCATCAAGACAAAGGAATATAGTTGGTGAGACAAATATTCATGGTTGGGTCATTTGACTAATTCGTACTAATATTCTATATGTAAGTTCATCATAATCCTCATCTTATTTGTTATAACTATTTTTGTGTTAAGAATTACTTAAGTAGGATGTTAATTTATTTTTGAGATAATTTGCAATGATGTTTTTTTTTTTGAACAACAATTTTATTAAAACGCTAGCAAGACGCTAGGAAATTACAAATTTACACGATATGGATTTTTTAACCATCAACCCAACTAAAAGATACAACGAGACGAAAACCAAGAAAAAGAATGTAAAACTACATCATCGAAAATCTTCTCTTTAGTGCTAATCTCCTTGCCAAAAACACATCTATTCCGGAAAGACCAAATATACACCAAGCTCCATAACAAACGCCTTCCAACACCTTTTTCAACTTAGCTGAAACTCTAATATTAATCAACCAACAAAGCCATTCTTCATAAGAAGACACTGTTGTATATATAGTGTATTGCTATTAGAGATAAATAAACAATAACATGAAAACATAGAAGTGTAGAAATGCTACCGTAATTCTTTTGATTGTTGAGACACAAAAAACACAAGTAAGGAAAAATTTTGAAGCCTGTGATGTTCACAGTTTCCTTAAGACAGATTCGTCCTCTCCACAGTGCTTGAGAATCGTGAACGTCTATCCCCCAGGATACAACAACAACGGATAACTCCGTTAGCACAAACGGGTTATCAAGGCGAACCAAAACCGTGCCTTCTTTCTATTACAAACGGATATACATGAAGTCAATATGAGTGACAACAAAAGGAGAGGAGTAATTGAGTTGTGTTTTTCGGTGTCTTGAAATGAGAAATGAGCTCTCGATATATAGGTGAGATGGATGAAAGAAAATGATCCAATTAATTATCACAATCAATCCTACTAATGGCTCATGAACATAGAATTAAATTGGTCGTTACATATGACCAAACATTAACATTGTTCTTAAATCCCATTAGTATACATGATGACCATTAATTGTCATTCAATTCAAAAAATTTGACTATAAATTTTCCAACAGATACCTCCATATAATCCACATTCCACCATCTACAAATCTTGCGAAGGATATCTCTAGCCACTTGACAAACAAAAAATATATGATGTGTCGACTGAACTACACAATCACACATTGGACAAGATATATAAAGACGCAATGTCCATACCTCTCCTAGAAATATTAAAACGAGAAGGCAAGGCATCTAATTTCACCTTCCAATCAAGAACATAAACCTTAATAGGCACCTCCTTAACCCAACGCGTTTGAGAAGACACCTCCGGGAGACGAATAAGATCAATCGACTTTCTAAGCGAGGCCACTGAGAACTCACCAGAACCTTCTAAGTCCCAAAACCACCTATCCTTCTTCTCGACAGGAATTATGTTTGATACCAAAGCATATAACTCGTCGTACTGCTCCCTCTCAAACCCTCCACGCGGAACCCTACGAAACGAACTACAAAAGTCATCAGCAGCAAATTTATCAGCCACAGTAGCTCCTTTGTTCATTTCCAACGCAAACAACCTTGGAAATCTAAATTAAACACCATATCTCCCAGCCATATATCCCTCCAAAACAAAGTGTTTGCGCCATCTCCCAACTTCCTTTTCATATGATCCAAGATATCCGGCCCTGCTCCTTTATTTTTGTCATCTCCACCACAATATCTCTCCATAACGATTTATGACCACCTCTAGCGCGCAGCCTAATATTACCATCCTCCCCATGTAACGTGATAATGACCCTAGCCCATAGCGAATTTTTTTGAGACATAAAACGCCACACCCATTTAAATAGAAGAGCTCTATTTAAATCATATAGACTAGAGACTCCAAGGCTTCCTCTTTCTTTAGACGTAAGAACTTTGTTCCAACTTATCCAACTCGGTTTCTTACTACCCGAAATCACACCATTGAAAAAACGACTTCTTAACGACTCCATCCCATTTAACACCTTCAAAGGAGCCTTGAATAAGGACATATGATACAACGGCATTGACCCTAACACGGATTTGAGAAGGGTTAGTCTACCACCTATAGAAAGAGTGTTAATCTTCCATATTGAAAGGCGCTTAACCATCTTCTCCATAGTCTCACCCCAATAACGAATCCTAGACATGTTACCCCCTACCTTCGATCCAAGATATTCAAAAGGCACTTTAAGAATGCCACAACCAAATCTATTCGCCACATTTTCCACTTTATCTTTATTCACCCCTATTCCCATTATCTTTCTCTTACTCAAATTTATTCTAAGCCCGGAAGCCCTTTCGAAACATTTCAAAGCACAAAAAATTACTCAAATTTGCAATGATGTTGCTAATATTACTTACTAAATTTGAGTGTTATATATGTTACCATACATATTCTTATGTACGTCTTGATGTCAAGCATCTTTTACATTGTGTATTCCTTCAAGCATGCGTCTGTCACATTTCCCAGATTCATACATATCAGTAGCTAGTTTTAACAGAGTCAGTCATATGTAGGTGACTGACCATTCATGGAAAGGGTATAACCTGATTCACCAAACACCGGTATAGTACTAGTATAGCATTCCGCAATCGTGTTTCCATTTGTGGTGTACATGTATGTTCATGTTCGTACTCTTTTACACATTGAATATAAGTTGTAAGAGTGTTGATAAATACTAACACACACCTTATTTAATCATCCTAAGGGTGGTGGCAGTGGTCACTCCCAACTTCTCCCATACCTCCCAACTAACCAATAATATCATTCCACCTCACTCACACTTTTTTCATACCTCCTAACCCTTTTTTAGTGGCAACCATACTTTTTTCATACCTCCCAAAAAATACCCCCCAACGGTCTAAAAATTGCAACGTTCACTTCATACCTCCGAGGTGAACTTCTCCGCTGGAGCAAACCTCCCAACCAAACCGCTCGGGTGGCGGTGGTGTTCTCCGGCGGTTTGGGGCAAACCGTTGGCCACCCCGCTCCCATTGCCACCACCCTAAATGATTTTATACTGAATTTGTGTAAAAGTTTATGTTCAAAGAGAAATTATAAACTAAAATAGTTTTACTCTTCTAAAAATACATGACAGCCATCTGAGATTGGCACGCGTTTGAGTCACATGTGAAGTAAAGTTGACCCATTCTAGAAGGGGTAACCTGATTTCTATTTATTGTGTACATTTACGTGTGTAAAAAAGGTAAAATTAGAAATATATTAATCACAAAATAATGTTTACAAAGCCATACTATAGAGCTAAACCAGACATGAACATGATACATCTAAATACTATACTATAGCCAACATGTAAGCACAAACAACAAACATATGTGAATACACTAAGTTCATGCTTTTAAACTTTCTGCACTTTTCATTTTTGGGAAAACATTTGTTAGTCCAAAGACATCAGATATGTTAACCGTTGCAACACCAGAAACTGGACAGTTGACGATCATTTACATGAAGACGAAGTGGTACCACAATACAAGGTTACATGGTCATGTAATGTCTTACTCATTGAATATAACTTGTAGAGTGTTTAATGAATATTTTGGAAGACTTAAAAACAAATATAGCTATACTAACACCTGTAAATATGAGTAACTTTGATAGGGGTAAGTGTTTCCCAATTTTAAAGATATTAAACAAATTCCGGTATTTACAACTGTTTATATATCTATCTTAAAAGAAATAGCTAAACATATTATGTTGATAGTTGTTTCTCAAAATTTAAAAAAAAAAAAAAAGAGCGTAATAAACATAAGTGTTGATATATAGTGTAAAATACCATATTGCGATATATGTTTGATCATTTTTCATACGTGGCTGGTTTTGTATTTGGTGTAAGTGGGTTAACTTGGCAGTAGCAACAGATATAAGAAATGGGTGATCAGTGACAAATGTTCTTTCACTGGAAGAAGTGTCACTACATGATAAGAAAACTGATTGCTAGCTTATATATCTGGGAAGATTATTTCTTGTTAAAGATGTAGTTGTTTTTAAGGAGTTGTTATTTGATGATAAGATACGTTAAAAGTTTTTTTTTTTTTTTTTTTTTTTTTTTTTTTTCCTGGTATATATGTAATATGTATATATGAAAAAAAAAAAAAAAAAAAAAAAAAAATCAAAGAACCAAATTAAAAATTGGGTTTCGGCCCAATTTGATTGAGAATACTAAACCATATGGTAGGATCCAAGTTGTCCGGTTGGAATAATGAACACCCCATAAAAATTAGCATAAGTTGTTAAGTGCTTATGGTCTCCTAGATTGTTTTATTTAAAATATTAGATTCATGGGTGCAATTATGGTGTAAGTGATTTTATTCTCAAAACAGCTTATGGCTTAGTAAATTGTTTCCGAAAAGCCAATATTTAGGAGATTTTCTAAAAGAACTTATCTAGCCAAGAAGTTAATAATAGGCTAACGTGTCTTTGTTGTTTACGTAAGCTTACCCAAACACCCTTATAGGTGTTGGGGTTCAACACAACCATCTTCGACATGTCTTAAAAACTCTAGTTTTGATAGCGCGAGTGTTTTTATTTTTTATTTTTTTATTATTTTTTTTTTATTTTTTGCAATAAAGTAACAAACAAAAAACAAAAACGAATAATGTAAATTTTGGAAGAACAAACAAAATATAGAAATTAAAAGAAACAAAGACAAACCATCCATTCCAATATTACATACTTTTACATGCAAATCCTATATTCAAGTACTACTTTTACCATAATTCCTTAGACAATAATCCACCTTTTACATGTTGAAATCAATATTGACGATAATAGGAGAATCGGAATCTCATGCCCAGCTATTACGAGAAACGTAAGATATTCTAAAATCAATGATGTAGTAAGAATTAAACCAAGGTACACAACTCCCTCATAAGCACAACCTTTGTCAAATAGCCTTGCGGTCAACAAGACCACAAACGCTAAAAAGTCCAACAATGATATCCATCTTATAACTATCCTATAATCCCTCTCCACATCTGTCCACAAGGCAATTGCACCGATGAGTGCAACTACAATCACCACAGAAAGGACGAGGCATTCGCCAACCAAACTCTCTAATGTCTTCTCGAGTTCTGTGCAGGATACATCATCAACAATTAGTGGGATTCTGTGTTGATTATCTAAATAGACACCATCAATTACGATAACCTTTAAGTATACCAAGAACAACATCCACAATAATGACATGAAAAACAATGGCAATGGTGGAAATGGGGAGAAAAAAATGAAAAGATGAAATGGCCATTATCGCTAGGTTGCATGATGTACAAAGTATGATAAGGACGTCACACATGTACCCTTTCACCCGTAAAAGAGCAATAGTGTATGACAATATTCCTATATGGGATAGCACAATCAAGAAAATATCGGCTCCCGAAGGATCATCAGCCAGTTTGGTGCCGGTGCCGAATCCCACTACCGTTACAGCACCTTCTATGACCATGTTAGTTTTTCCATTGATTAAAACTTTTAGACGTTTGTGAATTTCCTTTTGTCCACTGCCAATTTGATAAAAACAAGATACAAACTATGATAGAGTTGAATAAAGACTAACAAGTTTATAAACTTATAAATTTATGTAATCTACAAACATGTCAATCAATTATATATTCAGTTTTCTAATCATTGTATAATACTAAAAAAATAGGATCTTAAAAAATCACCATATGTTGAAGATGACTCTTACACATGACCTATATAGACACAAAACTGCTTGAGCATAAAACCAATAAGGACATAAATAGGATTTTAAGATTCTTCCTTAACCAATTACACATAACAATTAACCCAAGTAAATATCATATCATATATATATATCTAGTTTAAACACCAATTTTATCAAACTTACATTAAAATAACAATAAACAAACTCAACACAAACAAAAAGACACTAACCTCTATTTATGAAAGTAGCCTAATCCACCGATGTTAACACAAAACCTTGATTTAGAGATCTTTATTAAGTGAGAAATCACTTTCAGAAGCCAGCATTAAAAGAGATGAAAATAAATGTAGGGTTGAATAAGTTGTTTTATGAAAGATGAAAGCATTGAGTGGTGAAATAGCGTTAAGGTAAAGTTTATTACATAGTGATATTCAAAATTAGGTCAGGATAATTAAATTTCTACACCAACCTAACAATAAGTGCATTTCCTTCTAGCACTCTTATCGAGTGTATATCTTTTTCTTTTTCTTTTTTTTTCTAAGTTTAATTTTAGAATCTTGAAAATTAGGTTGATGTAGATTGTTTAAACTATCTTTTAAACTTGGTAACTAAAATTATGTCTTTTATTGATTAGTTCTAAATTTAGCAATTTTTCAAAAACACACACTATATTAATTTAAAAAAAAAATACTATTTATAAAACAAAAATGGTCAAAATTAAAGAAGAAAGTGAAATGCTGAAAAAAATTTTAAAAAAAATGTTAAAATTAAAAAAGGAAACATATGTTTCAAAAGAAAACTATTAATATAAATTGAAAACTGGGTTAAACCACCCGGGTCGAATCGGGTTTCAAAACATTATGTTTAATCCTCAAATCATCAAAATTTCATTATTTTCATTTATAACTCATAAACTTTTTTTTTTATTACCAAAACTATCGGCCGCTATATAATTATGTTGTTATGCACTGGTACTCGTCTAGTATAAATGAATTTGGTTTAAAATGTATTTTAATTGGTATATGTTTCATTAAATATTAATTATATAATACAAATAAAAATGAATTCAAAAAGTCACGACACTTTTTTTTTTTTGCGGAGTAATATACTTGTGCTATTATGCAAAGCATAGATACTAGTTTAATTATCATGCATAATGGCCCCAATCTATATTTTTCGAGTTGCGGTTCATTATACCTTTGATGCGCCAGTTCATGATGGTTCAGCTATTGACGATTCATGCAAAGTTTCTCATCATCCGTTTTATTTTATGCGAGAGATGTTGCAAGGTTCTTAAAAACTTGAACAATGACTAGTGAAACTTTGAATTTACTTGGTAACTTTTTCAACAAAGTGGCAAATTGACCACTTTTTATTTGAAAAGTGTTGAGGATGGACATTACAATTCAAAATAAAAGACTAAGGGTCCGTTTGGTATGGGGGGTTTGGTATGGGGGATCACCTTAGGTTTAGGAAACTAAGGAGAAAAATTGTGTTTGTTTAGGGGGTGGCAACCTTGCGGCGAATTCACATCGGCAAGCCTTGCCGAGCGGCAAGCTCGGCTGCCGGTCTCACGGCAAGCCCCGATCGGCACCTCAAGCGGCAACTTGTACCGAATCGGTATGGTGAAGCCCAAGAAAAAACTATCCGTTGGCATTTAATGGTTATAGCCGTTGAAGGCTTTTCTCTCTTCTTCCTTACCATTTGACTACGACCAGACTACTTCACCGAAAAACTTCACCGGAATCGCATGATGATTTGTAGGGCTTTGTGGCAACCTTGCGGTTTGGAGGGCTCGGCACGGTTTATGATGAAGATGGGTGGTGACGGTGGCCGGAGGGTGGCCGATGGTGAAGCAGGTGTTGAAGCAGGTGAAGATGGGTGGTGGCGGCTTTGTGTTGAAGAAGGTGAGATTGGGTTTATTTGTTTTGTTTGGTTTGTGTTTGGTTTGTGTTAACCATAACTTTTAGAAAAAGCAAAAATACATTTGGTTACTTTTTGACTTATGTAAAGTAAACAAAGTTGCAGCAGTAAAAAATTGAAGTAATATGCTTGTCATCCAACATGTTTATTGGCCAGATTTGATACAAAAATAAATATTACGTGGCCTTAATGTAAATGGTTATCTAGTAGGGTGGTCTGCTTATATGTTGTCTGTTAAATTCATTGAAAAAGGATATGAAGCTATGTTATAAAAAAAAATAATAAAAAAGAAAAAAAAAAAATTGGGTACCAAGATTGCCACTAAAAAATGATATTGAGGTATGTTGAAGCATGAAATGTGTTGGCATAATATTATTGGTTGTTTTTACAAAAGCTTGAGGCAAAGTGAGGCAAGGTTGCCACCCCCTTTAGATATCCTGGGTTAAAACCTGAGGGTTACATCCATCTGACACCTACTATTTCAAAAGTATACAGGCATGCCAGGAGAGTAAATTGCATAAACCATCCTTAAACTTTGGCCAAATTGCAAATTTCGTCCCAACCATTTCAAATTGCAGATACCGTCCCTGTGGAAATCTTTGGGTAAGTTTTGGTCTCTGGTTTTAACCGTCGTTAAGTGGATTCTGTTAGCAATTACACGGTAGCCCTTTTGGCTAACGACTATTGCAACGTCCATCTTTAAACTAACGACCGTTTTATAATTTAAAGTTTTCGGTTTATTTAAAGTTTTTTTATTTTTTATATACATTTTTATATAAACATATAAGTTTTTATATAAACATATATGTTTTTATACGCTTTTATAAACGTTTTTGTATACGTTTTAAAAAATTTTTTGATACACAAAATAAGATTACAACACTTCTGTAAATGCACAAAGGCATATGTTGTTTGCATATACGTATAATACCATAGTGTAGAAAGTGAATATCTGAAATGAAGCAGCAAAGAATACCATAGAGTTGGATCCATTTTTTTGTTGAAACCGTACTTGAGTTACTAGTAGAATCCTAGTTTCTCAAATAGTTGACGTAGGCCTATGATTCTGATTCTAAAAACAACATCATTTGAGTTAACAAAGAATGGCAGCATCCTGTTTGGAATTGCATAAACTGGTCATGATTGTTCATATATGTAGAATCTCGGCATCATGACACTTCGTTGGTACCAAGAAATTAAAACCATCTTTGTCTTTGTTGCTCGTTGGCAGAGAATGGATTAGGTTTGTTGAAAGTTGCACGCTCGACACTTTGCTTAGTGTTCTGACCATAAAGATTCAATTTAGGGGGTCTTTGTTTCGACTTATATAGCCGGCTTATGGCTTATTTGCTTATGGGCTTATGTTTCATAAGCTCACTTTTTGTGGCTTATTTGGAAAGTTTTCAGCTAATATAACTTCATTATTTTGAAAGTTTTCGCTTTAATATTATTTTGCTTTGTGATAAAATCCCATGGATTGGCTCTTGTATGTGTCATTTTGGAGGGTGTGGTTTTAAGTGAGAACTAGGGGTCCCTGAACAATTATAAGACTATCTGTTTAAATTGAAACACTTCAATTTTTTAAAATTTTCACTCTCAATATCTCGTTGTGGTGTCTTTTGTATTCTGTACAACCTGGTTGATGGGCATATTAAGTGATTGTTACAACATTAATGACTCATATAAATCAACAAAGCGATAGAATTGAGACCTGCTTTAGCACTCTATAACATTTATTATTAGCAAATAGGTGTCTCTATACTCTATAGTGCACTTCTTATCTGCTTAAATCTATTGATTACAACTTAAATTTCAATTATCAATTTATTTCTTGGACTAAGTTCAGAGAGAAAAGTTATTGCTCATTAGAAAATCCCCTTAAACTAGTGATCCAGTAGAAATTTGGAACAGGCTTTGGTTAGGTAACCAAATGATGTTAAAGATAGTGATTCTGAGTATATGTTAGAAGAAACAAGGCTTGATTACATTTATGTAGCCTTGGTCGAGCAAACATATAGCACAGGTTGGCTCCTCGGAGCCCTTTACCACCCTCATCACATATTTTGCATTGGCAAAATACAACGCCCTTAATAAAAGTCATGAAAAACATTTTGGTTATACCAAATTGAATAAAACTGAACAATCTGGTTTCCTTTTCTAGAATGCAACTACGAAAGCAACAACACAAGTCATTTTTGAAAATAAGTTCATAAACTAGAAATTTTTGTAAAATATTTAAGATCTCAAATGTTGGAAGTATAGTACAAACCCAGTTTTAAACTAAACATTGCACTGGCTCAGTTAAGATCACAACAACGTAATCGGATCATTTGGTGACTAATCTCCGTGGAGTTGTTCACTCTCACAACTAAGGTAATCTATGAAACTAAAATAGTTATGTAATCTTAAAATTTAAAATACTGTATTTTTAGTAGGGCACGGTTCGGTTTGGGTCGGTTTTTGGCTAAAACCGATACCGAATCGAAATGTTCGATTTTTATAGAACCCAAATCCGAAACCGTTCAGCTTTTGGTGGTTCGGTTTTTTCGGTTTATTATTGGTTTCGGTTTGATTTTTCGGTTACTAACCGTTTATATTTGGACATGGTAAATTTATACCAACAAACTTGTATTACATAAAAAATTGGTTATTTTTATTTTTATTTTTATTTTTTTTTTAATCTAAGCTTAATAATGTTTATGCATAATTCAATAATTACACACATATAGTCATATAGATGAGACACACAAAATGCACATGAACATACACATAGATGATCATCGTCATATATTTATTGATATATTCTCAAGTAAACACACGATACGACAAATACGCATATAAATATAAAGGTTAAGATAAATATATTATAATCTACCCACAAAATGAAATATAGATTTATAAATTTGATTTATTTAGGTATTTATTTATATTATATTAATTATATATTATTATATAATAAAATTAGTTCAGTTCGGTTTTTGGACGAAAACCAAAACCGAACCATATTATTCAGTTTTTGAAAAATTAAAAACTGAACTATCGATTTTTAGTTTCGGTCGGTTTTTTCGGTTCTCGGTTCGGTTTTGGTTTTTCGGTTTTGTTTGCTCACGCCTAATTTTTAGGTTAATCTCTTAACAACTAGTTTAATCTCCTACCAATGTTTCTCCCAAACCTTTTTTCCATTTTCTTCAAAACTAAAATGGTAGGTGGTCATACATAAATGATTAATGTACTTTTTATAGAATAAGAAGAATGCTTTTAGTATTTGACAAAACATATCTTAAATAACTTCATTGTAGCATTGCTTTTAAATGAGGTCATAAATGTGTTCGGTATGTGTAGGTGGACATTAACTATATTTTTCATGAAACAAGATTGAGTTTTCTGTAACTCAAGAAAGATATTGCGCAAGAGCTCACATTTTAGCTTTAATAGTCATAAATATCGTGTTTGATGGTAGATCAAATATGACTTCAATTGACTAACAACCTGGCAGTTCTATATTTGATTTTCAAAAGATATCTTTTTTGGGTAAAAGGCATTCCGTCTGGTAAAATTCAGTACACCAAAAAACGTTAAAGTACAAAGGATGAGGATGAATCCCCCATCTCAGCCCGATCAGGGCGACAAGCTATCTTCAATTTCCTTTGATTTCATTATTAAATAATAGACAAAGAACTCGACAGTTGATCTCTATTTGGTGTTGAAGTCGAACGCATATACCTATAAACCATGAGGAAGCACGTGAATGTCTTTGGAAAGGCCACTTTGATAACCGTACCCCAGCTATTTATCGAGTTTTTTAAATGACCATGGTACTTTTAAATTTTATTTAACAAAATAGGTACTTTGAAATATATTTAAATTATAATTGTACTATTTTCTCTTGTATTACTGTAGAACCTAAGTACGAATGATTTATACTTGGAGATATGTAACTTATGTTGTAGTTCTTGTTTTCTCTTGTAAATATATTTATTTCATGATCATGATTCATGATTCATGGTTACATTTATTTTAGTACTACGCTGCTAAAAGTCCAAGATTTTCAAACATCAATTACATATATCTCATGGTGTGTAAATAGCAGTCACTTTATATGATCATGAATCACACACAAAGCCAATAGCATTTGCTAAGATAGACACATGAAAACGGTAAATAAAATACATACCATCGTCTTTTAAATTCTTAGAGATCACAATTACAAGCGAAAACAAGAACTACAACTTCTTTGCCGAAATTAAACCATTTAAGGACGCACATGCACCCCAATGTAACAAAGAGTGTCTCGGAAACTCTACAATTTTGCTGTGACTACTCTTATCATACTAAAGAGCATACCAAATAATCTGAACAACTTCTACTAACCTGCATATTCTAGAGTCGAATAAGCAGGTATAATCGTTGGCCGGCTTGTAACCGTGTAAACAGTTTAATTCATGAAATGCCAAATGAATAAAACTATACATATATTCAATAACAAACAACTTCCATTAAAAAAAAACTAAATGAACAAAACATGTATTGAACTTATGTTCTACAAGTGGGGTAATAAACAAAATTCATATAAGAAAACTACCACAAACTTTACTTGGAACTGAAAGCTAAAGTAAGTAACGAAACATAAACGTAACAACGATACAATGTATGTGACTCCCTCCCGAGTCACCACATACATCGTCGTAAGTAACCGTCGATAACTCCCAGTCTTGCTTCTTCAAGTGTATATTTTATCATTTTTAATAAAAAAAAAAAAAAAAAAAAAAAAAAAAAAAAAAAAAATACTGTGTTACCGATTGAGAATTGCATCAAATTTTTTTGTCTATTTGGCAAGTATAATGAAACTTGATGTTATATGATGGAGACATGGTTTTGCTAAAAAGATAGGAACTCCATTGCTCAAGATCTTCCAGGTTAAACTTCAAGTTACAGCTATGATTTGATTTGGGTAATATATATTCGGCATTATAATAAAAAAGATTGTAATTGTTTAACAAGTGTTTAATTGCTTCAGTATAGAATTTTATGCAATGTTTTGAAACCCGGGTCGACCCGGCCGGGTTAACCGGTTCGACCGGTTCCGGCCAAAAAAACGGGTCAAAACAACCCGGGTTTCTAAAACCGGGTTAACCAGGTTGACCCGCCAGGTTTTGAGTGACTCGGGTCAACCCGGTTCTCGAAACCCGGCCATGATTCATTTTTTCAAAATATTTTATTAAAAACCCGGGTTGACTCGGTGGTCGAACCGGTTGACCCCGTCAAAAAAATAAAAAAATAATAAATTGAAAACCGGGTTCACCCGGCGGTCCAACCGGTCGAACCGGTTGACCTGGTGCCCGGTGACTCGACCGGGTCGATTTCAAACCCGGTTTTCAAAACATTCATTTTAGGTATATGTGTTTCTCTACATGATTGTTTAATAAACATGGCCCATGAAAACATGATTTCAAGGATGGATTCTTGAAAACTCGTATTTTTGTAATTACTTTTAAAAGTACAATAGTTTGTTAAATAAAATTTAAAAATGCAATATTCATATAAAAAACTCGCTATTTATCCACCTCATATTTTCAAAAGAAGTTATTAGCGGAAAGAACCATTTATTAAGATCTTCGAAATCTATACTAAATATAAAACATGAATGACTCTCTCTTCAAAATTTTAATACTTACAAAAAATTAAGCATGGTTTACAACACTTTAAAGCACCCAATTTTCAGAATTACAACAAAATAAGCATATTTACAACAAAATAAAGAATGGTGTCATTTTAAGACCAAAATTTTATCAAACAACATTAATGCTATTAAAAATACCCTAATCACCAAAAATTACAACCATTTAAGCACAATGTACAATAGCTGCAATCAATTTTTAGATTTACAACAAAATGAGCATAGTGTACAACAAAATAAGCATGATGAAATTTTCAGACTTACAACATTAATGCTATCAAAGTGGTCAATATTATTAATGACTATAATGATTACTACTTACAAGAAAAGAAACATAGTGTACAACACTTTAATGCACATAATTTTCAGACGTACAAGACAAGAAGCATATTGTACAACAAAACAGCACATTAATGCTATTTAATGTAGTCAATTATTTAACTAGTCAATAAATACAATTAATACATTTATTAAAACACCCCTTACAAATACAAATTATCAAGCACGAGGCTTGCAGAACCCGTGCTACGCACAGGCTTTTAATCTAATTGTTAATCGCGCGTATTGTTTTTGTGAAATGTCGAGTGCATTTGTATTTTTAGTTTAGTATGTTCTATGAAACTTTTTTAGTTTGTTGTTTAAAAATATAAAACTGGTTGATATTGTTTTGGTTTTTTGGTCTTTATATTTTCTAAATGGGGTTGTCGTTATTAAATTGTCATACGCTTGATGTAATTTCCTTTGATTTGTTTTGGCCTATTACGTAACCCAACAATAATTTTGCATTATGTGGTTTTTGCATGGTAATACGAAGCACACTGGCTTTTTCTTATTTGTTATAGTGTAATTTGCGTTATCATGTATATATAATAATGTCACATAAACTGTATAAAAATCGTTACAAACCTTTTTGCCTTCATCTCATTTTACTGTACAACTAATTTCATTGAAAATTAAAATTGAAGTATAACTAATATTAATAAATTTTATCAGTAAACTCAATTCTAAATAGCTAACCAAATAAATATTAATTAACACACTATTAATAATTCCTAAAACCTTTGGACTCCACTATTATGTCTTAAACTTTATTTTTTTAATTTATTATTATAATTTACAAATGAGTTCGAGCAAAAATTATGTACTTTAACTTTTAACCATTTAAATGTTACTTACAAATATTTACATACTAAATGTGATTTTGGCCGGTTTATATATGCATGAATTAGGTTAAATCATTAATTATTATTGCAGCCTTTTCAACTTCATCTCAGTTCATAACCGTCTTTTAATTCTTTACTAAGTACGTGATTAATTTCTGCAACCCTTACACTTCCATCTCGATGTTGTATATACTTCACATTAAATTATGGGACTCCATCTTGAGTATCTTGATTACTCCACATTAAATTAAGGGACTCAATTGAAAATTAACATTAAAGTTTAACTAATATTAATAAATTTTATCAATAAACTCAATTCTAAATAGCTAACCATATGAATATTAATTAACATACCATTAATAATTTTTAAAACCTTTAGACTCTGATATTATGTCTTAAACTTTATTTTTTATTTATTATTATAATTTACAAATGGGTTCGAGCAAAAATTATGTACTTTATCATTTAACCATTTAAATGTTGCTTACAACATGTACATACCAAATGTGATTTTGGCCGGTTTATATAGGCATAAATTAGGTTAAATCATTAATTATTCTTGCAACCTTTTCAACTTCATCTCAATCCATAACCGTATTTTAATTCTATACTAAGTACGTGATTAATTCCGGCAACCCTTGCACTTCCATCTCGATGTTGTATATACTTCACATTAAATTATGGGACTCTATCTTGAGTATCTTGATTACTCCGCATTATATTAAAGGACTCAATCTTATAGTATTATAAAGTTTGTGTAATCATGTATATATAATAATGCCACATAAACTATATAAAAATCGTTACAATCCTTTTTGGTTACATCTCATTTTACTGTACAACTAATTTCATTGAAAATTAACATTGAATTCTAACTAATATTAATAAATTTTATCAATAAACTCAATTCTAAATAATTGACCAAATAAATATTAATTAACACACTATTAATAATTTCTAAAACATTTGGACTCCACTCTTATGTTTTAAACATTATTTTTTTTATTATTATTATAATTTACAAATGGGTTCGAGCAAAAAGTATGTACTTTATCATTTAACCATTTAAGTGTTTCTTTACATACATGCTTGTCCATAACCGTCTTTTAATTCTATACTAAATACGTGATCAATTTCGGCAACCCTTGCACTTTCATCTCGATGTTGTATATATGCTCGTGCACATTTTCTTGAATCAATTCGCACATGTGAGCTACATCATAAACTAATCACTCTAAAAATTACATTTAACCATTTAAATGTTGCTTTACATACATGCTCATGCACATTTTCTTGAATCAATTTGCACATATGAGCTACATCAATAGAAATCGCACATAAATTACTTGTATATGAAAATGCATTAACATAATACATATATATATATATATATATATATATATATATATATATATATATATATATATATATATATATATATATATATATATATATATATATATATATATATGCTTACCTATAAGAATCACCTAAATATGTAAGAAACAAATAAAATAGTTGGTATCCCAATTTTTGGTTCCATTTATCTGAGCATGCATGATCTTGTATGATTTTCATTGTACCTGCGTATGATAACAAAATTAAGAAAAAAAGAAGACCAAGTTAATTACAAAGATCTAAAAGATGTGTGAATCATCTCCAAAATGTTGCAAAATAGAATTTACATACCACTACCAACAATCAAAGATCTAAAAGATGTGTGAGTCATTTTCAAATGTAAATACTAAATGTGATTTTGGCCGGTTTATATAGGCATGAATTAGGTTAAATCATTAATTATTCTTGCAACCTTTCGCAACCCTTGCACTTCGTCTAACCGACTTTTAATTCTATACTAAATGCTATGTGATCAATTCGGGGAACCCTTGCACTTCATCTCCTTTCATGATTGTATAGTTATTATGAGGCTGCATTGAATTTCGAGCATTAGCAATTTGTACTATATGCAATCTTGACGCCTCCACATTAAATTTTAGGACTCAATCTTATATGTTTATAGATAGATATTGTAACAATTCACATTTTCAGGTTAACTTCTATTTCCGAAAATTTCACTATTCATTTTTACTATTCACTTTTACTATTCATTTTTCCCGAAATTTTCTCGAAATTTGATTTTTGTTTCTTGGCCTCGAGTGATAAATCATTTCCATGGCAAATTAAAAGTTTGACACTCATCAGATCATTTTCGTGAAAGTTATTAAGGAATTACACGTTTTAGGGTAAAACGTCATTCAAAACTTCTACGCACAACGAAACTCGACCGCGTTAATTTACCCCACATCAGAAAAATGTTTAGTACTCTCATGATTAATTAGAGAATTAATCATGACTAAGAAAAATATGACCAAATAAACCTCGGCCGTGAGAAACAGGAATTCTCGTCTTTAAGCACTTTTACTTAGCCGTAATCTTAGCCTATACCTGCACCGTGTTTCTAAGACAATTTGAGTTTTCACATTTTTGGAATAAGTCAACATATTTTTCCCTCCTTCTTTGACTAAAAATCATTTCTTGATTTTATAAATCATTCATTGATTTTTGGGCTTACGGTTTTAAGTTTAAAGACATTAAATACCAACCGACACTAGACAGAGCCCAGCCTAGACATTATAAGCCATTTTAAGTCATTAGTATCCTATTAGAAAAGTTACATTTTACTTTTCTCAATTTTACGCAACTTTTGTGCATTTTACGTATTACGCGTTTTAGACCCGTGTTTCCAGTTTTAGCAGGGTTTGAGCACCCCAATAGATCCTACCACTCATTTTATATTTTATTATGGAGTATATTGACAAGTTTAGTCATTCTTATAAGTTTCATATTTTTAGGATACCCGGTTTTACGTTTCGTGACTTAACAACTTACGGTTAGCAATTTACGGAGTCAAAACTAGCTACATAAGTAGGATAATACCATCAAAAGTCAACACTTCCTCCCCAAGTATTGTGAACCGCTCTAGGGGGGGGGGAATCAGCCCATGTGTCTTGATCTCATGCTTCTAACTCTAGGATGGTTACATATGTTGAACTTGGTCTCCAAGTTTAAGAAAAATATCCAATACTTGCACCTCCTCATCCTAGCTTATATATATCCTCATTCATGACTTAGAAAACTCATTTCCTTCCTTTCTTCATCACTAAAAATGCCACACACATAAATCCCTAGCACCATGATCCTTTGATCTTCAAACTACAAGTTACACTACAAAGTTCAAGGTCTTAGTATTCTCTACCTAGTTCTTAAGTTTGTTTGGTGATTCCATGGTTGAATTAGGAGCTACACAAGGTGATTATGGGCTGAAGTTAATTGGTTTTCAAAAGGGTTATAGCAAGGGTTTACAAGAGTTGTGGTGAAGGGTTTGCAAGCATAGGTTTAGTGTCCTAGTTCATACTTGACTTCCTTTCTTTAGAAAGCCAAAAGTTGTAAGAAACCCTATTATACTTTCTTGCTCAATATCATTTTCATGCTTATTATGTTTCTTTCATGCTATATATTGTCTTGTTATTATGTTCATGATATATAAAAATTGGTAAAACAAGTTATGGTATATATATGTTAACTTATGTTATTTAAACAAGTAAACTAGTAACTTTCTTGGAGAACCACGACCAAAATATTACAACTATGATATTGGACACTTACTTACTGTTAAAGAGGACTTAACAAGGAAAACATAGCAATTTGAATCACCCAAAACGAGTACCCGAGTCAAAAGTTTGAAATTACCAAAACTTTACGGCAAAACTGCCTAAAAACCTTCTATGACAGAACTTTAAACACGCAAAAAGAGGCCCTTCTGGTCCGTTTCATCAAAAAGTTAAAGCACGAAAGTTGTCCGGAATCACGTTTTCTTCAAAAACTCAGGTGCACGATCCCAGAAAACCAATAATGAAAGATATTTTCTTCATTTTCTTAACAGCTATTTTATATATACCAAAGTGACTATATAATGGTTATAATTAGATGAGACCAAGAGGTCTAATGACCTAAAGCCAAGACCACAACCATGGCTAAAGCCAAGGTTGAGTCTCAAGACCATGGTAACAATGACCAAGGTCACGGCAAAGTCACGGCTAAAGACCATGTAACTTTTCGAATCAAAAACTTATATATATGTTATCAAATACTACAATAGTAGGGAGCCTTATGTGAGGAGTTCATTAAGTAAGCCGTCGAGATGAGTTGTGGATTTACGAATTAAAGTGTCCTGGCTCCTCGAACGTTTACTCCATGACTTCTGAATTATGTCGGCCCGAACGGTAGTAAGAGATATACAACCTATACATGTTTCATAGACCACTTATATTCAAAGACTTACACTATATACTAAGTACTACATCATGAACATTATGCAAGACATATATAGGCAATTCTTCGTATTCTTAGACGTTACTCCAAACCTAAGTCGCAACGTTCTATTATAGGTTGCTCTTAGAGACTTTCGCGATTCGACTACCACTTTCATTTCTCATTACATAAGCTTAAGGTGAGTCATAGCCCCTACTCTTTTCATACTTGTTTTAAACTCTTTTGGGGAGATACATGCTTAAACTACTTGCTTTCTCTTTTAATAAAGACAATTTTACTCATATGCTATGCTATACTTTTATACTCTTAAACATGATGTGTAGTTTTATTACGATATGGGCCTTTATTACGATATGTGCCTTAATGTGTGAAAACTATTCAATGCGCTATATTCTTTAACCACTGTTTAACTCCTGGATGGAGCCGATGGAGAGGTATTGATAGTACTATCGGGCTGACGCCCCCACCATTGCCATATATTCCTGGCCTTGGGTGAATATAATCCAGCTTTGAAGCATTTGTGCTTATTCTTGTCATGAGGTTCAGTAGGCAGTGATACTTTACATTAAGCGTGCATATATCGTATACACATACATCGAAATCATACTATATGTTAGCAGTGGGTTGTGAACACACAGGTTGCAAGTGTTGTTATGGGCGGGACTTGCAACTGAGTGGATTCACGATGCCTTTACTGTGCGAATATTCTTTAAAGACTTTTCAACTGTTTTAAAACAAACTCTATGAACTCACCAACCATTGTGTTGACACTTTAGCATGTTTATCTCAGGTTAGTAAGGCGATAGCTAGAGCGTGGAACTTAGAGTCAAGCTGCATATTCTGAAGACTTACGCTTTTATCATTTACCATTCAAAACATTTTGTATACATTTATGTATCATACTTTGGAATCTCATGTTTGTAACTTTGAATTCATTAATCGAATGGTAACTTTTCAAAACGTCTCATTTAGAAGTCGTTTTCTATAACTTGTACTTTGTATTATGAAGTAGCACCCCAATGACACAGTCTTCCGCTGCGATATTTTGGGGGTGTTACAGATTGGTACCAGAGCCTTGGTCATAGAGAACTAGGTTGCATTTAGTGCCTAGACTATAACTGCTATATACGTTAAGACTCTCCTCTTTATTTGCCTTACACACACTACATACACATATGCTTTTTGGTAGTTGTTGGTTTAGTTCCACGCTGTTAGATGATGTGACTTTAGTATTATAAGGAACCCCAGAGATTAGCCGAGTCATTAAAAACATGGAGCTCGGTAATAACTAATTACTTAACTTGATCTTGTGACAGTTCTTGTTTGATGAGACACAACATTTGAGTTAAATAATATTATTGCTTAGCTTTAGGGATTTGATGACTTGATTATCTTACTATCTGCCTCAGAAGGCGGATTTTGTGCCGGAAATTCTTAAGTAGGATGATTTAGAATCTCCTTATTTAAATGGATTGGGACGCCTCTTCATTTAAATAAAGAAATTGTAAATCACCGAACCATAAGTTTATGATCCCTTACTTACATAAATTTGGACGCTTCTTTATGTAAGTAATGAGTTATAAATAAGTGGGCTTAATTGTATCCGATACGACTCCTTAACCAGAACCTTAGACGAATCAGAGTAAACACCACTATATTAGAGATCCTGAATTCTCTTAGACACACCGTAAGCAGTTAAAATAAACTGAACTTCGGGACGAAGTTCTCCTTAAGGGGTAGAGACTGTAACAATTCACATTTTCAGGTTAACTTCTATTTCCGAAAATTTCACTATTCATTTTTACTATTCACTTTTACTATTCATTTTTCCCGAAATTTGATTTTTGTTTCTTGGCCTCGAGTGATAAATCATTTCCATGGCAAATTAAAAGTTTGACACTCATCAGATCATTTTCGTGAAAGTTATTAAGGAATTACACGTTTTAGGGTAAAACGTCATTCAAAAATTCTACGCACAACGAAACTCGACCGCGTTAATTTATCCCGCATCAGAAAAATGTTTAGTACTCTCATGATTAATTAGAGAATTAATCATGACTAAGAAAAATATGACCAAATAAACCTCGGCCGTGAGAAACAGGAATTCTCGTCTTTAAGCACTTTTACTTAGCCGTAATCTTAGCCTATACCTGCACCGTGTTTCTAAGACAATTTGAGTTTTCACATTTTTGGAATAAGTCAACATATTTTTCCCTCCTCCTTTGACTAAAAATCATTCCTTGATTTTATAAATCATTCCTTGATTTTTGAGCTTACGGTTTTAAGTTTAAAGACATTAAATACCAACCGACACTAGACAGAGCCCAGCCTAGACATTATAAGCCATTTTAAGTCATTAGTATCCTATTAGAAAAGTTACATTTTACTTTTTTCAATTTTACGCAACTTTTGTACATTTTACGTATTACGCGTTTTAGACCCGTGTTTCCAGTTTTAGCAGGGTTTGAGCACCTGATGCGTGGGAATCGCAACAGGCTTTACCTCTCGAGGGATCTCGAGAAGCTTACAACCCCCACCAGGCAGTGTACCTGATCGTTGTAGTATAGTATAGTGACAAGTACCGGGGGATTGATCGTTCAGCTTCGGAATAGTGTCGCTATGATTAGAAAGCCTAAATACTAGTTCTAAAGGTGAGGGATGATTATTTTTGTATTTTTATATTTTTTATGAAAGCACGTAAAATCTCAGGGTTTGAAGGATTTGGGCGGAATTAGTTGCTAATCAACTAACCCAATACTAAGATGCAATCAAAATAAAATACTAAAAACGAAAATAAACTAATTAAACTAAAGTTGTGAGCAGTAATTGGAGAAAATGTCTTTACTTAGATTTCACTACTCCCTAGACATCTTTTACACGTTAATTACTTGTTATAATTGCATGGATGACGGATCGTATTCCTTAATACCATTCATGGGGTGGCACACATAACTCCCCAATTCTATGAGCTCTTATCTCCTCCTACACCATGCCCAACACAACTATAGGGATTGTAAACAGTGGCTCATGCATTAAATACAACCAATAAAGACCTAGTGCGCCTCGGTTCATGTTTCTTAAGACGTTCAACCATGTTACCATTTGGAGATCTGCCAGTTTTCTTAAGCCTAACATATAAATCATTCATCCAAGACAAGAATAAACAAGTAATCAACACATAATCAATATCTAGGTTTCATTAGATCTAAGCAAACATAAGATAGATCTAGCCTAGCATGATGGAATTAAGACAAGAACAAGATATAGACAACCAACACATAGACATATTGATTGAATTAGAAGAACACTTATCTTGATTAATCATGCAAGGTATCAAGGGGTTGGAACCCTTGAAAAACCTGTAAAGTTACACCAAAATCGTACTTAGGGTTTCTCCCAAAACTTCTCTCTTTAATGTGTGAAAATTAGAAAACTATATATAGAAAAACAGGTATGACGGCGTCAAGACAAACAATGTGACGTCGTCACCTCGCCGCCAAAACTCTCCTCGGACTGCCTAGATCCACTTATGACGCCGTCAAGACTTAAATACTTCCAGTCCGTCACGACTCTTTTACTCTTGACGCCCTTCCTACGTGACGCCGTCAAATCTGTTTTGAGTCGTCATGAAAATTCATGAGATTTGCTCTTGACGCCGTCAAGGTTTTGCTCTTGACGCCGTCACCTACTGTTCCCAGCTTGGAAAATTAAGACTTTGGCGTTTTCTTCACTTTTATGCTCCAAAAACGTCCGAATTGCTTCCTTTTCCAGATTTCACTCCCAAAGTACCTAAAATCACAAAAGGAACGATTTAGGGCAATATTTGATCAAATAAATTCGGATTCGGGCTTAAATGACCCCCCAAAAGTGGTTCATTTTTCGCCTCATCATATACCCTTACACTTGAGATTTGCTTGTCCTCAAGCAAATGTGCTTTTATTCTACTCAAAATACAAGTTTGGGGTCATTTAACACTAATATAAAAGTAATTACAACAAATAATCGTTCCACTAAAGACCAATAGACAAGCACGGAGGTCATACACAAGCACCTCACAAATAGTGTTTAGATACTCACATCTCTCGGGTGTAATAAAGTGTAAATTACAATATGGAAACGGAAGATATCTCTCACTACCTGTCATAGCAAAATAGATTACCATAGGCTTGGGAAAGGATCAAACCTCCACCACATGGCGTAAGCACCTAGGATAAACTATCAAAGAGGTCTTTTAAAGGGTTGTAACGTTAGGTGTAGGGATATGAAATACACGGTTTTGTTGGATAAAGGAAGTTTTACTGGTGGCGAGTTAACAATCTTGGTTAATTACATGTACAAGATGGGGTTGCTAAGCCAAGACTAGACTCGACTTAAGCTAATAAATGAAAAATAACAAAAACATAAAATAAACATAGAATGAAACGGGATGGTAGTCCGTATGTTTTCTCTCTTCTTTCCTTTTTCTAATTTTTTTTTCTTTTTCTTGATCTTTTTGATTTTTTTTTTTTGATTTTTTTTGAATTACACTCTTACCCTACCATCCAAAATAATACATCATAGGGAATGAACATTTCCCTTACACTTGAATCTTTACATACTTTACATTTGACTAATCTAATGACTCGAATTAAGAAAATTAAAACACTTGGAGCACTTTTAAGATTAACATACATATGGGGGTAATAAATGATGTTCTTCCCCATTACTCCATAAAATAAGTACTTACCCATGAGTCCCAATCATCCCAAAACAATATGTACAAGGATATGACTCGACTTAGCAACCATGTAGTCAATTAGAAAGTTAACTTAGGGTTTAACAAATAACAATAATGCACTAAAAAGGAGTGCATACACGGAAGGCTAAGGCGATTTGGGTGTACATTTAAGTGGGGTGTAACAAATTCTTCCTTTAAGTAAAATGCTTAAAGTTAGAAACGAAAAGATAGGCTTTGAGGGGTGTACTAGGGGTATCGTGTACTAAAAATGAGTACAACGCTAAGGTGTTTGGAAAATTTAGTTGACTTAACTAGCCAAGTAATATGACTTAAATGGTCAAGTAATTATAATACGGGTTTAACACAAGGGTGATCCTAATGCCTCTTATCATGTAGTAAATCCTACCACACGAATATAGTCTCACTAGCGGTCTCGGGATGCATAACTAACGCAAGTTCTAGAATCTAAATGCTATCGGTACACTCATAAGCACTAATAATGAATGTTTTTCCTATCAAATCTAAAGGCGAACCTCACATATTTGGGTGGAAAATTTTTCTGAATATACGGTTATGTGCTAGTCATACAATCTCCTATCCATGAGACGCTTGCTATGGCTAAAGTTTCACTCCTAAATGTTGTAAAAAATTTTAAATTTGGCGCTAAAATTGCACTAACAAGTATTTCTCATAGTTTTATTACACATCTACCATCAAACAAAACAAACTCAAGCGAAAGTGCATATGTAAGGTATCATCTTTTTACCCTCCCCTTACACTTAAGATGAACATTGTCCCCAATGTTCAAGTAAAGAATGTAAAAGTCAAAAAGTCAAAAAGTTAAAAAGAATGAAATCAAATACTCCCCTGATTCGCTCGGTATGGATAATAGGGTGGCCAGGTTAAATCTTCCTCCAAGAAAACGAACAATCAAAGCTTCCCTTCCAGAATATAAATCATCTTCTTGTCATACATAACCTGTAAAACCTGACAAAATAGACAAGACAACCTCGCGTAAAATCGGCGGCATCCTATATAAGTTTCTAAATCCTAGAAAACAAGATAAGATATAATGCTTGTGGAATGAAGTTTGCAGATTCCCTGGAGATTATAAAACTTAATAATTCACAAAAACCATAAGACTCCGTTAGAAAAAACAAAACCGGTAAGATTTCCAGATTTTAACTCCTGACGCCGTCAAGAGTAAACCACTGACGCCGTCAGAATTGACCTGCAGAAATCCTTATGTTAAGTTTCCGGAAAATTTCTGGAAAAACTTGGTCCTACTTCCTGGAAAATCCTGCAAAACTTCATTATGACTCAATACAAGCATTTGACTCTAACAAATACGAATATACATGCTCATTTAATATTGTGGAGAATCATGATCGGTTTGTTTCTTAAAAACATATTTGGGGTTTCCCCTTACACTTATCTTTTGCAAAAATACCTTTAGGTGGAGTTAAGACTAGGCCAAACAACAAAGTGAAGCATTTCTACTATTTAGTTTAGAAACATGATCAACCAACAATAAAAATAAAACATGCATACAGAAGCAAATAACAAACAAACAAATAAAATCACACAAAACATGGGTTGCCTCCCAAGAAGCGCTTTTCTTTATTTACGAGTCTTGTAGCTAGACTCAAGGTCATGAGTTACTACGTGATTTCATCATTGGTAATGATATACCCCATATAGTTGCGATCATTGCTGTTATGGTGGTAGTGCCTCAATCTGTCGATACTTGCAATCACCAACCCACCTAATCTGCTTCTCAAATTAGCTACCCCATCTTGGCTCACACCTTCGATTGTGAATGGCCCATACCACCAAGGACTTGGTTTATCGGGTGGTATTTTTGTTTCTAAGTGTCTCAAGAGTACCAAGTTCCCTTCCTCAAATGGTACATGATTATTTATGGGTTGAGTATGTTCGAATTCGACCTGAACCTTATTGTTTTTGCTTTTCTCATTTTTGGCTTCCTTATAGCTTTTGATTCTTGCCTCCCATGCAAGAATTTTATTCTGAACACGAATGGGTGTCGTGTCAATGTTGTTTTTGATCTTTCTCCAACTCAAATTCTCATGATTACTTCTTGGGGTCATGGGGAAGCTAATCTTTCTTTTTCCAGATTTAAGCTCGATCTTCCTACCTTCATATTTAATGACAGCCCTATCGGTAGTGAGGAATGGTGACCCAAGGATTATTGGCATGCATCCATCCCCTTTATCATCGATGATCATAAAATCAACAGGGTACATGAATCCTGCGACATTAACTAATACGTCTTCTGCGATCCCTAGGGGATATATGTACGAGTGTCCAACGAGAGATAGCCTAACATGGGTAGGGGCTGGCATTTTTGACGTTAGTTGGATGTAAATAGTTAGGGGCATAAGATTTACTTCCGATCCTTGGTCGGCGAAAGCACTAAGATGTTTCAAGTCCCCGATGCTTGTTGGTATCTCAAAGTTCCCACATGCCACCTGCTTAGTAGCTACCTTTTGTACCACTAGTCTTTCGAATACTGATCCTCCAGGTAGCGTATCATACTCATCTTTCACTTCTTCCTCATTTTCAGAACCCTGATTGGGAGGTTGGTTACACCCATCACCCTTAATCCAATTTGTTATGGTGTTTTCGTTTATATCATGTTTCAGGTAGTAGCTCAAAGGTTGGGATTCTGGTGATTTTTCTAAGGTCTGTTTAGCAGGAGTTTCTACCTTCTCGTTATCTTTTTGGACGATGGTGATGGAGTTAACAAATTGGGTGGTGGGAGTGGCGCTTTCTTTCCTTAGTAGTATTCTTTCGGGGGTTCTCTGGTTGGCATACTCCTCTAATAGACTCATCATCTCATTCATTTTCTCCAGCATTTCCTCTTTCTGCTTATAAACTGCTTCCTCGAATCTAGCAAGCCGATCTGAGTGAGTTGCCATATATTCTCTCATCCTAGCTTTAAACTCCGAACTAAGCTCTTTGGGAGGGGAGCAAGGTGGGGCATAGTTCTGAAAAGTTTCGGCGTTTTCTCTAGAGGGTGACTCAGATAATGGTGCCGAAGTTGTTTTTGAGACAGAATCGACAGTAGCCCGTCTAGGACTCAAAGGTCTCCTTTGCCTTTCCTCAAAATAGTCAACTTTTGCCTCAAGTTTGCATAGGAGTTCATCGGGGATTTCGGTGGTTCCTCCAGATGTCGAGACTGCATTGATGGCCGCTTCTATCGTATGTTTAAATTCCCACATCACATGATTATCAACAGCGAGCTCTTCGATAATTGCCCAAGACTCCTCGGCGTTCTTATCACGCAATTTACCTCCCGCGGCCCTGTCGATGGTGCGCTTAGTGTGATAGTCAACATGGTCGTAGAAAATCTGGACTAATAACCAAAGGTTTATGCCATGATGAGGGATCTTGTGGAGGAGATCCTTAAAACGGGCCCAAGCCTCGTAGAAAGTTTCACCCCGCTGTTGCTCAAACATCAAAATGTCCCTTCTAAGCATTGCAGTCTTTTCTGGCGGAAAGAATTGGGTAAGGAAGCGATTGGCGAGATTGTCCCATGTGGTGATGGATCCCGCGGGTAAACGCTCAAGCCATTGACTAGCTTGATCCCGTAGAGAGAATTGGAATAGGCGTAAACGGGTTGTCTCTCTAATTGCAACATCTAGGTCTATGGAATCTATGATTTTGAGGAAGTCCTTAAGATGTTGGTTTGGATCTTCGGAACGAATTCCATGGAATGCACATCCGCTTTGCACCAACCGGATGGTGTCGGATCGCAAGGGGGTCACATTGGCTCCGGTGAGCTCAATGGTGTTTCGGTAGCCTTGGTGGCTAGGTCGGGAATACTCTCCTAAGGTTCGGGGCCTAAAGGGTTCTAATGGTGGGTTTTGTTGTGGTGGGATGACGGGTTCAAAGATGTTCCCGTTGTCCATGATGTTGGGTGGTTACGAACAAAGACAAAAAGAAATGAGATAGACTAAAGAAAACATAAAAATAAAAATAAAATCTTACTAGAAAGGAATCTAGCAAGTAGACCTAATAAAAAGAAATTCTAACCTAGACAATAACTATTCCCCGGCAGCGGCGCCAAAAACTTGATGCGTGGGAATCGCAACAGGCTTTACCTCTCGAGGGATCTCGAGAAGCTTACAACCCCCACCAGGCAGTGTACCTGATCGTTGTAGTATAGTATAGTGACAAGTACCGGGGGATTGATCGTTCAGCTTAGGAATAGTGTCGCTAGGATTAGAAAGCCTAAATACTAGTTCTAAAGGTGAGGGATGATTATTTTTGTATTTTTATATTTTTTATGAAAGCAAGTAAAATCTCGGGGTTTGAAGGATTTGGGCGGAATTAGTTGCTAATCAACTAACCCAATACTAAGATGCAATCAAAATAAAATACTAAAAACGAAAATAAACTAATTAAACTAAAGTTGTGAGCAGTAATTGGAGAAAATGTGTTTACTTAGATTTCACTACTCCCTAGACATCTTTTACACGTTAATTACTTGTTATAATTGCATGGATGACGGATCGTATTCCTTAATACCATTCATGGGGTGGCACACATAACTCCCCAATTCTATGAGCTCTTATCTCCTCCTACACCATGCCCAGCACAACTATAGGGATTGTAAACAGTGGCTCATGCATTAAATACAACCAACACATAGACATATTGATTGAATTAGAAGAACACTTATCTTGATTAATCATGCAAGGTATCAAGGGGTTGGAACCCTTGAAAAACCTGTAAAGTTACACCAAAATCGTACTTAGGGTTTCTCCCAAAACTACTCTCTTTAATGTGTGAAAATTAGAAAACTATATATAGAAAAACATGTATAAAGGCGTCAAGACAAACAATGTGACGCCGTCACCTCGCAGCCAAAACTCTCCTCGGACTACCTAGATCCACTTCTGACGCCGTCAAGACTTAAATACTTCCAGGCCGTCATGACTCTTTTACTCTTGACGCACTTCCTAGGTGACGCCGTCAAATCTGTTCTGGGTCGTCATGGAAATTCATGAGATTTGCTCTTGACGCCGTCAAGGTTTTGCTCTTGACGCCGTCACCAACTGTTCCCAGCTTGGAAAATTAAGACTTTGGCATTTTCTTCACTTTTATGCTCCAAAAACGTCCGAATTGCTTCCTTTTCCAGATTTCACTCCCAAAGTACCTAAAATCACAAAAGGAACGATTTAGGGCAATATTTGATCAAATAAATTCAGATTCGGGCTTAAATGACCCCCCAAAAGTGGTTCATTTTTCGCCTCATCAGCACCCCAATAGAACCTACCACTCATTTTATATTTTATTATGGAGTATATTGACAAGTTTAGTCATTCTTATAAGTTTCATAATTTTAGGATACCCGTTTACGTTTCATGACTTAACAACTTACGGTTAGCAATTTACGGAGTCAAAACTAGCTACATAAGTAGGATAATACCATCAAAACCCAACACTTCCTCCCCAAGTATTGTGAACCGCCTCTAGGGGGGGAATCAGCCCATGTGTCTTGATCTCATGCTTCTAACTCTAGGATGGTAACATGTGTTGAACTTGCTCTCCAAGTTTAAGAAAAATATCTAATACTTGCACCTCCTCATCCTAGCTTATATATATCCTCATTCATGACTTAGAAAACTCATTTCCTTCCTTTCTTCATCACTAAAAACGCCACACACATAAATCCCTAGCACCATGATCCTTTGATCTTCAAACTACAAGTTACACTACAAAGTTCAAGGTCTTAGTATTCTCTACCTAGTTCTTAAGTTTGTTTGGTGATTCCATGGTTGAATTAGGAGCTACACAAGGTGATTAGGGGCTGAAGTTAATTGGTTTTCAAAAGGGTTATAGCAAGGGTTTACAAGAGTTGTGGTGAAGGGTTTGCAAGCACAGGTTTAGTGTTCTAGTTCATACTTGACTTCCTTCTTTAGAAAGCCAAAAGTTGTAAGAAACCCTATTATACTTTCTTGCTCAATATCATTTTCATGCTTATTATGTTTCTTTCATGCTATATATTGTCTTGTTATTATGTGCATGATATATAAAAATTGGTAAAACAAGTTATGGTATATATATGTTAACTTATGTTATTTAAACAAGTAAACTAGTAACTTTCTTGGAGAACCACGACCAAAATAGTATAACTATGATATTGGACACTTACTTACTGTTAAAGAGGACTTAACAAGGAAAACATAGCAATTTGAATCACCCAAAACGAGTTCTCGAGTCAAAAGTTATGACTATTTGAAATTACCAAAACTTTACGGCAAAACTGCCTAAAAACCTTCTGGGACAGAACCTTAAACACGCAAAAAGAGGCCCTTCTGGTCCGTTTCATCAAAAAGTTAAATCACGAAAGTTGTCCGGAATCATGTTTTCTTCAAAAACTCAGGAGCACGAGCCTAGAAAACGAATAATGAAAGATATTTTCTTCATTTTCTTAACAGCTATTTTATATATACCAAAGTGAGTATATAATGGTTATAATTAGATGAGACCAAGAGGTCTAATGACCTAAAGCCAAGACCACAACCATGGCTAAAGCCAAGGTTGAGTCTCAAGACCATGGTAACAATGACCAAGGTCATGGCAAAGCCACGGCTAAAGACCATGTTACTTTTCGAATCAAAAACTTATATATATGTTATCAAATACTACAATAGTAGGGAGCCTCATGTGAGGAGTTCATTAAGTAAGCCGTCGAGATGAGTTGCGGATTTACGAATTAAAGTGTTCTGGCTCCTCGAACGTTTACTCCATGACTTCTGAATTATGTCGGCCCGAACGGTAGTAAGAGATATACAACCTATACATGTTTCATAGACCACTTATATTCAAAGACTTACACTATATACTAAGTACTACATCATGAACATTATGCAAGACATATATAGGCAATTCTTCGTATTCTTAGACGTTACTCCAAACCTAAGTCGCACCGTTCTATTATAGGCTGCTCTTAGAGACTTTCGCGATTCGACTACCACTTTCATTTCTCATTACATAAGCTTAAGGTGAGTCATAGCCCCTACTCTTTTCATACTTGTTTTAAACTCTTTTGGGGAGATACATGCTTAAACTACTTGCTTTCTCTTTTACTAAAGACAATTTTACTCATATGCTATGCTATACTTTTATACTCATAAACATGATGTGTAGTTTTATTACGATATGTGCCTTAATGTGTGAAAACTATTCAATGCACTATATTCTTTAACCACTGTTTAACTCCTGGATGGAGCCGATGGAGAGGTATTGATAGTACTATCGGGCTGACGCCCCCACCATTGCCATATATTCTTGGCCTTGGGTGAATATAATCCAGCTTTGAAGCATTTGTGCTTATTCTTGTCATGAGGTTCAGTAGGCAGTGATACTTTACATTAAGCGTGCATATATCGTATACACATACATCGAAATCATACTATATGTTAGCAGTGGGTTGTGAACACACAGGTTGCAAGTGTTGTTATGGGCGGGACTTGCAACTGAGTGGATTCACGATGCCTTTGCTGTGCGAATATTCTTTAAAGACTTTTCAACTGTTTTAAGACAAACTCTATGAACTCACCAACCATTGTGTTGACACTTTAGCATGTTTATCTCAGGTTAGTAAGGCGATAGCTAGAGCGTGGAACTTAGAGTCAAGCTGCATATTCTGAAGACTTACGCTTTTATCAGTTACCATTCAAAACATTTTGTATATATTTATGTATCATACTTTGGAATGTAACAATTCGCAATTTCAGGTTAATTACTATTCCCGGAAATTTTCACTATTTACTTTTACTATTCATTTTTCCCGAAATTTTCCCGAAATTTGATTTTTGTTTCTTGGCCTCGAGTGATAAATCATTTCCATAGCAAATTAAAAGTTTGACATTCATAAGCTCATTTTCGTAAAAGTTAATAAGGAATTACACGTTTTAGGGTAAAACGTCATTAAAAAATTCTACGCACAACGAAACTCGACCGCGTTAAGTGACCCCGCATCAGAAAAATGGTTGATACACTCATGATTTATTTGAGAATTAATCATGACTGTGAAAAACATGACCAAACATACTTGATATATGTACCTTTAGCATAATTGAGCATTTCCCCGTAAGCATTTTATACTACATGAACATATTAGTATATTGATATATACACACTTGTCACATCTTGAGCACTTCCCATAAACATTTGAATTGTTTTAATATGGTATTTCTTCTAAAAGAAATCATGTGCGTACCCACTTCTCCCGATTATGTGCCCACTCTACCTAATAACTTCCAAGTCTTACCACCTTCACCCGAGTTCGGATTTGACTTCGTGAATGCCTTCGCTTCTGATGATGAAGAAGAACCTTTCAAAGATTCAACCGACGAAGAAGAGGAGGAACCAATACCAACTAATTTTGCGTCAAATACTTCTAATTATTTTGGACAAAATTCGGTTGAGGCAGACTCCAAGGAGGATAATGAGTATGAATATATACTAGCGCCATTACCACCACCACTATCACTTCCCTTTAATATCCCTACATATGATAATTTGGATCACTCATTATGGATCGTATCACGACCACCAATCCAACAAGAAAATCAGCATGGAAACTACAGCCTCTCAAACTTCATAGACTCGTACCTCTATGATTCACTAAACCAAGAAGTTGCCGATCAATCAGAGCTACTCGGACCTTCTAACCTGCAATAGACTAGCGTGATGATACTAATTGTCTTTTGTACTACTAACTGATTAGACTCAGTTAGTAAATGTTATGAAATGATAGTAAAAACGTTGTAATTACTAAACTGAAAGTATCAGTTAGTAGATTTTGAAGAAACTTGTAATAAGTTTCAATCTTGTAATCAATCAACGTTTTATGAATAAAACTCTTGCTTTATGCTATCATGTGTTATGATTCAAACCTCCAACGTATTTATTCTATCATTTCCCCATCAAAAAAAATCATGCTTATTTCACAACTTTCTACTCACCAACTATTTTGAACACTACGTCAATTTCCCCTGAGTATCTTACTCTCCATCTCCAAAGATGAGTATGAATATTCATTTCATACTTTTGGAATACCAATATCATCTCATAATACACTACCTTGTAACTCACCGGCTAAGTATGAATGTTGTGTTGGGAATTCTTAAGTAGGATGATTTGTAATTATTTGAATGGATTGGGATGCCTTTTCATTTAAATAAAGAAATTGTAAATCACCGAACCATAAGTTTATATTCCTCTATTTACATTGTTTGGGATGCCTCTCTATGTAAATAAAGAATTATAAACAAGTTGGCTTATTTGTATCCAAAATAACATAAGTATGAAGTCAACTTACATTACATTACATTGCTCGGGTATGGCATGATACCTACATTACATTGCTCGGGTATGGCATGATACCTACATTACATTGCTCGGGTATGGCATGATACCTACATTACATTGCTCGGGTATGGCATGATACCTACATTACATTGCTCGGGTATGGCATGATACCTACATTACATTGCTCGGGTATGGCTTGATACCTACATTACATTACTCGGGTATGGCATGATACCTACATTACATTGCTCGGGTATGGCATGATACCTACATTACATTGCACAGGTATGGCATGATACCTACATTATATTCGCCACAAGAAATCCTATCTTTTCACCGACATCGCTTCAAACCATTACATAAACTAAACTTCGGGATGAAGTTCCCGTAAGGGGTAGAGACTGTAACAATTCGCAATTTCAGGTTAATTACTATTCCCGGAAATTTTCACTATTCACTTTTACTATTCATTTTTCCCAAAATTTTCCCAAAATTTGATTGTTGTTTCTTGGCCTCGAGTAATAAATCATTTCCATGGCAAATTAAAAGTTTGACATTCATAAGCTCATTTTCGTAAAAGTTAATAAGGAATTACACATTTTAGGGTAAAACGTCATTAAAAAATTCTACGCACAACGAAACTCGACCGCGTTAAGTGACCCCGCATCAGAAAAATGTTTGATACACTCATGATTTATTTGAGAATTAATCATGACTGTGAAAAACATGACCAAAATAAGCCTCGGCCGTGAAAAACTGGAATTTTCAGTTTTTAAGCGTTTTTACTCAGCCGTAACCTTAGCCTGTACCTGCACCGCGTTTCTAAGACGATTTGAGTTTTCAACTTATTAGAAAAATTCAACATATTTTTCCCTCCTCCTTTGACCAAAAATTATTCCTTGATTTTATAAGTCATTCCTTTATTTTTAGGCTTACGGTTTTATGTCTAAAAGACATTTAATACCAACCGACACTAGACTGAGCCCAGTCTAGACATTATAAGTCATTTTGAATCATTATTATCACATTAGAAAAGTAACATTTTACTTTTCTCAATTTTATGCAATATTCGTACGTTTTACGTATTACGCGTTTTAGACCCGTGTTTCCAGTTTTAGCAGGGTTTGAGCACCCCAATGGAACCTACCACTCATTTTATATTTTATTATGGAGTATTTTGACATGTTTAACCATTCTTCCAAGTTTCGTATTTTTACGATACCCGATTTTACGTTTTGTAACGTAACAACTTACGGTTAGCATTTTACGGAGTCAAAACATACTAGATATATTGGATAATATCACCAAAAGTCCAACGCTTCCTTCCCAAGGCTTGTGAACCGCCTCTAGGGGGGGGGGGATTCACACTTGTGGCATGATCTCCTTCCTTGTGCTCTAGGATTAGTACATGTGTTCAAGCTTGTCTTGGAAGCTTTGACAAGTCAAGTAACTAACCTCCTCAAGACCCTTTATAAGCCCCCCTCCCCCTCCTTATGCCGTCCACCATAACCACACACCAACACCATCTCCTTTTCTCATTCTCTTCAAGTTCCATCCAAGATTCAACTGCATAACAACACATAAACCCTAGTTTGATCTTAGGTTATCAAAACACTTCCATAACCTCATATACTTGGTGATTTCTCTTGAGTTTGAATCCACTCAAGTCACCTCAACCTTCATCATCTATCTTTCAAGATTACAAGAGTAGAAAGGTTGCATGAAGTGAAGTGGGTTGAAGCTAAAGTCTATCAATGTCCTATCCTTACTAGTTAACTTCCTTTCTTTATTTGAAAGCCAAAAGTTGTAAGCCAAACCCTAACATACTTCTTGCTAAATATCATATTCATGTTATTTACATATCGTTCATGCTATATTTTGTCTTGTGATCATGTCCATGATGTACAAAAATGGGTAAAACAAGTATTGATACATATATGTAACTTATGTTATTCAAACAAGTAAACTAGTGACTTTCTTGGAGAACCACGACCAAAATAGTATAACTCTGATATTGGATCATTACATATTACAGTAGAGGACTTAACAAGGAAATCATAGCAATTTGAACCATCTAAAACGAGTATACGAGTCAAAAGTTATGGCCATAAGAAGTTAGCGAAACCAAAACGGCAAAACTGCCTAGACCATACTGTTTTGCATTCTGACTTTTTGAAAGTCACCCTTCTGGTCCGATTCATCAAAAAGTTAAAACACGAAAGTTGTCCGGAACGACGTTTTCGTTCAGGAACAAATAAGCTCAAGCCCTGAAAACGCTTTCCGAGTGATAATTTCTTCAAATTCTAAACAGCCATTTTTAGACCAAAGTCATTATATAAAGGTTATGGTTTATAAAGACCAAGAGGTCTTATGACCTAGATTCAAGACCACAACCATGGCTAGAGCCAAGGTTGAGTCTCAAGACCATGGAACAATGACCAAAGGTCATGGAAAGGCCATGACTAAATGACCATATCAACATACCAAGGCGAAAACATGAGCTAACGACCATATAAACTTACCAAGGCAAATACATGAACTAGAGAAGTTGGCGATAACTTGAACATACAATTTGCATCTACTTCATCTAAAAGAACCATGAGATACAAGTTATAAGAAACTCACCCTAATAACAATCTTCATGTAATAATAAACTTTCCTAAAGTTTATTCAAATATCGGACATGTAACTTTTCGGATCAAAACTTATATCTATATATTTTATCAACTACTACAATGCAATACTTGTTTTACTTGAACATGCTACTTGTTTGCTTAAACACCAATTGCCTTACTCAATGTTTGTGGCTTACTCAAATGCCTTATGTGTTTACATGTTACATACTTCATTGCCTTCCCGTTGCACTAGTATTCAACAAAGCGTAGTATTATGGCTTCCACTTCATTGTCATCATTATTTATATGGCATCATTGTAAAGATTGTTTATATAACGGTATTGCTACATTTATCTTTGAATCTAGATACAAGTTTTACCTTTGTTCACATAAACCAGATCATATTTGGCAGTGGGTTGTGAACACACAGGTTACAAGTCTCTTATGGCGGGACTTGCAACTGAGTGGATTTACGATGCCTTTGCTGGAAAATCATCATTCAAATGTTTTACATTACATTTTGTCACTAAACTCTATGAACTCACCAACCTCGTGTTGACACTTTAGCGTGTATTTTCAGGTTCATAATGAACAAGGATGGCACGGAAGGGGCACAGATATTCAAGAGGGCTATAAATTTTATTATCATTCGAAACTCATTTAATGTAAACTGTAAACATGGAACCATTTGGGACCTCATTTTGTAATCTCTGATATTTATACAATTTGAATGATAAATCTTTTAAAACGACTCAATTGGAGTTCATTTTCTATTATTATGACTATTGTGCCGTCGAGTAACACCCAGTTTGAATTCCGCTGCAACCATGAATTGGGGGTGTTACAGATTGGTACCAGAGCCATGGTTATAGGGAAACGGGTTTAATGGAGACCTAAACTATAACTACACTTACAAGCAAAAACATTTTTTAGCCTTCCGCTCTCTGTGTCTTCCATCCTCCAGACGATTATGGACTTATTAAGCATTTTATACTACCCAAACATGTTAGCATATGAATATATGTACCCTTAGCACATTTGAGCATTTTCCTGTAAGCATGTTAGGCTACACAAACATATTAGTATATTGATATATATACCCATTTTGCGCATTTCCCCGTAGACATTTTATGCTACATAAACATAATTGCATATTGATACATGTACCTTTAGCAGAATTGAGCATTTCCCCGTAAGCATTTTATACTACATGAACATATTAGTATATTGATATATACACACTTGTCACATCTTGAGCACTTCCCATAAACATTTGAATTGTTTTAATATGGTATTTCTTCTAAAAGAAATCATGTGCGTACCCACTTCTCCCGATTATGTGCCCACTCTACCTAATAACTTCCAAGTCTTACCACCTTCACCCGAGTTCGGATTTGACTTCGTGAATGCCTTCGCTTCTGATGACGAAGAAGAACCTTTCGAAGATTCAACCGACGAAGAAGAGGAGGAACCAATACCAACTAATTTTGCATCAAATACTTCTAATTATTTTGGACAAAATTCGGTTGAGGCAGACTCCAAGGAGGATAATGAGTATAAATATATACTAGCGCCATTACCACCACCACTATCACTTCCCTCTAATATCCCTACATGTGATAATTTGGATCACTCATTATGGATCGTATCACGACCACCATTGATCCAACAAGAAAATCAGCATGGAAACTACAGCCTCTCAAACTTCATAGACTCGTACCTCTATGACACACTAAACCAAGAAGTTGCCGATCAATCAGAGCTACTCGGACCTTCTAACCTGCAATAGACTAGTGTGATGATACTAGTTGTCTTTTGTACTACTAACTGATTAGACTCAGTTAGTAAATGTTATGAAATGATAGTAAAAACGTTGTAATTACTAAACTAAAAGTATCAGTTAGTAGATTTTGAAGAAACTTGTAATAAGTTTCAATCTTGTAATCAATCAACGTTTTATGAATAAAACTCTTGCTTTATGCTATCATGTGTTATGATTCAAACCTCCAACGTATTTATTCTATCATTTCCCCATAAAAAAAAATCATGCTTATTTCACAACTTTCAACTCACCAACTATTTTGAACACTACGTCAATTTCCCCTGAGTATCTTACTCTCCATCTCCAAAGATGAGTATGAATATTCATTTCATACTTTTGGAATACCAATATCATCTCATAATACACTACCTTGTAACTCACCGGCTAAGTATGAATGTTGTGTTGGGAATTCTTAAGTAGGATGATTTGTAATTATTTGAATGGATTGGGATGCCTTTTCATTTAAATAAAGAAATTGTAAATCACCGAACCATAAGTTTATATTCCTCTATTTACATTGTTTGGGATGCCTCTCTATGTAAATAAAGAATTATAAACAAGTGGGCTTATTTGTATCCAAAATAACATAAGTATAAAGTCAACTTACATTACATTACATTGCTCGGGTATGGCATGATACCTACATTACATTGCTCGGGTATGGCTTGATACCTACATTACATTGCTCGGGTATGGCATGATACCTACATTACATTGCTCAGGTATGGCTTGATACCTACATTACATTGCTCGGGTATGGCATGATACCTACATTACATTGCTCGGGTATGGCATGATACCTACATTACATTGCACAGGTATGGCATGATACCTACATTATATTCGCCACAAGAAATCCTATCTTTTCACCGACATCGCTTCAAACCATGACATAAACTAAACTTCGGGACGAAGTTCCAGTAAGGGGTAGAGACTGTAATAATACGCAATTTCAGGTTAATTACTATTCTCGGAAATTTTAACTATTCACTTTTACTATTCATTTTCCCGAAATTTTCCTGAAATTTGATTTTTGTTTCTTGGCGTCGAGTGATAAATCATTTCCATGGCAAATTAAAAGTTTGACATTCATAAGCTCATTTTCATAAAAGTTAATAAGGAATTACACGTTTTAGGGTAAAACGTCATTCAAAAATTCTACGCACAACGAAACTCGACCGCGTTAAGTGACCCCGCATCAGAAAAATGTTTGATACACTCATGATTTATTTGAGAATTAATCATGACTGTGAAAAACATGACCAAAATAAGCCTCGGCCGTGAAAAACTGGAATTTCCAGTTTTTAAGCGTTTTTACTCAGCCGTAACCTTAGCCTGTACCTGCACCGCGTTTCTAAGACGATTTGAGTTTTCAACTTATTAGAAAAAGTCAACATATTTTTCCCTCCTCCTTTGACCAAAAATCATTCCTTGATTTTATAAGTCATTCATTGATTTTTAGGCTTACGGTTTTATGTCTAAAAGACATTTAATACCAACCGACACTAGACTGAGCCCAGTCTAGACATTATAAGTCATTTTGAATCATTATTATCACATTAGAAAAGTAACATTTTACTTTTCTCAATTTTACGCAATATTCATACGTTTTACGTATTACGCGTTTTAGACCCGTGTTTCCAGTTTTAGCAGGGTTTGAGCACCCCAATGGAACCTACCACTCATTTTATATTTTATTATGGAGTATTTTGACAAGTTTAACCATTCTTCAAAGTTTCGTATTTTTACGATACCCGGTTTTACGTTTTGTGACGTAACAACTTACGGTTAGCATTTTACGGAGTCAAAACATACTAGATATCTTGGATAATATCACCAAAAGTCCAACACTTCCTCCCCAAGGCTTGTGAACCGCCTCTAGGGGGGGGATTCACACTTGTGGCATGATCTCCTTCCTTGTGCTCTAGGATTAGTACATGTGTTCAAGCTTGTCTTGGAAGCTTTGACAAGTCAAGTAACTAACCTCCTCAAGACCCTTTATAAGCCCCCCTCCCCCTCCTTATGCCGTCCACCATAACCACACACCAACACCATCTCCTTTGCTCATTCTCTTCAAGTTCCATCCAAGATTCAAGTGCATAACAACACATAAACCCTAGTTTGATCTTAGGTTATCAAAACACTTCCATAACCTCATATACTTGGTGATTTCTCTTGAGTTTGAATCCACTCAAGTCACCTCAACCTTCATCATCTATCTTTCAAGATTACAAGAGTAGAAAGGTTGCATGAAGTGAAGTGGGTTGAAGCTAAAGTCTATCAATGTCCTATCCTTACTAGTTAACTTCCTTTCTTTATTTGAAAGCCAAAAGTTGTAAGCCAAACCCTAACATACTTCTTTCTAAATATCATATTCATGTTATTTACATATCATTCATGCCATATTTTGTCTTGTGATCATGTCCATGATGTACAAAAATGGGTAAAACAAGTATTGATACATATATGTAACTTATGTTATTCAAACAAGTAAACTAGTGACTTTCTTGGAGAACCACGACCAAAATAGTATAACTCTGATATTGGATCATTACATATTACAGTAGAGGACTTAACAAGGAAATCATAGCAATTTGAACCATCTAAAACGAGTATACGAGTCAAAAGTTATGGCCATAAGAAGTTAGCGAAACCAAAACGGCAAAACTGCCTAGACCATACTGTTTTGCATTCTGATTTTTTGAAAGTCGCCCTTCTGGTCCGATTCATCAAAAAGTTAAAACACAAAAGTTGTCCGGAACGACGTTTTCGTTCAGGATCAAAGAAGCTCGAGCCCTGAAAACGTTTTCCGAGCGATAATTTCTTCAAATTCTAAACAGCCATTTTTAGACCAAAGTCATTATATAAAGGTTATGGTTTATAAAGACCAAGAGGTCTTATGACCTAGATTCAAGACCACAACCATGGCTAGAGCCAAGGTTGAGTCTCAAGACCATGGAACAATGACCAAAGGTCATGGCAAGGCCATGACTAAATGACCATATCAACATACCAAGGCGAAAACATGAGCTAACGACCATATAAACTTACCAAGGCAAATACATGAACTAGAGAAGTTGGCGATAACTTGAACATACAATTTGAATCTACTTCATCTAAAAGAACCATGAGATACAAGTTATAAGAAACTCACCCTAATAACAATCTTCATGTAATAATAAACTTTCCTAAAGTTTATTCAAATATCGGACATGTAACTTTTCGGATCAAAACTTATACCTATATATTTTATCAACTACTACAATAGTAGGGAGCCTCATGTGAGGAGTTCATTATGTAAGCCGTCGAGATGAGTTGTGGATTTACGAATTAAAGTGTCCTGGCTCCTCGAACGCTTACTAACATGACTTCTGAATTATGTCGGCCCGAACGGTAGTAAACGATATATAAACATACTTGTTTCATGAATCATTTCTTTCAAAGACTTACACTATACATCATACCACATCATGGACTAAGTGCAAGACATACATATATTGGCATGTTTATGTTTCCTTAGACATTATTCCAAACCTAAGTTGCAACGATTATTATAGGTTGCTCGTAAAAACCTTCGCGATTCGACCATCATATTCACTACTTGCTACATAACTTAAGGTGAGTCATAGCCCCTACTCTTTTAGTTGTTTTACCAACTCTTTGGGAGAGAATACATGCTCGTTTTTACATAAATGCAATACTTGTTTTACTTGAACATGCTACTTGTTTGCTTAAACACCAATTGCCTTACTCAATGTTTGTGGCTTACTCAAATGCCTTATGTGTTTACATGTTACATACTTCATTGCCTTCCCGTTGCACTAGTATTCAACAAAGCGTAGTATTATGGCTTCCACTTCATTGTCATCATTATTTATATGGCATCATTGTAAAGATTGTTTATATAACGGTATTGCTACATTTATCTTTGAATCTAGATACAAGTTTTACCTTTGTTCACATAAACCAGATCATATTTGGCAGTGGGTTGTGAACACACAGGTTACAAGTCTCTTATGACGGGACTTGCAACTGAGTGGATTTACGATGCCTTTGCTGGAAAATCATCATTCAAATGTTTTACATTACATTTTGTCACTAAACTCTATGAACTCACCAACCTCGTGTTGACACTTTAGCGTGTATTTTCAGGTTCATAATGAACAAGGATGGCACGGAAGGGGCACGAATATTCAAGAGGGCTATAAATTTTATTATCATTCGAAACTCATTTAATGTAAACTGTAAACATGGAACCATTTGGGACTTCATTTTGTAATCTCTGATATTTATACAATTTGAATGATAAATCTTTTAAAACGACTCAATTGGAGTTCGTTTTCTATTATTGTGACTATTGTGCCGTCGAGTAACACCCAGTTTGAATTCCGCTGCAACCATGAATTGGGGGTGTTACATGGAATCTCATGTTTGTAACTTTGAATTCATTAATCAAATGGTAACTTTTCAAAACGCCTCATTTAGAGGTCGTTTTCTATAACTTGTACTTTGTATTATGAAGTAGCACCCCAATGACTCAGTCTTTCGCTGCGATATTTTGGGGGTGTTACAAATATTGTACTACCAAATTAAACACAACTCCTGAATTAAATTTCACTACTATAAATAATAAAGCACATTATACAAATATTCAAGCCCGAACGGGCAACGGACCAAATGGGTTTGAGCCCGAACGGGCGCGGACCAAACGGGCTCGACCCCGAACAAGCACGGGCCAATGGGTTCGAGCCCGAACGGGCACGAGCTATAAGAAATTCTTGATATCCGTAAATTTATTGTCAGAAATAACATAATAAACTAAAACACATTATTTATGGAAAAATTTTATTTCAGGGTATCCGTCGCTGCAACGCGCGGGTACCCTGCTAGTGATTTAATTATGCATATTTGGTAACGTTTTTCTACACAAATAAATTAGAAGAATAATCGTGCAATGCGACGGTGTATAGACGCAAATAATTATACTTAAAAAATCGTGATTCTTGTTTGACCCCTTATACAAAACTTACGGGTTTAATTTATAGTCATTGCAAAAAAAAAAAAAAAAAAAAAAAAAAAAAAAAAAAAAAAAAAGGTTATATACACATATAACGGTAAAAGTTTAAAAGATTAAACTATATTTAATATATTAATTTAGATGTAGATAATGTTATCATTTTTAAGCTTTTAAGTTTTAAGAAATATCATTCGCTTTTTATAAGAGCAACTGTATAAATTGATATAAAAACCATGTCTTTTTTTTTTTTTTTTTTATTTAAATTGATAAACATGTAAAGATTGACAAATATTAAAATTTTGTCTTTTAAAAAGTTAACATTTTAAAAATAGTAGAGTTGTATTGTTTGAGCAACCGTATGACTTAAATTTGTTTTGAAGCGAAAAAGAAAATAGTAAAATACCATTTAAACATTTAACTTTAAGTGATATTATAGACAATCAACGTTACTTAAATTTTAAACATTATAAGTTTAAGGAATAGATATGAATACATGCATTATAAGTAATAGAGATGTAGCATTTCAAATTTATGCATGTTTCATTAATGTAGTATTTTAATTTTAGTAGTCTTTTCTACTTTCTTATTTTCAAAAGTGCAATAAATATAGGTATGAAGAATTGCAAATAAATTTGATATTTCAAAATGCACCATAAATAATTATACTTATCTAAAATAAATCTAAATATCACGATTCAATTTGTAATAAACAAATAAAACTATATACCCCCTACATCGCAAAAAAAATTTCGGGGGGTCGGGCGCCCCCCCCCCCCCCCCCCGGCCCCTATGAAGCTTCGCCCCTAATCACCTGTATCTTATTTGACCAGTATAACACGTAAATTGCTTCAAACTTATCAATTTTCATGTTACTATTGTTAGGAAGTGATATTTACGTCACCATGTTGTAAAAGCAAATATGCGTTTGAATTGTTGAGGGGAGTTAGCAATCTTAAAAAGTTAGCACACAATATAAATGTGTTATTTCGTCACTCCCTTAAGGCCACACTACATTCCAACGCCTCTTCCTCTTTTTTTTGCTGCCATCGCCCTGCATCACCACCTTCTCAAAAATTATCTTTCTAGCCTAACTTTAGAAAGAAAATAACAAAAAGCATTTAGTAACATTAATCACTATTCGAAACCCCTATAGAGCACGCCATAGATCGACTATGGACTAAATATATTCCCTTTTTACTACACTTTGTGCTATCCTAGTAAGTGACGATCAAGTTGAGTTGAAGGCATGTAATATGCAGCGTCTCATACAAACTCATCATATTAAAAAAGCCTAAACTAAACCGCTCAATTGCTAAAAGTGGGGTATCACACAAGCTGCTACGCCACTACTGAGTGTATTATTGAAATAGATTAAGGCGTCGCTAAGACGCGAGGCGTGGCTTCGACGCTACGAAATAGACCAAGACATCGTTTTGAGGCGTGGCGCTTGATGAGGCGCGAAAAGGCGTGGTAAGGCGCGCCTTAGCGCGAGGCGTGGCGCCTTATTTAAAAGCTTTTAAAGAATTTAGTAGTATTTGGGCTAGAATTTGGGCTTTTTATTTTTTTAAAGGAATTAGTAGTATTTGACTTTTTGTGCTGAATTTTCTAATTACTAAAATCATGAATTTTCTAATTATAATATAAATTATAAAAAAAATTATGCCGCCTTGAGTCACGCTTTATAAAACGCCATAGCATTGCTATGGCTTGTAAGGCTTGAGGCTTGGCTTCGCCGTCATGCCACGCCTTACGCTATTTATAACCTTGGTTGAAACTGATGTTTTCGAAAGAACCACCCCATCTCAACTAACTCAGGTAATTATGTTTATTTACGAGTTGTTAATTGAATCCGGAATCGACGAAATTAAAGTGTAGATTTCCTTTTTCATTTGAGAACATCATTTATGATCCAATTGGCATCCCCTCCCTAAATGAATTCAAACATGATTTTATGCCATGTGTAGTAAAAGTTATAGCCAAGACCAAAGCACCCTTTTTTATGGATCTCCTTCCTTATAATCTCTTGATAACGCAACCCTGCATCCCAGTTGGCTTCGGTTTATTTGAAAAGACTAACTCTTATATTATAATAGACTTCAACGCTGACATAACCTACCAATAGCCTTTTGAAATTATAGTCGATTCGGTAATCCACTCGATTCAAAAACTATGATATTACAATATGCCGGTTATTTTATTAGAAACCGATGGCCAATTTATGACTCTACCAATGGGTACACCATCTACACGGCTAAAACAAATTTCTCAAACATGTATCAAATTTCTCAAACATATATATGATCCATGTTAGAGAAATTTGTTTTAGCCGTGTAGATGGTGTACCCATTGGTGGAGTCATAAGTTAGTCATCCCGTTTCTGATAAAATAACCGGAATATTGTAATATCCCAGTTTTTGAATCGATTGAATTACCGAGTCGACCATAAATTTAAAAAGTGATTGGTAGGTTATGTTGGTGATGAAGTCTATTGTAATATTAGACTTAGGTCTTTTCAAATAAAGCCAAGCCAACTAGGATGTAGGGTTACGTTATCAAGAGATTATAAGGATGGAGATTGATAAAAGGGTGCTTTGGTCTTGGCTAAAACGTTCACTACAGATTACATAGAATCATATTTGAATGTATTTAGGCACGAGATGTCAATTGGATTAGAAATGATGTTCTCAAATGAAAAGGAAGTCGACACTTTGATTTTGGTCGATTCCGAATTCAATTAAAAACTTGTGAATACACATCATTATCTCAGTTAGTTGAGATGGGTGTTTCTTTCCAAAAAAATCAGTTTCCACACCAATCCATTTCAATGGCACCCTGTAGTAGTAGTAGTAGTAGTAGTAGTAGTAGTAGTAGTAGTAGTGGCGTAGCAGCTTCTAGCTTTTGATACCAAACTTTTAACAATTGAGCGATTTTCGGCCATCAAGTTTTATTGTCGCTTGGAGATTGTGAATATAATAGAGATATTGGATTTAGCAAAGTATCATAGCTCTGGATCATAAATTTGAACCGATGGCACATTTTTTCTTTTTATAATTGGAATTCCAGAAGGGGGTTTTGGGAATGAAGGGAATGATCGGTATTTGACGCCAATTAATGTCCCTGTAGGATTTAGGGAAATTGAAACTAGTATAGAAGTTAAAATAAGATGAATTGTTATTGTTATTGTTGTTATTGTGTGAAGAAGAGAAAGAAACAAACTCTTTAGCAGGTTTAGGGGATAGGTGAAGAGGTTGAAAAAGAGGGAAATGATGAAAGGGCATTGAAGATGATGATTTTTTATGTGGAAAGAGAGGTGATATGCACGGAAAAAATATGCATATGTGATGTTGTACCATGTGCATTACAAATGTGATTTTGTGGTGTGCACATCATTTGTTGTGGCGTGCATATCACCTCCCATGTGGAAATGATGGGAAAGTCTGAGCTTTATGTGGTTGCTTTCGTTACACCATCTTATGATAATGCCGATGATTTTGCAAATCCTGGCCATCTTATGAAATACTAGTGTAATATAAAGTGACTATTTCAAATTGAATCGTTAAAACAGTAAGAAGTTTGCATTCTTATAGTGTTGTCAAAATTTTGAATGTGATTATTTTAAAGTTTTAGGGTAGTGAAATTTTTGTTTAGTGTTTAACTTGTTAATATGAGTGGTTTTACATTTTATATTGGTTTTTTATAAAGGTTACGGTCTTCTTAATCGAGTAAAAGTAACATTTGCTGGCTGCTACTATAATAATTAAAGAATCTGTTGAGTCCATATTGGAAGAGCATCGTGCATCACCGATATCATCTTTAAAGTTCAATAAACTATCTCCAGGAAACTTAGCACCAAAGATTAAAGGTACTAGTTATAAGCAATATCCGGTGCTTGCTACAGCCTTATTCCTTGATATCACATAATGAGTTCCTAAAGCACATCCAAAAACCGACTTAACATATGCAGATATTGAACAAATTTATAAACCAATAACCTTCTAGAATCTAAATTCAAGCTACTTTATTAAACCAATCACAAACCCAGAATCAATACTGATCTCAATCAGTTGTAAACAGCAAACACTGAACCAATGAACCAAACCAAATCCACCATTGCTACTCAGGTGTGGATCTATTATCTAAATTGATAATAGTTCTATTACAATGTGAATCAAACAATATCAAAGTGAACAATGACAGAACAATAGTAGGTTTGTGACTTGAAGATGAATACGGCTTAATCTCTCAATTAGGGTTGTGATGAGGAGGTAGAAGTTCCCAGCTTATATAGTCTACAAAACCATCTTTGTCCACTTGCTAGCTTTCGTCCTTCAACTTTAACTCCTTTCCAAAGCTAGCTAAAAAGGTTCAAAGCATTATAACTGAAACTTACAAAATAGACAATATTAGTCCCTGAACTTAATAAGCAGAATAAGATTATATTTTCAACACCCTCCCTTAATCTTATTCTAGTATAGATCAATAAGATTAAGCCTAGAACATAGCAAGCTATGTTGTTTTGTATCCAATCCTTTAGTTAGAACATCTGCTATTTGATCAGCAGTGCCTATCTTAATAGTTTTAATTACCCCAGCAATAATTTTTTCCCTTACAAAATGTAAGTCAATTTCTAAATGTTTTGTTCTCTCATGAAAAATGGGATTGGCAGCAATCTTAATTGTTGAATTACTGTCACAATATACTTTAACAGGTAAAAGATTTTTACAATTCAAATCCTGCAGAATTTTTAAAATCCAAACAACTTCAGAAGTCACAGAAGGTAAAGACCTATACTCAGCTTCTGTGGATGATTTAGAAATAGTATTTTGTTTTTTACTTTTCCAGGAAACTAAGCAATTGTTCATGAAAACACAGTATCCAGTCACTGATTTTCTAGTGACCACACATCTAGCCCAATCAGCATCAGAATAAGCTTTCAATTCAATAACTGGGCTAGTAGATTTCTCAATATTCAAACCTTTACCTGGAGAACCCTTAAGGTATCTTATTACCTTTAATGCAACAATCAAATGAGATTTCAAAGGACTATACATAAACTGACTAAGACAAGATACATCATAAGTAATGTCAGGCCTAGTAGTAGTAAGGTAAATAAGCTTACCAATTAACTTCAGATATTCAGTGATATTCTTAAGTTTAGGATCAACATCAGTAGGTTCACTAGATAAAGCAAGATTAGGCTGCAAAGGTATAGAAGCAGGTTTTCCAGCAAGTAAACCAAACTCAGCAATAAGATCACGACAATATTTTCTTTGAGTTAAACATAACCCATTCTTAGTATCTAAAACTTCAATGCCAAGAAAATATTTTAGTTTGCCAAGATCTTTAATCATAAACTTGCTCTTCAAAAACAGGTTAACATTTTCAATCTCATGCAAATTATTACCAGTAATGATAATATCATCAACATAAACAAGTAATGCAATAAACATATCACCACAAGTTTTAGTAAATAATGAATAATCACTCTTACTTTGCACAAAATCATTTTCTATTAATACAGAAGTTAATTTGGCATTCCACTACCTAGGATCCTGCTTCAACCCATATAAACTCTTTTTTAACCTACAAACTCTTTTATCGTTTGGATCAAAAAATCCAGGTGGCAACTTCATGTAAACAGTTTCATCAAGATCACCATATAAGAAGGCATTGTTAATATCTAATTGAAACAAGTTCCAATTATTTTGAACAGCAAGATTAATAAGACACCTAACAGTAACAATTTTAACAACAGGAGAGAAGGTTTCATCAAAATCTATTCCCTCCCTTTGATTAAAACCGATAGCAACTAATAGAGCCTTAAATCTATCAACTTCACCATTTGACTTAAATTTGATCTTAAAAACCCATTTACTTCCTATAGCATTCCTCCCAGCAGGAAGTTCAACTATCTCAAAAGTGTCATTTCTATATAAAGCATCCATCTCATTATTCATAGCATCATTTCAATGTCTATACTTAGATGCTTCCCAATAAGTTTTAGGTTCAGAATGTTGATTAATAATAGTGGAAAAGCAATAATTTTCTTTAGATAACTTTGAATAGTTAACATATTTTTCAATACCAAATTTCACTTTAGAATCCACAACAAAATCATTGAAATTTTTTGGAAACACAGAGGTCCTAGAAGACCTTCTTAAACCAGAATCTTGATGACCATCTTCCTGAGAATGAATTGGTAACTCATTACCCTCAGAATTTTCACTATTTATATTTTCCTTTAAGGCTGCAGACCTCTCATCCTCACTGGTAGATGCAGTTAAGTCAGAAGAATGCCCCCCAACACCCTCATTATTAGACTTAAAAGGACTGCCTAGATGAAGAGATGGACTACCAAGCCTATTAGGGCTGGGATCATTAGTTTTCTCATCACTGGGTATGTCAGGTAGATCGTCAAGAGTATCATAATTGAAAAAATTCAGATGAGTTACATCTTGATCAGGTTGAGATGTGAAATCAACATTTTTCTTAAAAGGAAAAATATCCTCAAAAAACTTAACATCTCTAGAAAAAACAACCTGTTTATTATCAAGACTCCACAGTTTATAACCCTTTTTTGAATTAGAGTATCCAATCAAGACACACTTTTCAGACCTACTGCCAAATTTATCATGATTATTAACAATAGTAGCATAGGCAAGGCAACCAAAAGCCCTCAAATGCTCAAGAGGAGGAGCAAAAGCATGCACAAGTTCAAAAGGAGATTGACCATTTAGCACAGAGGAAGGTAATCTGTTAATCAAATAGGTAGCTGTTAGAATACATTCAGACCACATATTTAAGGGAAGCCCTCCCTGAAACAAAAGAGATCTAGCAACATTAAGAAGATGCCTATGCTTCCTCTCAACAACGCCATTTTGTTGAGGGGTATAACTACATGAATTCTGATGCACAATACCATTGTGTTCACAAAACTTAGTAAACTACTGATTAACAAACTCAGTCCCATTATCACTCCTAAAACACTTAACTTGTTTATTAAACTGAGTTTTAAGGTGATTGTAAAAAACCATAAGATTTTCAAACACTTCAGTCTTATTTTTTAAGAGATAAACCCAAACAGCCCTAGAAAAATCATCAACAATAGTAAGAAAGTATCTGTAGCCATCTTTACTAGTGACCCTATAAGGCCCCCATAAGTCTAAGTGAACTAACTCACCCACATTTTTAGAAACATGTTCACTTAAAGGAAAAAGGTTCCCTAGTTTGTTTAGCTTTGTGACAAACATCACAAGTAATTTCAGAATCATTAGTAGTGAAACCTAAAACAGGTTTTAACACATTTAATACTTGGTCTGCAGGATGGCCAAGTTTGCAATGCCAAGTAAATTTAGAAAGAAAACAAACACTATTCACAGATAACCTCTCAAGGTCTTTACCTTGATTTCCATCAAAGTAATACAAGCCACCAATCTGTTTGCCAGTCCCCAGAATTTTCCCTGCCCTCAAGTCCTGATTTAAGATATAGCAATTAGCTTCATCAAAGGCAAATAGTAACTTACTATCCCTGGCAACTTTGTGAACAGATAAGAGACTGACACAATATTCAGGCACAACAAGAACATCATAAAGAGTTAGGTAACTAGTCAAAGGCATATTCCCAATTTTAGTAATAAAGGCTTCAGTCCCATTTGGGTGTGAAACCTTAATTTTAAGATGAGAAACATCAACAACATTAACCAGAAACTTATCACTATATGTCATGTGCTGATTAGCACCAGAATCAGTAATAACTCCCTTAGTAACAAGATTAGCATGTAATTGAATATTAGAACAAAAAAACTTCTCAAAGTTTTCATTAAACATTCTACTAGAGTTATAAAAAGTACCTGCCATATTGGCCTATACACCACTCCCAGAAACAGAATTTCCCTTAATCAAGGAAATGAGGGTGGCCATTTGTTCATCTGTAAACCCAGAGGAGGAACTAGAACTAACAGAATTATTAGCATTATTTTTTCCTTTAGAATTTTGACCATTTTTCTTTTTACCAAAATCAGCAGGGTAACCAATTAGTTTGAAACATCTATCAATAGAATGACCATTAAAACCACAATGTTCACAAACAATAGAAGAGCCCCCAGCAGCTCTCCTGTTATCATTAGGTCTAGGTCCAGAATTAAGTCTATTAGGATACCCAGAGGTTTGAGACCTCTGAAGATTACCCTTATTCCCCACATTAGACAAGAACACAGAAGAATGTGCCCTGTGAGAGGGTCCAGAACTAGAACCAGAAACAACAACTCTGTGAGACTCCTCACTAGATATGATAGCAAATGCACCTTTAACATCAGGTAATGGATCTCTAGCCAAGATATTACTTCTAATTTGCATATAAGAATCATCCAAACCCATCAAAAACTGCATTAACTTCATAAGTTGATTATGTTTTTTAAAATCTTCTGCTGCATGGCAAGTGCACCTAGGTAACTTGACAAGATCATCAAACTGTTTCCACAGAGTACTTAAGTTGTTAAAATACTCAGCAATTGATGTTCCATTTTGACTTAAAGAGTTAATTTTGTGATGCAAATTAAATGTGACAGAACCATCAACCCTATCAAAAGTTTCTTTTAAATCATTCCAAACATCAGAAGCCTTTTTAGAAAAAATTTGTCCCAAATATAGTTCCTCAGTTATAGAATTAAGAATCCACCCAAGAACAACAGCATTTACTCTATCCCACTGCCTCCCTAAGATCTCATCCACATTAGATCTTTGACAGGTACCATCTATAAAGCCAGTCTTATTTTTCCTTCTAAGGCCAATAACAAAGCACAAGACCAAACATTATAATTTTCAGTACCATTAAGTTTAATAGAAATCACAATTAAAGAAGCAGAGTCATTAGGATGTAAATGCAAAGGGTGACTAAGGTCCAATTTGCTAATAAGGGTAACAGGTTCAGCACCATCATCATCTTCATGAATAGATGGTGGAGGGCTATGCTCAGAATTATGCACAGACATGATGCAAACACAAACAGAAAATCAAACACTAAAAAAGAAGAGAAAGTAGTTCCCAGGCTTTCCTTGCCACTCAAGGTGGTAGGTCAAGGGCGCACACAAGCAAATAATGACAAACAAAAGCACAAACACCAAATAAAAACACACAAACAACTAATCAAAGCAAATATCAAGCAAGAAACTATGATAAGAAACTATGATAAAGAAGGGTGTGAGAGGTGTTACAGAGCCCTTAACAGCAATATTAGCGGAAGCACACACTCTCTGTATTCTTGATTCACTTAGTCAAGAATACAGAAAGCAACCCAGAATCAACACCAAGAACCACTATTCCCAGCCAAATCAACTCCAAGAACCAAGAAAGAACCAGAATCAACTCCAAGATCCACGTTCTATCAACCAACGCCAAGAATAACCAGATCGTATACCCAGATACACGAATCACCAACCAATCTATTGATTAACCACGTTAATCAACCCAGGAAGTTAATGAGACAAAAACCCCCAAATTTTATGAAACCATAATTTTTTCAAAAATTAGGCGTTTAAGAAAAAACTAATAAATCTGTGCAATTAAACATACAGATAAACAATTAACACAAGTTAATTGATCTTTTTTCAAACCAATTTGAAAACCCCCAAAAAATTATTTTTCGATACGATATAGAGTAGATAAGAAGCCTGCTCTGATACCATGAACAAATTTATAAACCAATAACCTTCTTGAATATAAATTCAAGCTACTTTATTAAACCAATCACAAACCCAGAATCAATACTGATCTCAATCAGTTGTAAACAGCAAACACTGAACCAATGAACCAAACCAAATCCACCACTGCTACTCAGGTGTGGATCTATTATCTAAATTGATAATAGTTCTATTACAATGTGAATCAAACAATATCAAAGTGAACAATGACAGAACAATAGTAGGTTTGTGACTTGAAGATGAATACGGCTTAATCTCTCAATTAGGGTTGTGATGAGGAGGTAGAAGTTCCCAGCTTATATAGTCTACAAAACCATCTTTGTCCACTTGCTAGCTTTAGTCCTTCAACTTTAACTCCTTTCCAAAGCTAGCTAAAAAGGTTCAAAGCATTATAACTGAAACTTACAAAATAGACAATATTAGTCCTTGAACTTAATAAGCAGAATAAGATTATATTTTCAACAGATATTATGCATTCACAGCACAAAGAAAGGTCAAATAACAATGGACATGGATTTTCGATGAGGTGGTGATCTAGATATTGTTTTAGCTGCAGGTGGGCACGTTTGGTCCATGGTTACTGTACTGAAATAAAGAAGTATTGATATGTACTTCTTAGAAGCATAAAGATTCTAAAAATGAGTCTTTAATGCTTAATGCAGAATGATGAATGTCGTGTAAAAATTCTGCTGCGATTTTGAGTTGTTCCACTCAGGTAATGAGATTCTAAAGGGTGTTTGGATGTTTGGTTTTCATAGGTCAAAAGTCTGAAGTTCCTGGTGAAGCCTTTCTCTAGTTGACTATTTCATCTATAAAGTGAGTATTGAGATGCTGCTTTATAATTGGAACTGGCTACCAATGAATTACAACCACCACTTTTAATCTCTATGTTTTTGCCATTACCACTACAACCACCAGCGCCTTCTCAACCGCCCCATTTGGAGTTGTCTGCAACCACATTCCACATTTTGTTGACCATGTCAACTACTTAAAATCAATCGTTGTGTATCACGTACATTTGACTCACCAGCCCTTCCCTGACCCTAATCGAGTAATTTTCTAACCGTGGTGTTGTTTTGTATCTTATTATAACCCAACTCAAAAATTAATCAACATGCAAAAGATGATAATGCATTGGCTTGAATACAAAAACAAGTACTTCCTTTTTATAAGTTGGTTAACACTAGGGGTGGCAATCGAGTCGTTTTCGTGTTGACATATTCGGGTTCACGGGTTGACGGGTTGAAATAACATCAACCCAAACACAACCCATTTATTAATCGTGTCAAGAAGCTCAACCCTAACCCAGACTTGCATAACACATGTAACCCGTATAACCCGTTTGAGTATATATGTCAAGTAGTGAATAAGATTGGTGCTTTGTTTATTTAACTATCTTAAATGCAAAAATGATATAAGGATCTAAAATATGATAAAAATAACATACAAATAACTATACGACAATTTCAATAATTTCAATGATATTTGAGTTATAAGTTATAAGCGTCAATTTCAATAAAATCTGAGTTATAATCATAAGAACATAACAAAATACATTTAATCCATATCCAACATTAAAACCAAGTTATATATTTTATTTTTAGAGACTTATATACTTAAACGGGTTCACGTGTTGACCCGTTTAACACTTGCTCAACCCAAACACGACCCGTTTATTAAGCGGGTTAGACGGGTTGACCTATTTTTGACACAAACCTGTTTAACTTCATGTCGGGTTCGTGTCATTTATCGTGTCGTGTCGAGAATCGCCACCCCTAGTTAACACATCAGTTGGTATTCATACATCGGGGCATTAAGATAAGGTATTACAAGGTAGAAATTTACTCACTCGTATGTTGTTCTGAAAACAAATTCTCTAATGCCCATAGGATATGCTGTTTATATAGAAAACTTGAATTATTTCACATACGATTCAGCTTCACAAATCGAACACTACAACCTATTTGATCAGATTGTATGAACCTTATTAGCTTCACTCGCTTACGACGTTAGGCTAGCACATCTTCATGTTGTGGCTGAAACCTGACTTGCAAGAAAGCGACTCAATGATAGTGTACACAAATGAGCAATTTTATATGCTAAATGAACCGAACACGGGTATGGCAACTACTCGTGCAAGAAGTTGGGGAATATTCGTCTTCTTTGTGATTGTAGAGCGATCGTTGCTGGGTATTCTTTTTCGGGCAATTGTACTATTGAAACACAACTCGTGTTAAAAGAAGCGTGAATGATGTGATACCTTATGATTTCTGCATGCGTTGTATCGTTGGTTATTACTCCTCATTTTAGATTTTGACTTATGTTAATTTCGTTATGAACTACTTAGCAAGTAGCTATTCTAGTTTCACCTTGAATGATTTCAACACTTGTTCTCCCAAATTGGAAAAAGATGATTTAAATTTCAAGTAGATGCAGGATATGAAGTTACCTCTACCTGTAACTTAAAGGTAATTAGGCTTCACAACTATGTATTTGTCTGAATTACTGATTCAACAGTATAACATTTAAAGCCATATCAACTGCGATTTTATTGGAAACTTCAAAAAGGAAACCATCACACTTTTCATAAGTTTGATTACATTTACATGATTATATTTCAAACAAGAAATAAAAAGACGTTCCTTTTAGATGAGTAGTTCTAGGAACTAGGATCGTATGACTCAATCAAAAGCTCTAAGCCACTCTTTTCCAAATGAGCAGAAATTGAAAGTGACATTTCCTTGGTTTGTGATGGTGGCAAAAGTATGTGGTTCAAAAAATTTATCTGCTTCTTTGTTGTTTTTAGACAAGTATGACTTTAATGCTGTGGTGAGTTAATAGAACTATTGTGACCAAAGCTATTTCGAAATGGGTGATATCTCCTTTCTTGTTTTGCACCCTCACCTTGAAAATATTATCACTCAAGGTTTATATGAGCCTTTGAACTAAAAGTTTAATATAACTATGTTATTTTTAACTTAAGCCTTATAATGTCCCTAACGGGCGGGGATCTAGTGAGAAGAAAACTTAAAATGAGAAGGATGAGAAATAACTAGAACCACATATTTAAGTTGCATCGACTTGACTTAGATGCATCTCTATTCATTTAAATATATCACAATTAGTTTTGAAAGTGATTTTGGAGTGAAAACTATGCAAAGTACTAATTTGATGAAAAATACATAGGATTCGTCTAATTTGATAAAATACATATAATATATGGATATACATCTAATTTTTTTTATAGAAAATATATTATGGTACACCTAAATGATTAGGGATACATCTAATTCAAGTCAATGCATCTCTAACATGTAGTTAAAGTATATTCTCATCGTTCTTATTTTAAATTTTCTTCTCATTTGATCGTAAGTCTCTAACATAGTTTCTTTAATTAAGTATTAAAAATTACTAGTAATATTTATATGCTCATAACTTTTAATAAACAGTTTCACTACAAAGACAATAAGTACCACTATGGCACTATATGCACTCTCAAGTTTCAAAAATAAGCTCTCTCTCACATTACTATGCTAGGCAGGGACCGGTCTAGCTTACGCAGAGGGATGCACTCAGTAAACTTCCGGTAGTGTTAAATGAGGAAATACCCTATTTGACAAAAAATAGTTGTGCATCCTTGTAAAATGACGAAAAAAAACTGTGCATAACCTGTCAATATGTTAATGCTACTATTAAGTTTTTGTTCAGGTAGTCTTTCTTTCATCTTTATCTAGACGTACAACCATATGAGATTCCCATGCATCTGTGTCACATTAAAGTCTTTAACAGAGTCATACGTATGGGTAGTTGTTTAGTTAAAGGCTTCATGACCAGCATGTGAGGTTGACCCTTTATGGAAGGGGTAATCCGATTCACCAGGAGCTTATATGACACTACCAATGCATGGCATGATCGTGTTTCCATCATAAAGTTTGGTACCATGCACAATACAGAAGTGTAAGAACACACATATGGTCTTTAATACAAAATTATATTTAAGAACTAAACTTAAGGGAGAAGGCTCCATGGTGTTTATTTTTGATGTATATTGACTCATCAGGATGCAATTTTGCCAACTTAAGAGCATGCAGCCAAAAAAGACATAATTTTATTAGTCAATCCCCAAAAATATGTAGCCAAAGTTATCAAGTGCATGCTTACAGTCTCCTAAATTGTTTGGCATAAAATTGAAATTTCTAGATCATTAGTTTAATTATATATATATATGGTTCAAGAAATTTATTCTCGAAACACAATAAGTAGTTTTGAGTACCCAAACAGTGTGTGGCTTACTAATTTGTTATTGAAAAGCCAGTGTTTAGGAGCTTTTGTAAAATTGCTTATTTGGCTAATAAGCTAATAAGCTAATAGGCTAACAAGTAGTTGTTGTTTACGTAAGCTTACCCAAACACACTTAGGCCGACGCTAATGGTAAAGTATCCCCGCACCCAACCGAGTAGATGACCGAGTTATCCCCATTAGCCTAACCAAACAATGACCAGTCACCCTCAACCTTTTTAAAGTTATGGTTGGTCTGCCAACCGCAAATTTCAATTGTTTTATGTGTATAGTTTTTATTTTATTTTATTTTATTTATTTATTTATTTATTTATTTATTTATTTATTTATTATTATTATTATTATTATTATTATTTATTTTAATTTGTTTTTGTGTGATATGTTTTTGGTTGTGGCTGCAGTCACCTTATTAGCAAATTTTGGTTGAGGTGTAGTATTGAAAAGAGAAAGCTAATATGACGATGATTAACCACAATATTTACGGTTAACATTAGCATTGGCCTTTGTGTTAGGTTTAACACAACCGGCTTGAACCCATATTTAAAACTCACATAATTTTGTCTCATATAGTTGTAAACTTGTATATGACACTAGCAAATCATTCCATAATCAAGTTTCAGGTAGAAAGTTTGTCGTGTAATAGAACAAAAATACAAAGATGTCAGAAATATACGTTTGGTCTTTAATAGAGTACAAATTTATATTTATAAGAGCTTGAGGTATGGTAACCCCCAGCGGTGTTAACAAGAACGGAGCCAAGATCAAATGCAACTGGGTGCACAAAATCTTTTGAACCGTACTACTGGAAACACATTTCAAAGAACCGGGTGCATTTAAGATGCATTTAGGAAAAATCGGTGTTTTTTTTCTTTTCAAAAATTAACACTACATCGAAAAAATTCATGGGGTTCCCGGGCACCCGCGGAACCCCCTAGCTCCGTCCCTGGGTGTTAAGGCCTATGTGGCACGTTTTGGGGCTGTGTTATCATACCAGCCCTCGCCGCGTTAGGCTTGCGTTGTGGTTTACGTTGGTAGACCAACTCAAATGGAAACGCAAGTGAGGACAAATGAAAAGTTACACTATGCACCCTTGGGTGCAACGTTTATTAAAAAAAATGGTAACAGACCCTTCGTTTGAATGCAACGGTTAGTAAAGAAGAAAAAAAAATTCAACCGTTGTTAAATGGGTATAATTCAAATATATATATATATATATATATATATATATATATATATATATATATATACCATAAAACGAATAAAAAAATTCAACCCTTTATAAATACCCAATTTCGCATATTTTTCTTTACACACTTCCACAAATCAAACTCATATACTTCTATTCTCACAAAAAAAAAAAAAAAAAAAAAAAAAAAAAAAAAAAAAAAAATCGGGAGGTTGTGACGAGAGTTTTTTTGGGCTTACTCGGGTTTGGAAATCCGAGCGCGGTATCTTCTTCAAACCCTAACCCAACGCGGCTTCATCCACTTTCCCTAACCCACTTGGCTTGAAATCGTGATTTTAGTTCGATCTTTAATGCAAAGCATGTGTTCTTTTAAATTTAAAGCTTATGTTTTTAAAATTAATATAGTGTGTTTTTGAAAAGTTGACAATATAAAATTAATTAAGAAAAAACATAATTTAAGTTGTCAAGATATACTACATTAATTTAGGTGGTGTAGAAACCATTCAATTCCTTCAAGGAAATGCACATTTATTGTTAGGTTGGTGTAGAAATCTAATTATCATGACATAACTTTAAACATTATCAGTTTGTCACTATTATATAGCCTTTACCTTTAAGAGCACTAGGTATCCTTGTGCCGTCACATTGGTGCCGTGGTGAAAAGTGCTGCAACATCAACACATTTTCCCGTAACAACAGAATTCACCACAACACAAAAAACCCCCTTCCTCCTATAACGCTAGTTTTTGGTGCCGTTATGCATCATTGGACCCCACATATTTGTTTCTTTTTTCATTTTATTTAGATAAACACACAATTAACTAAAATTAAAATCTTGTTAATAAAAAAAATACATTAAAAGTATAAGAAAATAAAAATAAAAGATATGTTAAAAAATAACAATACTTAAAAAAAAAAAATGATATTAACGGTAAAGTAAGTGTGTACTTTTAGTTACATTTTCAAAAAATTTACATTGCAAAACTTGTTATTGATAAAAAATTTGTAAATTGAAAAGAAAATAAAAGTTATACAAATAGTATGGAAAGTAGAATCTTTGGGCACCTCTAGTTAAACATCGGAGTACTATATCTCTCTCATCAAACACTTTCCCATCTTTCTTTACTGTGACGTCTCTCTCACCCAAATTCAAGAAACCATTCACTTCAACCTCCAAATTTGATTGAGTTGGACTAAAAACACAGCCCACCACCATCTTCCGCCCCATCTACAAACATATAACCTAAACTCAGTCAAAAACACTTCACTTTAACATCCGCCCCATCTACAAACACATAACCTAAACTCAGTCACAAACACTTCACTTTAACATCCTCTTCTTTGAAGCTCAGGCACTAAACCCAAACTCAGTCACAAACACTTCATTTTAACACTTTCGGCAGCCACACACATAAATAATTATCTCATCTCTTTTAATGCTGGCTTCTGAACCCAATAATGATCTCTAAATCAAAGTTTTGTGTTAACATCGGTGGATTAGACTACCTTCATAAATAGAGGTTAGAGATTCTTTTTGTTTGTGTTGAGTTTGTTTATTGTTATTTTCATGTAAATATGATAAAATTGGTGTTTAAACTAGATATATATACAATATCATATTTACTTGGGATAATTGTTACGTATGTATAATTGGTTAAGGAAGAATCTTAAAATCCTAGTTTTATGTGTAAGAGTCCTCTTCCACATATGATGTAGTAGTAATAGCATTTTGAAGAACAAGGAACAAATTCGAGTTGATTATATGATTTTGAGGTGAAAATGTTCCTCTCAAGTGATAACTCATTCAGGCCCTCATTGTTTTTTTATGCTTTTCGTTTACTAAACCTCCACGTGCATTAGGTTTGTTACAAAATAAGTAAGCTGCATACATGTAGGGTTTAGGGTGATGAGCTGAAAATTGATTTATTAAAGGGGTGTTTGGCTAAGCTTAAAAAGTGGCCTTTTGCTTGCTTATGTTTTATAAGCGGCTTGTGGCTTATATATCATGAGCTCGTAAGCCGGGTTTTAGCACTGAAAAGTCACTCTACTTTCACATAATATCTAGTTTAGTCACTCTACTAATTTTTCTTTTAAAACCATCATTTTACTAATAATAGTGTTTATTTTAGTCATCAAACCATTCAAAAATTTGCACTTACATCATTTGACAAAACTTGCAACCTTCTTAACCGGTTACAGTATAATAAATTGTGCACTTTTTCACATCATTGTTTTTTTACTCCAATTCATACTAGTAACCATTGTCACATTATTTTATTGTATATGTCCACAATTCCCATAAAAAATATACCACATATTAAAACACTTATGATCCAAACTGATATTGAAGGAGAACTGAACCAAAATTTGCAGCCACAACTCCAATATCATTAACACAAACAAACAGATATCACACCAATGGTTGCAGCTATACACAAACACGAATTCGGATGAAAAAGATATTGTTGCAGTACATCCAAACAAATAAAATAAGTAAAAGTAGTAATATCATAAATAAATAAAAAAAACCAACATGTTAATTGCCATAGTTTCAAAAAGACAAATATCATCATGTGGCACTGTCATAACAAGAACAAACATGTTCTAATAGATAAATTAAAGTATCATTGGAAACAAAGGATGAGCAGTGTTAAAAAGTCACAAAAGTATGTTCTTCCCTTTTTACTGAGCACTTGAAAAACTCCAACCAGCACTTGATCCACCCCTCCTAACCATATTTTTCGTTCTCCCAACACCACCATTTGCAGCTTGTGTTCCAGTATTACCACCACCTGCTTTACAGCATCTTCTATTGTGCCCTGCTTGATGACAAATCTTACAATGTATGATCCTTCCTACACGACTAACTCTAGTTCTATTTTTATCATTACCCTCACTAGCATCTTTTCTCCTTTTGGTTCGTCGCTTGCCTGGCATTCTTCTGATAACAGGAGGCAATGGGTTTTGATATTCAGTTGGTGCCCACTGGTCCATGCCATCTAACGGGTAGATAAAATGTTGGTAAACAGAAACAAACATTGATTTTTTGTACCATTCAGATACATACTTGTCTGGATCTTTGTGTAAAAAATATATGGCCGCACAACCATGAGCACATGGTATCCCATTCAACTGCCACTGCCTACAACTACATGTCATGTTCATTTCATCTACTTTAAAAGCTTCGTAGCCATTTCTAACTTCAAATTTTGATTCACCACTTGGTACAACTCTCCAATCTCTACATACGATATTATTGTTACATGTTAAAAAAATGGTTACATATTAATACATAAGAATAAAAGTAACAATAAAGTGCAGACTCAAACTTTACCTGTGCTTATCCTTGATGATTTCAACTTTCTTCCTTATGTTAGGGCAAATTTCATCACTCCACGTTACATGCTTATCCCTCATTCTTTTCTGTCTCTCCATAATGTATACCCTTATATCTTCAAGCATGTTTATAATTGGTTTTTTCCTTTCATCTACAATTAGTGAATTGAAACATTCACTTATGCCATTCTCCACAGCATCACATGCCCTATCGGTTTCAAACTTAGCATAATGGTCTTCTAAGCATGTCTCATACTGCTCCAAAGCTTTGATCTTTCCTCTTCTAGCTTGACCAAAAGTCACTCTACACTTGTATTTTTTTAGAATGGCATCTTGTATTTCATTAACCTTCATGTTAGGGTTTGCCATAATCTTCTTGGCATAGTTCCTAGCAATCCAGTTACACGTGATTAGACTACCATATTCATATGTCCTAGAACATGTATGTTCATCAACTAATGTCTTAACTTGCAAAGATCTCTCTTTTTGCATCCAAGATGCCCACAGTCTATAAGGACACATTGCTTTTCCATTATTGCCTCTACTGCATCTCACTAGTAGTCTTTTACTTTCATTTCTTTCATAGTATAGTTTCAAGCCATTAGCAAGTGCATAGAATGCCACACATCTCTTTAACTGTTCTACTCCCTCAAACCTTTCACCTAAAACAGGTCTCATGAACTTCCATTTCGTGTTCGGGTTGTGAATTGGCCAATGATCTCCTAGTTTATCCTGATCTTCAACATTAAACTCATCATCAGGACCTACCTCCTTTTCAATATATTTTTCTCTTTCTATTCCGTTGAACAATCTAGCCAAAAAGTTATCATCAAACATTTTAGTCGGTTTCTTCTTTGTTTTAGGGGCTGTTTTTTGTGTTCTTACGTCAACTACTTCATCTTCACCATCAGACAAGTGATCTAATGATGCAGTGTCATCATTATCAGAGCTGTAAACCGAATAAACATCATAATCATCATCCTCGCTTTCACTAACATCACTATCTGCTCTAATATGTTCACTAAACTCAGAATGTGCCATGTAAATATCTATTTCACCATTATTCCTAAGAGCATATTGTCTACAATTACGCAAACCAACATCACTTTTTAAAGACCTTAAACCATCTTCTAAATTTGTACCAGGCACAAGAAAGTATAAACCTTTGCAAATAGAGTGACTTTCAGTTTCTAGATAAGAAACAACCTGAGAGTAATCCATCGAAATTAAGTTTACATTTTCGAGTTTCTTAAGCATACCATAATCATACAAAATAGGGTTTGCTTCAAAGACTCCACCATAATGAAAGTTTATGGTTGTTTGAGTAGAACATGAAGATGATGCCATCTGAAACAAAACATAACAAATAAACATAAATTGAAGCCCTGTTAACAAGTTACATGTGAAAATAGATAAATTACCTTATGTATGAAGATGAACTTTCAAGATCAAATGTGCATGAAGATGAACCGTTTATGAGATGGTTGTGTGTTTTTTACGAGTGAAAGTATATGACGACATATCAATGCTAGGGTTTAATCCCCAAAATTATTTAATTAATTAATTTTAATACCAAGTAATTCATGTGTGCCACATCATGCCCTTTTCACCGGCTAGACCAGTAGTAGTGATGAAAGTAAACGGTTTTCTTATTATAGTGATGGTTTTAAAAGAAAAATTAGTAAAGTGACTGAATTAGATATTATGTGAAAGTAAAGTGACTTTTCAGTGCTAAAACCCCTCGTAAGCCCATTCTAAGTGTTTTGCTTAGTTTATCATAATAAATAAGGTAAAATGCCAAAAAAAAGTACATGAACATTCAAATGAGTGCTGTTATTAAATAAGGGTATAAAAGTCTTTTTTATATAAGCCCACACATCCTCAAATAAGCCACAAATTTTGGGCTTATCAAAACTCCCTTATATACACTCATAAGACCACTCATATAAGCTTAGCCAAACACTTAGTTTAGGCCTATTTAACACATATAAGCTAATAAGCTCATAAGCCCATCATATAACCTTAGCCAAACACCCCCTAACTTTGATAAGCACAAGTTTAAATCAAGGTATTTTTAGGGGAAAACCCTATATGCTGAATTGTATTGATAAGGAAGATGATGTAAGCTTTAAGACACCTACTTAGGACTTCTGTTTGGTCGTCAGATTGGGAGTGATATCGGAAGAGAGATTTCCCGATTTTGCGTTGGAACAAAGGATCTCTATTCGAGATAATTTTCTTAGGTATGCAGTATGCTATATAGTTCAGAAATGTGGTCTAGGAAGAAGTTTGCAACAGTTTGGGCAGAGTAAGGGTGTTTTAAGGGTATAATTATTATGTGACCAAACTTAATTTGTCAACAATTACTAAGATAGTAAGATTGTAGTGAAGCCTTAAGATTTAGGTAACCCTTCCACAAAGTCCATGGATATGGCAGTCCAAAACCTTTCAGGAAGTGTCACACTTACATTGCTGGCACACATGGCGGGGTTGTAACCCCTTCCAATAAACAACTTTTGATAACTTTTGAGTTGTTGCATGATTACCAGAGCCGCCCCCAACAGAAGATCCATGGAAGAATTTGACCAATTCATTCCTTAGCTCTGTTTCATCTCTAGTTCTCTACTACAAATCTCCCTTTCCTCAGCACTAGTCCATCAACCATTGTGTACATACTCCTTAAACAGTAGGGTTAACTAGGGGTGAGCAAACGGACCGGATGGACCGGACCGACCGACAAAACCGACCGGACCGGACCGGACCGACCACATTCGGTCTGGTCTAGGTCTAGGGTTTTTCATAATTTCGGTCTCGGTTCGGCTCGGTCCGGTTCGGTCCGGCTTAAAAACCGGACATTTAGCCTATTTGGACCGAGACCGGACCGACCACATTCGGTCCGGTCTCGGTTTAGATTTTTTGCCGGATTCGGTCTCGGTCCGGTCCGGTTTTCGCCCGATGAGCACCCTCATCTATTGAAAAACTTAGCTTGATCTTTTCCTTTCAATTAGTGGTTACACTGGATTTTGCTAGACAAGAAGTTAAAGGTTACACTTGGTCTCTTCTAGATAGTGCAGGGACTGAATACTCCAATCCAGTGAGCTTACTGAGCCATTTCTGAAGAGTTGGTTACACTCTTTATGCTCAAGTATGTGTTTTATTGATTGGTGGTCAGTTTTGATGATAAATGGCTTACCCAACATGTAACCCTTCCACCTATGGTTTTCAGCAACAATGGCTAGTAACTCCCTCTTATTAGTAGATACTTGTAGATGTTTAGGTCCCAAAGCTCTGCTGAAAAAAGCTATTGGATTCTTCTGTTCTCTCAGAGCAGCAGCAATACCTTGTGACCATTGGAATGCTTCGAATTTTAAGAGACTATAGATTAGTAACCTCATTACTCTTTTGAACTACTGAGTTACTGTACTATCTTTCAGTAGGCCCTCTAAAGGCTCATTCTCACAGGAAGTTTAACCAATCTACCTTCCCAATTGAATTCCAAAAAGAGCCACTTGAAATTGCATCTGATATCACCTAGGGTTGATAACCATTGAATGCCCAAAACTATTTCATACCCACCAATTGGCATCACTAATAAATCACCTTTAAAACTCTCTCCTAGCATGGACCAAGTTTATTTTTTGCAAAGAAATTGAACTGACAACTTAGACCCATTTGCCACACTCACTTGTCTAACAGGAACATGAACGAGTCAGCCTTAACCTGAACATTTTAGCAACACATAAATCTACAAAGTTGTGCCTGCTGCCATCGTCAACCAACATCCGCACATCTTACTTGTCGCACCCTCCTATTAAAGTCTGCAATCCCATACAGCTCGATATAGCATGAATGAGATAGATATCATTACCTCCTCAGTCCTCACCTTCTAAAGTCTGATTATCCCCAATGTTTATCCAGTCCTCACCTTGATCTTCATTATTATCAGGACAGAGTTACATTTTGTGACCAGGAGTATACTTGTCATTGCAGTAAAAACACCGGTTGTTCTTTCTCTTATCTTCACAATCCTTTCTAGTCATTTGTTTTTTGGGAACATTTTTATTTGAGCTGATGATGGAAGGTGTAGGTGTAGGTTTATAGTTAGGTTTTGATAAGTAGGAGTAAAAGGGGGTGAATCAGACGGTCTTCTCTGACTGAATAAACTTCCAGTGGATTTTTCTTGGGAAAAATTAGGTGGAAGACAAGGCAAAAACCTAGGTGCAGGTAGTAGTGTTGGTGCAGGTGGACGAGATTGTAAATATAAATAAGTTGCCATATTCTATTCAAACATTATGATGTTTTTTTTTTTTTTTTTTAATTCTCTTTGCATTTGGTACCGTTGGCAACTATTTTTGTGTCTCAAATCATAATTATTGGGAATTTGGTGTGTAAAGTACTAATTTAGGAATTAATTTATAGATGAAACCGGTGACACCACTTGAGCTGTACAAGATGGTGAAAAGGCCAGGAGGCCGACTTCTCGGTATGGATGTCAGCAGCACATATGTGGGTTTGGCGATATCCACTGAGAAATACAATTTCGCTTCACCATACGGGTATGATCTTTCTTTGGAAGGCATTATAATTGGATACCCCTTTCAAAAAGGGAAAATTCATCCGAAAGTACGTTTTTTTATTATTATTATTTTTAATTAGTTGAGGAATTTCAATAGCTTTTGTTTACTTTTGGATGAATGTTAGGTTAAACATGTCCACGACTTCGTTGATGACATGGACTGGACGAGGATATTAAAAGAAATCCTCTACACATATTAGGATGAAAACTTTACGACCAAGGTGAGAACTTGATATGTTTGTGGATTCACAATGCACCTTTGCATAGTATCACTAATTAATAACTGCTCTTGTAAGTTATATCTGTGCCGAGATGGTATTTGATGTGTTTAATTTGTATCATGCTGTGAAGGAGTTGCTCTACCCGATGAAGTTTGGCCAAAAAAAAGAAAAATTACTATATGACTCTTATTATGCTACCGGAATACTCCATGTATTTAATTACATGTTACATATGTGCTTGCCCCTTAAGTTTTACTTTCGCTATAAACTTGATAAAAACATAAAAACTTTCTGATTAAAATTGGTTTATTTGTCTCCTTATGCGGATGAGAATTTTTAGATTTGATCTTGACTGCTTCATGTTATCTTTGTTGGTCTTGGCAGAGTTATATTGACGCAGGGAATAGGTATCAAAAATGGTATCAAGAATACTTGACAGATACAAGTGGTGGGCGATGAGTTTGCTTTATCATATAGATACGAAATTGAAATACTTGAAAATTTGATTCATGTGTTTTAAGCAACACATTTTTGTAACGGTAAAGTGAATATGGGGTTGTCTCACATGTAACCTTAAATGCGAAACCCCCAAAACTACGTAGTTTTGACATAATCCCTCATTAAAAACTAAATCCTGTAACGTAAGTCTAAGGCTACGTCTTTTTTGTAAGGGTAAAGTGAATATGGAGTTGTCTCACATGTAACCTTAAATGCGAAACCCCCAAAACTACGTAGTTTTGAATTAATCCCTCATTAAAAACTAAATCCTGTAACGTAAGTCTAAGGTTACGTCTTTTTCTTTATCATATCAGGCTGATAATGAATGAAGCAATTGATTAATTATTGTCTTCCTTCTTAATTGTGGTGGCCGTTTTTATCATTTGATGAATCTGATGAATGAATTCTCATCTTTGCTTTTTATTATCTTTGACAATTAGTTTGATTGTTTATAGTCAAAACCTTATATTATTACCTTTGACATGTAGTTTGATTATTTGACGAATCTGATGAATGAAGCCATGTTTCTTTAATAGCTGTTAATATTTATAAAAGTAAGCTGATAGATTAAAAAGAATCATGCGAATGAACAACACACATATTGGCAATTGAAGCTTTAGCAACTATAAGAACACTAAACGGGAATCTTCCATGAATTCCATCAAAGTTTTTCTATTCAGACTTGCTTTTAGCTATCTGGTATCAAGAACAGCTAAAAACCTACAAGAAACTAAACCTATAACAGACAGATTAAAATTGTTTGTGATTTTAGTGTCATCAATCATTTTATGTGTAATGGTGATTTATCCGGGACCAAATGGATTTCAAGTTAAGTTATAATACAAGTTTGGAGGTGCGGAGTGCACGCGTATAAACTTATTAACTTGATTTTGGGTACGGAAAATGGTAAAGGTTGTTAATGTAAGTCAAGGGCATATAGTGACAGAATTTTCGTGGTCACTAAATTGTCCATACACGCATGGTTACAGTTAGCGACAGTTATGGTTGCAGTTATCGACAGTTTTTTCTGTTGCAAAACTGTTGCTGGACATGATTAAAGGGATGGTTATTACTTTTCACCCAAGGGGCGTGACTTTTCACCAAGAGTCACAACTTTTCAACAACCACCAATAAGTTTATATATATATGTAAACATGATTTGGTCTTTCATATGGACGTATATTCATATCAATAACAAATGCAAAGTATTCAATCAGGGACGGAGCCAGTGGGGGGTGGGGGGGGGGGGGGGGGGGGGGAGGGGTGGGCTGGCGGTTGCTCGGCCACCCCCAACTGGCCTAACTATCCCACCTTGTCTCCTGATTTCCAAGCCACGTTTCACATACTCTTCAATCGGGCCACTGCCAACAGGGTCGGTCCTGGCCTTGGCGACAACCCAAGGCATCAAAAAAATGAGAGGCATCAAATTAGGTTGTGTTTGTGATGGAGATTGGAGAACATACACTTTATAAGCTAAATGAACTTGTTTTTTAAAGCTTACAAAAACAGAGCATGTGTTTATTTTTTTGATGAGGAAGACGACTATTGTTTATTATGGGCCCAAGGAAACCTTTTATTTTAACCCTATTTAGATGTAAACTTTTAGTTTATCCCCTTTATCATTTAACATTTGACGAATTTAACCCCAATCTTAAATATGTTATGCAAAATCTTTTGTTGAAGATAAAACTAACACTTGTAGCTTAAAAAAACTCAAAAAATCATATACAATTTTCTAAAATACCATTCACAATCTCATCTGTTATTCTATATTAAAAAAAAAAAAAAAAAAAAAAAAAAAAAAAAAAAAAAAAAAAAAATCACTACTCCATATAAAGGAGGGTTTGTTCAAATATCATCTCCCCACTTTTAATTAGGTAAAAACACGTGTCCCCTATACTCCCCCAAAAATCAGAGAGCCGTCCGATCATCACCAATCCTGCCCAATATATCCTTTAGTCAAAATCCCTAACTATCATGATCCTAATTAATTTTTTCATCCGGTTAATGCCTCCCAAAAATCTCTCCAAATAATTCAAAATCATTGATTATTCACAAATCAATACATGAAATCCCTAATTTTAACTTTGATTTTGATCTTCAATTTATTTCCTCTAACCGGATCTCAACAACTATTTCATTCTCCCCAAACTGAAATCACTACAATTAATAAATCATTAACCCTAAATACCATACTCAAAACCCCCAAAAATCCGGACCCTTCTATTAACCTCAAATCGATTTTTAAATGGATAAATATTTGTTCTTTTGAAAAATCGATTTCATAATGGTAAAACAATGTTTGGTAGTTGGATTTGTGCTTTATCATTTATCCAGGTTAGTATTTTTAATTTCATTCTATATTAAATTTCGTATATGTTTATGTTTAACTATAAATTATTGGGGTCGATTATTGATTTAAGGTTTATCATTTAATCAATGTTAGTGTTGATTATATTGTGAATGATTAGTGTGAAATTAGTGAGATAAGAAATTTATTGGAAAGTTTGATTTAAAAAAAAATATATATTATCCCAATTAATTAGCATTAACAAAGTATCCTTGATTTACTCCCAAATTCAAATACGAAATATCCTTTCCTTGGTTAACATCCGGAATTTGTGAAAATTAACCTAATCTTCATCTATATAAAGGAGCAATTTATGTGTAACAAATCACATCAGAATACCATTCAAGTATTACAACAGGTATATCAAAACAATTGTTTCATATCATTTAGTTATGTAGTTTTTATTTCAGTAATTGTTTATAAATTTACTTTTGTATTATGCAGTTTAAACTATGGAACAACAAATCACAATGATATCTCAAATTGACCCTATGTTGGACGATGTTAAGATTGTTGTCAGAGTCATCAGTATATGGAAAAGTCATCCTTTCGGAAAGCCCAATGAAACATGGGGTGTTGAAGTTATTCTTCAAGATCAAGAGGTTGGTACTAATTTATGTGGATATATGTTTCCTTTACGCATTGATCCATGTTAAGATTGGGTGGATTATTGATTTAAGCTTTATCATTTATCCATGTTAGTGTTGATTATATTGTGAATGATTAGTTTGAAAGTTGTGAGATAAGAAATTTATTGGAAAGTTTGAATTTAAAAAAAAAAATAGTATCCCAATCTTAACATGGGGTGTTAAGAAACATGGGGTGTTAAGATTACATTATAATGTTTAATGTACTGCATATAATTATTAATAATATTTATATTTGTTTGTATGCTTTTCAGGGTAACAGGATCCAAGCCAGTATTAAGGCTGATTCTATGAACAGGTTTAAAGCAATCTTGGATGAAGGTTCTTGCTATAGGATCTCGAATTTTGGTGTTGGTGAAAACGGTGGCAAGTTCCCTTTGCTTAGCCACAAATTCAAAATCAGTTTCTTCAAGAACATTGCGGTTACTAGGGTCAACAACTTTGACAATAACCTTCGAGGTTTTTGTTTTGAACCTTTTACTAACTTCAACCTCAAAACTTTTGCTGAGAGGGATATGGTTGGTAAGTAATTATTTTATTTATTTTAATGTTTTTTGTAATCGGTTAAAGTTTTGTATTGTATTGACAATTTCAATTTTTTTTTTTTTTTCATATAACTGATGAAGATGTTATTGGTACGATAATATCCATTTCTGAACCTATACGTTTTGAATATATTGGAAAAGAGAAGATGAGGAAAACGGTCATACTCCAAGATATAGAGTAAGTTGCATTTTAAGAATTAACATACCAATTGTGTTGTCTGTTAGTTTGTGTTATTTAATGATTTCTTATATACTTATTAACAGGGGTGCACAACTAGAATGATGTTTCTTTGATGAATGGATTAATAAATTGGATGTTGTTTCAAACAAGGAGAAAGAGTCAGCGACTCCTGTGGTTATGATCCTTCAACTGGCCAGGGTCAAGTATTTCAACAGTAAGTACCTACACATTTTATTATATTTGCTAATTTGTTGTTAAACCATCTGTTGATCATATCATTTATTTATTTTTTAGAAAAACCTTCAATTAATCCTGCTGTTTTCTCCACTAGGCTGTATATTGATGGAGATTTACCTGAAATACATGCATTCAGGAAGAGGTACAAATTGGTGCATATTGTGGTTCAATAATGTAAAAACCATAAATAATGAATAATTTTATTTTTCACAGATATCAGGATGTTGATGGATATGATGCCAGCAAGAGCGCTATAAGTGTCTACACTCCTGTGAAGAAGGAAGATACCCCTGAGGAATTTTTTGCTGGTGTAATCAAAAAAATGGTGGGCGACATTCGGGAGTCTGCATGGGTAAGAGTTCCTATTTGAAATTATACGCTCATTACACAAAATTAAATATATTATGAAAATAGTTTGTTTACATCAATTTAGGACACTAATACACATTGTATCTATAAACATTTTTATTTAGGAATATAATTGCATAGTGTATGGGAAAGTCCATAAAATCCACTGAGAATACGGATGGACGTATATTGGTTGCAAAATATGTGGTAGGATTGCAAAACCAATTGAGGATGAAGGTGATTCTTCGTCTAAAAACCAAATTCAGTCATCAAAAGCAGGAAAGGCTAAGACACAGCTTTGGAATTGCAAAGTTCATAAAAAAAATAACGGCTGTTGGACCAAAGTATGTACATTTATTTAACTTTTCAAACATTACTACATATCAACTTCATCCTAAATTTAATTTACGTTGTTCAAATAAGATAACAAAACTCTGATTAATTGCAACTGTAGGTACAAAGTAATTGTACGAGTAATTGATGATACCGGTTCTGCTTCTCTACTTTTGTTTGATGATATGATCAATACCTTGGTTGATATTCCTTGTTACAAACTAAAAGAGCAATATGGACCTGATGCTGAAGACATGTTCCCTGAGGAACTGACAAACCGAATTGTTGGGAAGAAGTTGTTGTTTCGTTTTACTTATACGGAGTGGAACATCAACAACAACCATCATGTTTACCAGGTGTCAAAGATGTCGAATGATTCTGAATTCATTAAATTATTCAAAAAAGATTTCATCATCGATGTAAGCCTCAAAATCACTTAATTTATACATCTTTAAATTTGTTGCATTATATTTGATTTTGGAGTTTGGAATTTATAACACCAAACTTATTTTTGAGACATATTATTTGACAGGAAATTGATACTTCACTCGAGACGCCGGTTGCAAATTCAGGTGGAGATTCTCAAGCCACAAGCATCCTAAGATATAATGAAAGTATCCCTTTCAGCTTGGAATATACACCAAAAGCAAAGGATGCAGCTGAGAAGAGCTCTGAAAGTGGTTCAGGAAGTTCTGGCAAGCGCACAGTCATTGACCTAGATGATTTTGATGAAGAGGAGTATGAAGCGAGGAAAGGAAAAAGGCCTATGGTTGAAGTGAAGATAGAAAAGGAATGATCAGCTGTCTCTACAACATATATCTTCTTCACAATAAAGCTACTTTGTTTCATTTCAATTTATCTTTTTCTTAGACAATTGTGTTTTGGTATTTACTTTGTTTGGATTTGAATGTTGGTTGTTTTATTTGCTGTTTCATGATAACACTATGAAGAAGATATAAATTTTTATTATTTATAATGTTTTTTGTGCATAATAATATCTATTTATCTTACTATGTTATAACTCTAATAAGCATGGCCAAACATACTTAAACAAAAGCTTTTAGGCTTTATATATCGATCATGTTATTAACCAACACTTCTTTATTTGCGCCCAAAATCAAATTAATCATATCCAGTTTTTCAAAAACAATATTATTGAGGAAGAAATATCAACCAAAGTATATGAAAAAACAATCAAGCCGTAAATATGTTTTGAAAAGGTCCAATCAAATAAAAAATACTTAAAATACATATATGTGTTCATTTACTACATTAGAAGTTTCCAACTTTTATTGTCAACACTTAGAATATACAATTAAAACCAAAATATCTCCTAAAATCGTATATAAAATTACTAATAACAAACACTTCTTGATTTACTCCCAAATTATATATTTTGACATATTATTAGACAGGAAATTCATAATAATTAATTATTCTATTGTTGATACAAATTTAAATCTTTCAAAACCAAATCATCTCCTAAAATCGTGCACTAAAATGAATGATAACAAACTTTCAACTTTTAAAATGATATGTTTCAATCTTCATTTAAACATAATTCAATATCTATATCTTTTCCCAAAATATCCAACTCTTTATAAATTATATAAACTAGAAGGTTATTCACACTATTTCTTAACCTATCTTTCATAAACTTCTTTTTGCTACTAAAAATGGTGAATACGAAATCATCAAATGTAAGCATTCTTATTGTTTGTCTATTGCTTCATTCATTTTCCTAAATGAACATATGAAAATAATTATCGTACCCTATTTTGTATTAACGTTTGTTTTATTTTTTTACACTAAGGATAACAACAAATCACAAGATTCGACCAAAAGTAAGGATTCAACCAAACAACAAGCTCTTCCCAATGTCGTTGTGATATCTGATGATGAAATGGTAAGTGTTAAACATGATCGCAATATTTTTTTGTAGAATTAATAAAGTTTTATTAGGAAATTAATTTATATGAACACCCATACAGGAGGCTGATGTCTCGAGAAGTAGCAAAAGATGTGTAAAGGATACTCCTTTGTTGAAAAATAATGATGTTCAAATTATTTCCTCCGATGATGAGGACATATTACCAGAACATTTCATTTGAAATTCTGCATGTTATACCATCAAACAAAGTGGTACCCACATAGCAGAATTTCATTTGAAGATTTTGTGTCATTTTTAAAAATTTAAAAGGTTTAATAATGTTCCTATTATATTGTACTAACTTTATAATGTATATACTTTTGTCTATTATATTAGGACTCTGACGATGAATTACCTATTCGGTTTAAGCACACCAGCAAGGATGGTAATACTAAGTCTTCAAAGAAGGCAAAGTTTCCTTGCATTGATGAACTTATTGATGACGACATTCATCAACAGAAGGATGATTTTGATAAGGAAGCTTATTTAGTTTCACCCAAATCCAAAGAAGTGTGTCCAGAAAATGATGATTTGGGAGATAAATATAATTCTAATTTACAACATTTGGATGATTTTACGGATGAAGAAACACAGGTTCATGAACAAATAAATTCAACACCCCAAGACAACAAGTATGATCTGAGGGATGAAGAAACTGATGAAGACAATAACAAGAACGACATAAGTGATGATGGGGTGTGGGTTAATATAAATGATCTACATCATGGATATCCAGAGGATTGGGCCACCAAAAACAAATACATTGACGATGAAGCGGGAGAAGATTTGCAACATTCGGACATGGGAAGTGATAAGTCTGTATCTGATGGACATGATACGGACAACTTCATTGATGACGAATCTCTAGGTTATTATTCCACCGATGACGATGATGATTTTTGATGTTTAAGTTTCTGTTTCTACTTTTTGAATGTTTCTCATGAATAAGTTTCTTCACTATCAAGTATTTTGTATTTGATTCTTAATTTTCAATTGTAGAACAATTATAACTTTGCACAATCAAGATTATATATTCCTTTTTATACTAACCAATTACCAACAAAGCATAAGTTAAAGGACCATGTTTATTAATCAACTTGGTCTCTCCTTCAAGTATCTAAGATAGGCAACATCCATCTATCATTCAACAATATAAAAAAAAAAAATAAATAAATAAATAAAGCAATAAAAGTACATCACCAATTTGCAGCCATAGCATTTTTAAAATCACCAACCACAAACAAAGTATATAAAACTCGAATTTATAAAAACAGAATATTGGGAAAAATAGTTGACACATATTACACATTAAAAGTTTCAACCACAAATCAGTTTGGAAAAACAAAAGTAATGAAACAAGATAAATCCTTGGATGATTAGAACATATAATCCAAAGCATCCAACATCCAAACAAAACAGACGCAAATTATTCATTACCATACTAACCTACTAATATTTAAACAGTCATTACCATGAAAACCGTGACACCAAATAACATTTTTGCCGACACACGTTTAACAGAGGTGAAACACCGGGATTTGCTCCATCGCTGGTCCATCCAAATCATTCATGAGATACATGAATTTGAAACGTATCGTCTTCTCATAGTCAAACCTATATGCATTTGCAAGCTCCCTCCATTCCCCAAATACGTTTATATGATTAGTCCGATCTGGCTCCTCCTTAAGAAAATCCATCTTCACACTCATAGTGTATTCAACATTTTGGTGTTTCATCAAGGCGTGTGTATACATGTGCATTGGATGGTTCACCAAAAAATATGTCGGTATTGTCTGTAATATTTTCAATAACAACATATAACTATAGTCACTGAAAAAAAAATAGACTTAAATTAAATGTAAATATATAAGCAAAAATTTTCTTACCAGCCGTTTCAAAACCACAATATAAGAATATTTCTTATAGAATGTATCTTCAGGTTCACCAAAATGGTCTCGGTGGGCTGGCCAGCGACAAATGTGGTGCATGCGGTCATCGTCTACAAATACATTTATAAAAAAATATTAGGAAGTATGAAAATTATAAAGAAATTTAAAAATATGTTTTTAACCTTGACATTAACAAGAAAGTGCATCAATATACACTTACATACAATTATATTACCACACTCAATTGTATAAAATATATATATAAATTACTTTTAGTATAAATTATTAAATTATATCGAACCTAGATCCTCAAAAGGTATTGGCGATTGTATTCGAAGTCGTTGTGTTGCCCCGAAAAAGTGTGGATTGGTATGACTACTTCCATTACTATTGAAAGCCATCATCCAAAACTGTAAATTTTGCTCCTTTGTGAACACCACAATCATTCCAACTCTCAAATTCAACCTTTCTTTCATAATATCCCAAGTTTCATGAAACACTTGATATTCATTACCGACGTTTACACGATGCACAGGAACTGTAAACCTGTGACCTTCTACGTTTACCATAATACTTCCTGCTTGCCCTAAACCAGTTAAGAAAGAACCTGGAATTCGCTGCAATTCAAGTTTACAATTTACATGTTTACGGTTCATAATTAATACATTAACACAATAAGATAAAAAAATAACTTTTAATTGATGTGTTAACTAATACCAGATGTTTTAAAGCTGAACCCCAAACACGAGTTTGGAACCGAGAATAACGTCCCTCTATACCTTCGTATCCTCCAGCTTCTTGTCCATTACTTAAATATCCTGTAACATAAAATGTATCATCCCCTTCTTTGATAAAATGCAACAACCAAACATTGTTGTTGATATTAGCCCTAGCGAATTCTGTCCATTTGTAACCTTTCAGTGTTACTGGCCCATGGACAGGTGTCACAAATTTCACTTTAGTACGAACCCTTCCAGTGTTGATTAAGTATAAATGTTTCTTTCTGTTGAACCCATCCGCCCAAAAACTTGGTGGCATAACCTGAAATAGTAGTTTAAACGGTTAAATCAGTGTAACTAATTACCAACAAATGTTAATACTAACTAATAAATATCAGATGCCGTTACTCTATATATTTGATCAATTTAGTGTTAAATGTTAGCATTACCAGTGATTGCTGATACGTTCGATGGTTCACCGAAACTACAAATTCAAATTGGAGGCATTTTCCTGCAAAAACTTTCATTGTACAAATAGTTTGGATCATTTTAAAATCACTAATAAACTAATAAACTCGGAATAGTAAGCATGAAATCGGCCATTATAAGTTTATAACTACAATCAACCACACCTATAACTCGGAATAGTATGCATGAAATCGGCCATTATAAGTTTATAACTACAATCAACCACACCTATAACTACATTTCACTCTTAAAAGGATACCGTGAATCAATCGATCTGTAAACACCAAAAAAATAACCTTAAATCATTGACCACAACAAAACCCGAATACTTCTTATCCCAAACAAACAATCAAAGGTTCGTTTAGAAGTGCTACATAACAGATATATAGTTTATCATTAATTTTTACAAGTTTGATGCATGAGTTCATCAACAACAACTCTCTATAACCTAATAATCTTCTATTAGAACCGATTCAACATAATTTTTACCATGAACCAGAAACAAAAATAGAATCATCCATACCCTATTTTCAGATATAATCATTAATCTTATCATTCATGTACCTATACGATCGTAATGTTTTTTCATTCTATTCAAGGATTATAAAATTAACATCAACCTTAAGTTATATTAATGCACAACAAACTGATATATTGAAAATTGAATCCAAAACACCCAATAAACATTCGGTTTTTGTGGATTCATCTACAAACATTAATGTCCTATTATACTTAAAAATCATAACAAATCATTTATTCAATATATTAGATCTACATGAATAAATTTTTTTTTAATACCTTTGTGATTATCAATGGCGGTGGAAGTTTGCAAATGACAAGACAACGCTTCAATTTTCTGAGTGTAGTAGAGTTATGATGATATCCTAGCTCTGCAAACTCTTTATAGGTAAAATATATTAGTCAAAGATTTTGCATGTAAAAGATATTTAGGTATAATGGGCCAAATCAGTTGCAAATGAGATCAAGTAGTATTATATAATTTGTTCAGGTGGCCCAAATGAGTAAATGGTTTATTATAAAGGCCCAATTATGAATCTCTTATACTAATTGTAAAACTATACTAAACATAGGTATGGGCCTAATGATGATCTTTTATTTGGGCTTAAAATAATCTCAATGATTGTGGAACACGAATTGCTGAATGTCAAGAAAGTACGTTATTATTTAATTTGCATACATTGAATTTGTCACATAAATTACTTCTAATGTAATTTATATTATTAGGTTTTACCATATGTTCATGAATGTTCATATGATATATTTGTGGTAATTATATGAATTATTTGCAATTAGGCTATATATACTGTTAATGTTATTCGTTTTTATGGTGTTACTCAACTTTTTTAGTTGTTATCACTATACTTCTCATGTTATAATCCTCATTGAAACCCTAAACAGATAATCAACACCAAAGAACCGAAAGAAAATCCCTTATGATCGATGACGAAAGACTAAACTCTAATGTTATGTCTTTCAATGATTTGCCATACAAACAAATACCTCATCAACGCTCTAACGTAATGAGTAGTCATTACACCCTAGGGATGAATCACCATTCTAGCCAGCTAAACTCCAACATTCTTAATTATAAGCCTATATATATACCCAACTCCAACAAACATGGCAGAACTAACATTGGACAAACATCTGCTCCTTCTAATATTACACCAAGTAAGTATATATTGCTATTTATTTTGCATAATTTATGTCTTATATAATCCACAATGTTAACTTAAATTTGATCTTTAGGTACAATTTCCACAAGCAACAAAAGTGTTTGCACCCCATTGGTTTCTACTTCTGTGTTAACACAACAACCAAATGTGATTAATACGCCGGAAATCTCAAAATCAGTAGTACCTAAGAGAGGACGTGGACGTCCGCATAAAAATCCGGTTACAAACAACCGTACATCACAGGATGTTTTATTGCAATCCTCCCAACCAAGTGTACGTAAACCATCCAACTCCAAGGAATCAATTCCTAACAATAAATTGGTTACAAACTCATATGTAGATCAACCAAATGTTATTTCATGTCTCACACAGCTCCCTCCTTCAAAAGGTAATGGTTTAATACAGTTGATTTTTATTTATATGATCATGTATTTACAATCAACTTCCAATAATAAACATATTATTGACAATGTTTTTATGAACAGTTCCTTTTACAAATCAGAATTCGAGCCAATTAAGCTACAATCATCTTAATTATCAGCCTCTGTCTATACCGAACTCCAATCTTTACCAAAGTAGGTTGTTTAAGTTGTATATATTTTTAATATTTTCAAATTTGCATATAAGTTGAACATTAAGGCAACTCATTAACATGTGTGATTAATTTTTGCTTTTTTTTTTCCATGCAGATTCTCCCAACATGTTTACATCAAATAAAAGAAAGTATAATTTTAATAATCAAAATAAGGAAGATGTAAATTCGGTAAAGAATAAGTTTAATGATCCCAAAAGTTCATTAGCTTATACCAAGCATATTACTAACGTTGGAAAAAGAGCTCCTCTTTCGGATATTACATCCAGTAAGTATATCATATTATATATTTGGGCACATAAATATGTTTTACATACTCAACTATATTAATCTATACTTTTTTTAGGTACCGCATCCATAATAAACGAAAGTATCTCCACGTTCAATGTTACAACACCATTGGTATCACAACAAACAAATCTAAGTGTTACACCCGAAGCTTCCAATTCAGTTCTAACTCATAGAGGACGTGGCCGTCCACGTAAAACTCCTTTGACAACAAACTCCTCCGAGAATAGTCAGCCAAAACCCCGTACCGGTAGAGGTCGACCTCGGAAAAATACTGGTGTTGGATCTTCACATAATAAACTTGACACACCGGATATTACACATGCTATACCAACAAATGAAAACACTTATTCAAGTAAGTTATATCATAGTTATCTATATATATTTGTTTCAACATATATATAATCTGATACTTACTAACTTGCAAATCAGCAAGGGAATTGTCAAAGGAAAATCCAAGAAGCAGGTTCCAAAACAAAACTCCAATACCATTTGACATTGGTGATTATTTTGTTACATACATATTATTTTGATAATTTCATATACACATACTATTTTAGATGTTCATGTACTAAAAAATATACTTATGCTTTATACAGGTTCTTTAAATAATGTTGATGAACAGACGTCAACAAAATCAAATCTTACTTCTAATTTAGAAGATAGAGCCCATATAAAAAGAAAATCAATACCAACTGAAAATGAGATTCTTTCTTCAGACGAAGAGACTGAAGATGAACATGGATATATTGATCGAATTTCCGGAATTTCGAAAGGTACTCTTTTATAACTCTATTAAAAACAATCTAATGTTTATTTCTTATTTGTAACATTTTAGGAGTTTATCGTATAGTTAATCAATACACACAACATCTAACAATAAGTTATTGCTTTCCTAATTAGATTACTTTGATCATGGAGACCCAACGTATCAATGCAAGAAATGTGGTGCAATGTTGTGGTTTGCAGAAGCAAAGGTAGGATTGAGCAAAGTAACTGATAATGATTCATTCTCACTTTGTTGCGGTAAAGGAAAGGTAACGCTACCAGTTGAATTAAAGGAACCACCGGCATTATTAAAGGGACTTATGAATGGAGAAAATAGAAAAAGCAAGAGGTTCATGGAGAACATTCGACGTTATAATTCCATGTTTGCTTTTACTTCCATGGGTGGTAATGTTGATCATTCAATTAACACCGGTCGGGGACCATTTTGTTTTAGGATCCAGGGTCAAAACTATCACCGGTTGGGTAATTTGTTACCGAAGCCTGGTGAAACACCAAAGTTTTCTCAACTATACATTTATGATCCACCAAACGAGATTGAAACTCGAATTAATGCTGTCAGGTATACTTTCCTCAATATTCTTACACATTATATTTGGTTTTATACTATAAAGTTTTTAAAAGTTAAATATACTGACTACAATATAATGTCAAATTTTGTTAGTTCAACAACCAATGGATCATCATCATCAAATAATAGCATGGACCGTGCATTAACTAAAGACCTGAAGGACATGCTTGATAAAGAAAATCCTTTGGTACAGAAGTTCCGAATGGCTGGTCTCAAATTGAGATCTACTAACGAAAATGTTACAATAAGACTTTTAGGTAAACGTGCAAAGGATGGAAGACAATATGATCTTCCGACCGCGAATGAGGTGGCTGCACTAATAGTTGGTGATTTTGATGAGCAGCATAACGAAAGAGACATTCTTGTCCATAAACAAAGTGGCAAAGTGAAAAGGATTAGTGAATTGCATGTGTCATACCTACCATTGCAATACCCGCTATTATTCCCTTATGCCGAAGATGGATATAGGACTGATATATACCATCAAGGAGTTACAGATGCAACACCAGAAAAGGATAGAAAGCGTGTCACCATGCGCGAATGGTTTGCTTACCGAATACAGGACAGGCCTGGTAAATTCTCGACTATTCTACATGGCAAACGTTTATTTCAACAGTTTTTGGTCGATGGATACACAATGGTTGAAGCTGAAAGGATGTTGTATGTTCGTAATCAGCAAAAGGAGCTAAGATGTGAAACATATTCACGATTAGCCGAAGCAGCAGAATCATCCAACCAACAAAACAAGAAACGTGGAAAGAAAGTTATATTACCTTCATCATTCACGGGTAGTCCACGATACATGATGCAAAACTATTTAGATGCCATGGCCATGTGCAAGTGGTATGGATACCCGGATTTATTTATAACTTTCACATGCAATCCAAAGTGGCCCGAAATTACACGGTTTATGAAAAAGAAGGGTCTCAAATAAGAGGATCGTCCCGACGTCACCACCAGAGTATTTAAAATAAAGCTTGATCAATTGATCAAAGATATTAAAGAGCGACGTATTTTTGGCAAAGTTAAAGCAGGTATCCATTTAAAACATCTATTAATTAAAACATTTTTCTTTCGTTTACATACTCTATTACTATTTAAAAAAAAACATACTTTCATATATATATATATATATATATATATATATATATATATATATATATATATATATGTGTGTGTGTGTGTGTGTGTGTGTGTATGTGTGTGTGTATGTGTGTGTGTGTGTGTCTTTGTGTGTGTGTTAATATATATTCATTTGTTGTTATTTTTGGCAGAGGTGTACACTATAGAATTCCAGAAACGTGGATTGCCTCATTGTCACCTATGCGTATGGTTGGAGACAGAATCTAAATTGCGTTTTCCCGCCGATATAGACAGGTGTATATCTGCTGAGATTTCAGATAAAGAATCAGACCCGGAGCTATACCAATTGGTAAAAGAGTTTATGATGCACGGTCCGTGTGGTCCTGAACATAGGAGTTGCCCTTGCATGGTAGAGAATAAATGTTCAAAGAAATTTCCAAAACAGTTTAATGAATTAACTTTCATTGATGAAAGTGGTTATGCCATGTACAAAAGGAGTAACAACGGCAGAACTGTTAAGAAACAAGGTGCAGATCTTGATAACACCTTTGTTGTGCCATACAACGCAACTTTATTGAGAAGATACCAAGCCCATATCAATGTCGAATGGTGCAATCAATTTGCATCTATCAAATATCTTTTCAAATACATTAATAAGGGTCCAGATAGAGTAACGGCAGTAGTTGAAGATGAAGAAAAGGATGAGATTAATGATTTCTACGATTGTAGGTACTTATCGGCATGTGAGGCCGCGTGGAGAATTTTCAAGTTTGATATTCATCATAGGTTCCCGGCTGTCGAGCGTTTACCATTTCATCTTCCCAATGAACATTCTTTCACCTTTGATCCTACCGAAAGTATCGACTTTCAACTTGAAAAGGATTCAGCCAATACAACAAAGTTCTTACAATGGATGGAAACGAATAAAGTTGATGAGAACGCAAGAAAACTTTTGTACGTTGAGTTCCCAAAACATTATGTTTGGAACAAGTCTGACTTGATTTGGACAGAACGGAAACAAGGTAAGAGCATAGGAAGAATTCATCACGTCCCTCCAAATTGGGGAGAGCTTTTTTTATCTTCGCATGCTGTTAAACCATGTCAGAGGTGCAACCGGCTGGGAATCTTTTAAGACTCATGATGACGTTGTATATAATACTTACAAGGAAGCTTGCTTTGCATGTGGATTGTTAGATGACGATAAGGAATACATAGATGGTATAATCGAAGCAAGTCAGTGGGGTATGGGAGATTATTTGCGGTCGTATTTTGTGAAATTACTTTTAACGGATACTATGTCAAGACCTGAAGTATTTTATGAAAAGTCATGGAGACTTTTAGCAGAAGACGTTTTAGAAAAAGAAAGACGCAAAAGAAATCATCCAGGTATGAAATATTAGTTTAATGTGCAACTTTTAATCATTTGTCGATAGTTTCTAAAATCATAACATTGCTTATCTCACATATGTTGTTTATCTTTTCCAGAATTGGAACTCAGCGATGATCAAAGATACAATATATGTTAATCATATATTGAGGATTCTTTACTCAGCAATAATAGGAGTCTCAAGGAGATTGTTAATATGTCGTACCCTAATTCTGAGTTCACCCTTGAAAACTACAATAGATTAATTTATGATGAACTCGATTATGACATTCCAGCTTTGGTAAGTCAGCATGAAGTGTTATATGGAAGTTTAACAGTTGAGCAAAAGGGAATATATGAAACAATCATTGATGCATGCGACAACAACAAAGGTGGGATGTTTTTTGTCTATGGTTATGGAGGAACAGGTAAGACCTTTTTGTACAAGACTTTGACATCTTCTTTAAGGTCCAAAGGAGAAATTATTTTAAATGTTGCATCGAGCGGTATTGCTGCTCTTTTGCTTGATGGTGGTAGAACCGCACATTCTCGGTTCAAGGTTCCTATAAATGTTGTCGAGGATTCCCTGTGCACAATTAATGCAGATAGCCCTCTCGCTGATTTGATCCGTCAGACAAAATTAATAATATGGGATGAAGCACCAATGGTTCATAGGCACTATTTTGAAGCATTTGATAGGACTTTAAAAGATATAGCCACAGGTACTTACACAGAATGTTCTGATAAGCCATTTGGTGGGAAAGTAGTTGTTTTCGGTGGAGACTTTCGGCAAATTCTACCTGTAATTCCGTGTGGAAGTAGGCAAGACGTTGTCCACGCGTCTTTAAACAAGTCTTACTTATGGGATCATTGCACTATACTAAAACTTACGGAAAACATGAGGCTTCGTGTTGGTTGTAATCCCGGAGATGCAGAAACAATCAAGGATTTTGCGGAGTGGATTTTGAGTATTGGTGATGGTAAAATTGGTGGGAAGAATGATGGTCATGCTGAAGTAGTATTTCCAAACGAAATGCTCATACCAGATTCTAATAATCATGTGGAATCTATTATAAAGGAAACATATGAAAATTGGCAGAAACACTTATGGGACCCATCTTATTTCCAAGATAGAGCTATTCTCGCACCCACACATGAGGAAGTGGAAAAAATCAATTCGTCCATGATGTCTAAATTAGAGGGAGCAGAGAAGGTTTATTATAGTTCAGATACGGTTTCAGACATTGACGTAGATTTCAACTATAATGAGTCATTGTACTCAACAGAATTCCTTAATTCAACCAAATGTTCCGGCATTCCAAACCATAAGTTAGTTTTGAAAGTCGATGCTCCGGTGATGTGTTTGCGCAACATTGATCAAAGAGGGGGTTTGTGCAACGGAACAAGGTTGCAAATTTTAAGAATGGGGGTCACTAATATCGAAGCAAGAATAATATCTGGAGGTAAATTGGGAGAAGTTATTGCTATTCCTCGGATGATAGTATCTCCGTCAAATAAGAAAATGCCTTTTCAACTAAAAAGAAAGCAATTCTCAATTTATGTTTCATTTGCAATGACAATAAATAAAAGTCAAGGACAAACTTTGGCAAAGGTTGGACTTTATTTGGAACGCCCGGTTTTCTCACATGGCCAGCTTTATGTTGTCGTTTCACGCGTGAAGAGCAAAAAAGGTCTTAAGGTAGTATGTTGTGACAAAGATGGTAATTACACAAATACTACTACAAATGTTGTGTATCAAGAGGTGCTTCATAGATTATGATTAATGTTTATATGTATGGTTTCACTTATTTCAATAAAAATCCTTTATTTCAATAATTGATGTTGCAATTATTATACAACCAATTTTTATTTTTATGTTATTTGTAGAGATATCATAAAAAACCAACTACTAATATATGTTCTTCAAGATTTATAAAAGGTAGCCGCCCAACTGGCAGGCCTCTAGCTAGTAATAATAATAATAAAAAGTACTAATGCTACCTCTTAGTGACATAATTAGTTTTTTAGTTTGCACTCTTGAGATTTTTTCTAAATTGTTCCTAAACTAAAGCTTTTATTTTGTGAAAATAAAAGTAAGATGTTAAAAAAGGAATGCACTAGCAGTCACTGTTATTGTAAGATAGATAGAATTTGACGTGTAATGAAATAAAACTCAGACTTTTATGAAAAATCAAAGTTTCGGTAATTTATTAATTGTATGTTACTATTATATGTTAGATAATTTGGCCCCCCTTAACTCAAATTCCTGGCTCCGTCCCTGTATTCAATGTTTTGCTCTCGTTCTTGTGCCTAGAATTTGAGTGTTCAGTCTTATCTTATATCTATACAAATTCTTGTAACCCAAGGCACCAAATAGGGTCAAAATATTGCATCAAAAAAGTGAACTTTTACACGATTCAAGAATTTATCCGGCAACAATTGATTATCATGACCCTAATAACTAACAAAAATTTCTAAAAGTTACAAACTAAAAGTCAAGTGATAACATTAAGATGTTATCGCAACAATCCATCGGTTTTTGCTGGCAAACTCCGGTAGAAGTTCATTGGCACAGTAGGAAGCCTGTTACATAGTGAAGGATGTCTCAACACAAACAACCAAACCATAGTCACTACATATTTAATTGGTAGGACATAAACTACAATAACTAACAAGGAACTAACCATCAAAAACATAGCAGTCACACATTATTAAGGTAACCAACAGTTCAGCAAATGAATATTAATAAGCCTACCACCATCACTACATTATTTGTTCAAGTTGATATCAATAAACCGAAGAAAAAAAACTTAGTTCGTGACATAAAGCATCTCTCTAACGACAAATTTAACATTAATGATATGACAATTCCTTGCGTCCTCTTTCAATATTTCTAGTGTACCCTGTTAATTATGTGAGTTTAAACATCCTCATCCTTCTTTATCTAGTGCAGCATCATGTGCCTGTTACACACAAAAAAAAAAAAAAAAAAAAAAAAAAAAAAAAAAAAAAAAAAGGTTTAAACAAAACATGAATCATCAAAACGTAATGAATATTATTCTTATTACCTTCTTTTTTGGACAGTCGCGTGCTAATGTAGTGACCCATTCATGACAGTAAGAACACGTTCTCTTTTTTGGTTCTTCTAGAGGACTTTTGTTTCTGGTTGCACCTTTGGGACGACCTTTAGTATCCTTTGGCGCTTGAGGATCTCGAATAGATATTTGAGGAATCATGTCTACTTGTGAACTAACCACATTAGAATGAGGCAATGTATTTTGAGACTCTGTGGTCTTTTTTCTTATAATTTGTTCTTCAAAATATTTCACTAACATATTATTTAACTTTTTTATCTCGGAGGAAGAGTCTTTTGATTGTCCCATTGCTTTAGAAAAGTTAACTTGAACACATCATAATGTTAAGGCACTAGGTCCAGTTTCATTATGAACATCTTCAAGTTGAATATTATTATCCACTTTGTGCCTTGCATCAAGTGTCCACCTAGATAAAATATAACGATCCGGAAGGGTTTCAATATTCCTCTTCTTCATCACATATAAGATGTGTTTACATAAGATCCCATAGGTTTCAAACTTAGCACACGAACATGTGACATCCACGTTATCAGATGAACAAAAGTCAACAGTTCTCCAATTTTTTTTTCAGTATTAATTTGGCCAACCTTATATTTGAACACTTCGGGACTTTTGTTCAAAGTATCATAAGTGAAATTATTAGTAGCTTAAGTCCATTCTAATGAAAATTTTCAAACATCTTTCTAGTATAACGTGCACTTGCTTTTGCTTCTATGGGATTAATAGAAGAAAGAACCGCTCTCGAGTTCATCATTTTGAAGTCCTCATCTTCTTCAGCAGCCCCTCGACAATCAACGTACAGCTTTATCATACTGTACTACAAACTCATTCAACATGGTATTTGAATTAACAAATCCATCAAAATAAGAATGAATGCTCTCGCTTCTTTGGCTAGCTGTCAAGCCTACAACGAAAAATCTTTCAAGAAGGTACTTCCCAACGGGCTTCAAATTCCTCAATTGTATCACTCTTTGTACAGTTTTTGAAAGCCGTTGTAACGAATTGTAAGAGACCGAATATGTTTGATCTCATGCTTCTTCATGTGCCATGAACAATAACGATGTCTAGTTTTTGGAAAAACATTCTTGATTGCATTTCCTATAGCTTTATCTTGATCAGTAATGATTGCACAAGGAGGTTTTTCAAACATACACTTTAGAAACTCTTTAAATAACCATTCAAAAGTTTCTTGTTTTTCATTCTCGAGCAATGCACCTCCAAAATTATTGTTTGACGATGATGATTCACACCAACAAATGGAGAAAATGGCAACTTAAATTTATTAGTCATGTATGTTACATCAAACACGACAACGTCTCCGAATTTTATATAAGAATCTCTTGACCTTCCCTGAGCCAAAAACACGTTTCTGGGAGACCCATCATCAAACAAATCAAAAACAAAATCGAGGTCGCGATCTTCGATTATTTTATCTTGAAAATGTTTGATAAGCCACAAAACTACTTACCTCTATATTGTTTCCGCTCCTCGCCTAGTATATCAGAACATTGTTTTGAAGTAACATCATTATCATATGGACTTTTCATGGTATTTACAACCTTCTTTATTTGGCATGGTTTTGATCCCGATTTGCCAAGTTCCGACATAAGAGATTTGCAAGCCATTGATCGTTGAAACTTACCATGAGAACGGTGTTTCATAACTTTAGAAGGTGTTATAGTTAACTCATGGTTATGTACATCATCAAAATAATCAAAAACCATTTTTGGTCTTTGTTAAGTGAAATCCGAATCCTTGCTGTACAGCCAGTCCTTAAATCCCTACGGCGTTTTTTAACATCCCCGCTCTTCAAATCCTTATAACCTTCTTTGTTGCATACGCATATCTTTCTATAATGCTCTTTTGTTATTTTATTTTTATAAGTCAAATAGATACGTATACCAAATCCATGTAAAAAGGCATAACTATTATAGAATTCATATGCATCATCATGAGTGTCGAAAACCTTTCCCATTACATGTCTATCTTCGTAATTCCCAAACTCAGGATCCATACCATCACGATTAAGTTCATCTTTATCAGACCCAACATCTATGTCATTGTTATTACCTTCTTCATCCATGTCCTTCTCATATTTTGATAGATTATTTGAAAGATATACATGTTTTCATCAATATTACCAATTACATATATATGTTTCAAAAGGATCCTCCTCGTGATGAATTTCTTTGTCCATTGTGTCATCCATGTCATGTACATGTGTAGCAGTTAAAAATAATACAGTATGATCTATTTTTTGAATTCAAGTATAGCAAACAACAATATGATCTATTTTTAGAATTTCAAGTTAAAAATAATACAGTATGATCTTTTTTTTGAATATAGACAAAAGTATCATAGAATTTAGGGTTTTTCTAACTTGTAAAGTAGAGGCACAAGTAAAGTATACCAAAACTACAAATGAACCCACAGAAAAGTACACATGGACCTGCATAAAAGTACATACAAGTTAACTTTTATGTGGGTCTTTATGTACCTTTTGTGTACTTTTGGTGTGCTTAATTTGTGCCCCTAATAAGTTCAAAAAAAAAAAAAAAAAAAAAAAAAAAAAAAAAAAAAAAAAAACTTGTGCCCCTAATGCACAAGTTAGAAAAACGCTGGAATTTATATTTCCTCCGTCTCAAAATTATTGTCAAGAGACAAAAAACACAAAATTTAATAAAAGAAGGGCCATTACAATTTTTAACCACACAAATAGAATATTCTCTTACTAAATTCCTTTTTTCTTACTAAAAAGGAAAAGTGGACAATTATTTTGAGACATCCCAAAAGAGAAACATGGGTAGTACTTATAAAGAACTACCTAATGTTCATGCAATTTTCTACAAATGAATATAAATTAAGTATAATAACACTATTAGTGGAGGCATGTGAATAGAAAACAAATTATTATGTTTTTTTTGGGTAAAAGGGTTTCTACCCTGGTAAATATAACAAATTATCATGTTTGACTGCAGGAAAAGAGATGTGATTATACCAGTAATTAATGGCTTCACCGTTGAAAAGAACAATAATTTAGCGGCACGAAAACAACACTATTTTAGCAATATATACTAACCTCGTGATCAACCATAATCTATATTTATACTACTTATAATGGAGAAATGGTCAATGTAAATATTGAGTTTTTTCAACATGGTCAACTAACACTACACGTTTGGCTATTGATGGAAACTACAGGTTTAGTAGGAAGTTTTATAATGGGCTGATGGTCAACTACACATTACACGTTTGCTATTGATGGAAACTACTGATTTAGTCGAAAACTATTGAATTAGTAATTAACCAATTCAAAAACACCTAATCAGTTACAATTATGCAATTAATTCAACACATTCAATCCACGCCCTCCGATTCAAAAACACACCATTCAGATTATCAAAGATTCAAAAACACACCATTCAATCGAAGTTTTTGATCTGTGTGGTTTTCCGGCGAACCTTTTGCCGTCGTCTGCACTCCGGCCACCAATAGTAAGTCTCATCATATCTTTTTTAAAGTTTTAATGAATTTTTAATTATTTGACATTAAATTTATAACCTTTAGAGCTTTTATATGAAAGATTTAAACTTTTTGATCTTCGGGGTTTTGATTTTGCATGTGTGATTTTTTTGAAGTTTGGAGCTATGAGTGTGAATATGCCTCAGACTGTGTTATGGAAGATGTACCGGCGGCCAGAACTCAAGTTGATGTACAGGTACTTTTTTTCAACTGTATGGTGTAATTTTTTTATTTAGCCATATTTACATTCGTAAAACTTTATTAGAATAAATGGGGTGTTTGGATTAGCTTTCTAAAGTGATTATCTTCTTGAGCATAAGTGTTTTTAGTGTTAAGTGAGCGAATAAGTAGGTTGCTTTTTGCAAAAGATAGAGATTGTTGCTTTTTTGCAAAAAGCAACAATGAAGTTGATTAATGAAAAGGGTGATTAATGAAAAAGGTGTAAAATTTATAAGGTTTGTCAGCCATTGTGGATCAAACAAGTGTTCTTTTGACTTATGCTGAGGAAAACTACAATGAAGTTGTTTACACTCAAGAATTAAGATACATATGTAACGAAGGTAGGTCATTCTGAAAGATCGAAATTGAGAAAGATTTATATCGAGATTTCACATTGAACTTGACTGAGTTTTGGATCATTCCAGGTACATTCAGGCCAGTCATTTCTTAGGTAACTCAGGTCCTGCTACAACTTTTTGCGGGTGGTAAGCTACTTTTTAATTTATCTGGAAATGTGGCTAGAGGATATTGAGTTGAAAACCTAAGTTTTAAAGGGGTGATTGGGTAATTTTAAGGGGTGATTGGGTTTTTGGTATCCAAACAACATTTGGTCTACTATTTCGTTATTATGTGCTTGCTACTTCTATTTTATGTGGATGTGCAACAACTTGAATAAGCTTATTTAGACATTGTTATCCTTTTTTGCAGGCGTATATAAACGCTAAAGCTCTAGCTTCTAAGTTTAGAGAGAGGTTGAAGACTGATAATGTTTTCCCGAGCAAGTCATTGCCTGCACAACTTGCTCAGGTATATGCTTTCAAAAAGACTGCAGCGTCTGATCCTGCTTTATTAGTGACAGCTCTCATACGGGTAATATATGTCACTATCCTTATTACTTCATCTACCTTTAGTGTATGTGAAATGCGCTCATGTACATCATTTGTGTTTCTGAAAATGTTTAATACAATTAGGGAGTGTTTGTTACACGTGGATACTTATACATGAATAACCGAACAACACGGTTATAATAATAAAACGCTTTATAGCATAAGTAGATAGCGCAAGATGGGTATAACAGGTTCGGTTCACAAGTAGTTTACAAGGTTCTATTCTTTAAAAGTAAAAGAAATAGTTATAGTAAAAAATGCTCTATACAAAATCGAAGGGGCTGCACCTCATGGAGTTGTAAAATATATCCGAGAAGAGGTATTACCATCTAAAGTTTGTAAGCTAGACATGAAAGTATTCTACATATCTACGGCTGATTACATGATGTTTAGATTAATATTTACTTTAAAAGGGTCTAGACATACATATTACTTCATTGCAAATCATGGTAATAATCAATGTTCTTTTCCTACGGTTTTACAAATATTTAATCAGCTTAATTTAATTGTTAAAATGGAGACTTTTGTTTTTAATGAGTGTTTGGATGGTAATGAACTCAAATAACTACATTTTATTGTCATTGTTTATCTTATTTATTTTACTTGTTTTATTATATTATTCATGAGAATCGATACTTAATCATTTACTTTAGTAATTCTCAGGTAAAAACAAGCATTTGGTGAAACTTAACGATTTTGGACGAAATATGGAGCAAAACTAGCAAGATGTCAAAACTCTACTGGAACCAGAAGATGCGCCGTATCTCTCTCAACAGATACGCCGCAATATCATACTTAGATGAATTCGAAGACAATTGCCTGACTTTGAAGAATGCGCCGCATGCAATTCTAGCATGCGCCGCATATGAAACTTTGGTCAACGAAGAATGTCAAGCTTGTTCTACTCCAGATACGCCGCATCATATTTCTGACATACGGCGTATCACTATCAAGACTTCACCAGATGTAATCCAAGACGCTAATGGACATGCGCCGCATACAAGAACTAAGTTACGCCGCATCTGAAGACGGTGTACGAATATTCCAGAATATATTAATCTTGGACCCCACGCGAAGTTAAGTTAATGTGCCGCATCTCGCTATTCTATGCGCCGCATCTTACCCTCAGACAGAAAGTATAAATACTCCAAAGTACAGACAAATTTTGTGTGCAAGATACCAAGAGCAAAACCCTAAGAGACGAATTCAGTCAAAGAAGCTTCACAAGACACACACCAAACAAAGATCTTAGAGCTGTAAGAAGGTCCTGCATGTATTTAATTCATTAAGTAGTTTTGTTTTATTGTAATAGTAAGCTTTAATTCATCAGGATAGATGGGCTTGTGATATGTGACTACGGAACATCGTACACTCCCCTTAATATTGCTTTCCCATTAATTAAGGTTTATATGTTGATGTCTTTGGTGACTTATATTAGTGCTTTGATAACCTCTGTGTCTAGCTGAGCCCGTGGAATGCCATATCTGCCCCTCGCCTATTTATTCTAGCGTCTCTAGAAAAGTAGGATAGGCATAAGTAATCATTAAGGGTTTACTCGCCGATATACTCGATCCAACGAGAAAGACCAGATTTAATACACTTCATATAAAACTAGCAATAAAATAAGTGACAAGCTACTTAATTATCAGGACAGGTCTTCTTATAGTTTCTATTATCTATCTGTGTACGTGTTGCTATTTGCTGTTTCATTCTCATTAATTTACTATTTAATAAAACCAAATCTGTGCTAGTCTCTGAGACTAAAACCCCCTTGCGTTACATTAGATTGTAAAACTAACTTAGAATATTAAAATAATGATAGACAAATTAGGTTTTCGTTCCACTCTTAGTGATCGACACTCTGCTTACCAACTAGGCTACATTGATCAGGTACACTGCCCGTTAGTGTTGTTTATAGGTTAAGTCGGCTAAATATAAATTTAAAACTTGATAAGGAATAAACACCTATACAACGACAACATCAAGTTTTTTGGCGCCGCTATCGGGGAGTGGATTATTAAAACTTGTTTATCTATTAGTATTTTAATTAGGTTTTCTAACTTTTTGATATTTTTAGGTTTTTTAGATTTTATTTTTACTAACCCTTTGTTTGTTTGTTTGCATTCATTGTACATTTTTCATATTTTCTGTTTTTGTGTGTGTTTGTTTGTTTTGTGTTCTGCATTTGCATATACTTTGGTCATTTCACTACTTTTGTGCAACTTGGTATCTTCAGAAAAATGGATGAATTTAGCATCACTATGGAAGATTACATTCTGATCCTAACCAGAAAAGTATGTTGGGATGACCAAATCTTCGATGACTGGAAGTTTTCTACAAAAGGTAAGATAAGTAAGGAACTCGGTGAAGGTAACATCGGGTGTCTTCTACTCTTTGAACTTAAATTCCTAGCCATCATTTACAATGATTCACATGATTATAAGGAGAATCCTTTACAAGACTCCTATGTAATAATTAATGATAAAAGTGAATTATCTTTACCTAATACTGATTATTGCACATACATGTCCGAAAAGAAAATTTTTAAGAAACTGTTTACTAAAAAAGGGAAGTTTTATATATTAAAAGTTGATACAAACCTATTTTCTTATGAATTACCTAAATTTGAAAACACCGAAATCCACAACGAAAGTTGTGATTTTACTAAAAATTGCTCAGACGATGTTCTATGCTATATATCATCTCTTGCTTATAATCTCGATTCTGATAAGCTTAATATGCTATTTGTTTCTAACCATGAAATAAATTATTACTCACTAAACAATGAGATTATGATTTACATTAAAACGGTTGTACCCATTATTTTTGTGTTGAATCTATATACACCATATGGTGTACCGTTTGACCCCAAATTGGTGTATAAGGAAATATGTTGCGAAGGCAAAGGTACGTTCCCTATTTAAATGTTGTTCACTCGCACAATAATACGGCGCAACTTACGATTCTAAGCGCCGTATCTCCCACAAATAATGATACATTGACCGGTCAACGAATTTTATATAAATACGGTGCATCACAATTCTGTGATGCGGCGCATCGTTTTTACCCTATAAATAAGAACGAGATACGCCGGATTTCATTTTTAACCCCAAAATTACACACAATAAAACACACACTCACTAATCCCTTCTCCTAATTACAATTAAATCGTTTGATTCAAAATTTAAATCGATTCCTGCCGTGACATAAGGTAATTATACATTTAATTTCATTTAATTTTACGATTTTGTGATTTACAAAATTAGGGTTTGTGAGAAATTGATAGAATCTGATAGAATTGACCTAAGGATATTGATTAGGATTACTTAGTGATTATTTCCCCTATTTGAATTTTGAATGAGTCGATAGTTTAATGCCCCAATCGAATTGATCTTAAAACTAGGGTTCGGGGGTGTTTGTTTTGAAAAATAGAGGGAAAAATGGTATGGGGTAAGTTTGGGTAAAAAGGAATTTTGATATGATGAAATAATAACCTGTGATGTTGATGGTTTACGTCACAAGGTCGGATTCTTGGGAAACGTGCCATATGCCCTTTCTGTTTTACTGATATAACCTAGATGCGGTGCATTAGAAACCCTTATGCGACGCATTAACAATACTTTTATAAATATCTAGTATTGACCCTAGTTGCGCCGCATCACCATTTAATAGTACGGCCTATATATGCAAACACCGTATCACATTATTCAATATGACGCATCTATCTCTATTGCCATATGCTCCGTATCTCCTTTAAGGGATACAACGCATTTTAAAGTACGGCACATCTGTCTTTGACATACGCCGTATCCTCTCATTTACAGACTACTAAAATTTTTACTTCTCAATATTTTGCAGATGGCACTACCTAACGCTGTGTTGAGACACCCGTGGCTACGTTTTGAGTTGATGGGATTGACTCAGGGGTCTGTGGATGATTACCTAACGAGACTTAGGAGATTTTACCACAAGAATGTGTTTAGCGTGTCCATTTTAGATTTTGAGAGTATTGGACAGATAGTTGGGGGAATGCTGCAGGTAAATTGCATGGCAGGTTAGAGATGGTGCATCGTGGTGCTGATGATCAGGTTGTTTTTAGATCCCATGCTTGGGAGAGATTGTTTAGGATTGAGGAGCCATTAGTGAAGGTGTTGATGCTTGAGTTTTTCAGTAATGTGCAGTATAGAGAGACTGATCTGGGCCTTGATACGATTGATACTTTGTTATTTAGGTTAGGTGGTGTTAGCCGTAGGATGTCTATGGGGCAGTTCATATTGGCTTTTGGTTTACACACCGAGGTGGAGCTGGCATCCCCTGGGTCTGCTACTTACTGGCTGACAATTTACGCATTATTCCTGAGCGTGGATTGTTAGGTGATTACTGGGAGAGGATTTCTTTTGGGGGTGACTCCACTACTACCACTCCCTCATATACATTGATCAGAGAGCCCATGAGAAGGCTATGTCATCGTTTGATCGCTCTCACTATTGCAAGCAGAGGTCAGTCACCCGAAAAGGTGACCACTTTAGACCTTTTTCTTTTGAGGAGTATAGATGAGGGACTAGTGGTGAATGTCCCACATTTCTTGGCGCATTAATTGCATAGGATAGCCCCAGGCAGGGATGGAAGGAGTCAGATGACAGGAGGTCATTTTGTTTCTCGTTTAGCGAGACATTTTGGAGTTTTAGGTGATGAGGGTCCTGCTGAGTTTCAGGTTGATGTGGCGAGGCTTCCTAGGATTGATGTGATTAGGCTAGGGATATGCGAGATGCTGATGGGGGGATACATTTGGGTACCATTAGGGCCAGCTAGACAGGATAAGGCTGAGCCAGAGCAAGGGGATCCTCAGGGAGCCCCAGCTGCTGCTCCAGCTCAGGAGGGTGATTAAAGAGATTCATGGAGATGATGGGAAAATGGGAAAGAATGCGAAGTCTGCTTATCCGTCTATATGGCTTGATATTGTGCATGAGATGGACCTGTTGAAGAAACAAGGTATTGATGTAATTAACTACGTTAATATAAAGTTGGGCAATGGGGAGAATACTTCTTTTTGGGAGGATGTTTGGCGTGGGGACATTGCGTTTAAACATATGTTTCCTAGAATGTACGCTTTAGAGTCATGTAAGTCTGTTGATGTTGCTTCGAATTTGTCACATCTAAGCTTGGAATTTTCTTTTCGTCGTGTCCCGAGGGGTGGTGCGGAACAAGACCAGTCTATAGCATTGATGGCGACGGTAGAGGGCGTTTATCTTGTTAATATGAGGGATAGGTGGGTTTGGTCTTTGGAGGGTTCGGGAGAATTCTCTGTTGCTTCAGTTAGGAAGTTGATTGATGATAAAATGTTACCGGAGGTGGTTGCTAAGACTCGTTGGATTAAAGTTGTTCCTATCAAGGTTAACGTTCATGCTTGGAAAGTAAGGTTAGATTGCTTACCAACTAGAATTAATATTTCTCGTAGAGGTATGGATATTGATTCTATTATGTGTCCGATGTGTGATAATGCGGTGGAATCGAATAGCCATTTATTCTTTACTTGCCACATAGCTAGAGAGATTTTTCGTAAGATCTCTCGTTGGTGGGATATTAGTTACATGGAAGTATCCTCTTATGAAGAATGGTGAGTTTGGCTTGTGAATCTTCGTCTCTCAATTAAGTACAAAAGATCCTTGAAGGAGTTTGCTATGGCATGTGGTGGCATATTTGGTCTTTTCGCAATAGGAGAATTTTTGGTTCGAAGAATCCTTCAAAGGCGATGAATTTTGAAGATGTGGTATCTCGTTCTTTTTATTGGTGTCAGTTTAGATGTAAAGTTCCGCTTAGTTGGATTGATTGGCTCAAAAACCCTTATCTTGTTTCGTTGTAATTTCTAGCTCTTTGCTAGTAGTCTTAATAAAATTTGTCGTTCAAAAAAAAAAAAAAAAAAAAAAAAAAAAGTTATGAGGTGGCAAGAAAGTAAGCAGTAACGTGGCTTAATTTCAACACAAAACCAAACTTTAGATGGCTTGCCTTATATAATAGGTAGAACAAGTCATCATGTAAGAGCATCTTCAATGTATACACTAATATTTTACACTATCTTAGTGCGAAAAGAGAATAATTTTAGAATATGCTTTCATAATAAATTCTTACTACAATGTATATACTAAAGTTAGCACTAAATCTTGCACTAAACATTATTCAATAGTTTTATTTAACTTAAATTAGATGTAACTTAAAAAGTTAATAATATTATAAGGCTAAAAGTTAAAATGTTGTACTATTGTGCTATGAAAAATATAACACTATATTTGGTGCGTTTTTTAGCATTACTATTCATTGGAGAAGATTTATTATACTTTTGACACTATCTCAGTGCAAAAAGTACATTTGGTGTCTATATAGGAGATGCTCTAAAAGAACAAATTGTCATGTTTAAATCTACAACAAGTTTTGCTTTTCAAAGCTTTTAACTTCTAAAATGGGGTCTTGAACTTTATACTTCCAGCGGTAACCATAGTAGTTGGAATAAATGGATTTTATTTTATTTTTTTAATTGTTTCTAGCATCTTGTTAGTTTTATTTATTCATATTGTCATTCAAAATAATAATAATAATAATAATAATAATAAATACAAGCAAGTAAAGGCGAGTAGAAATCTCCTTTTCTAAAATTATCACAATTTTTTTTTTTTTTTTTTTTTTTTTTTTTTTTTTTTTTTTTTTTTTTTTATCTTTACCGCTGCATAACTCTTCAACTCAAAATATTCACAACTAAAAGTGTGAGCTTTCATTAGTAAATAAGTGGTTGAACCTTTAACATAACATAATTAAGAATCAACACAGTTATCACGCTACGTATTGGCTTCAACACATCTGAATGAAGCTCAAGCTATTAATAATAGAATTTTTTTTCCATAAACGATTCATACTACAATTTTTTTCATTTAGAGCATTAGGCACCCTATCGTGCTGTGGGGTGGTGCCATGGGAAAAGTGTCGAGCTATTGTTTCATATAACACCGGAACCGATCACACCACACAAAACACCGTCCCTTTTATTTCCGGTGCCATGGGACATTCTCTTGCCCACACATATCCCACTAAAACACAAATACAACAAATAAAAATAAAAATATAATAATAATACAGGACCGCTTGGCTGGTGATGAAGGCGTGAGGCACGAAAATGCCACCCTTGGTGTAGGGTTGGAGCCTTCGTGTTGATGTTTTGGGACAACACCACCTTACAGTGCATGGGTACAGTTGGCTCTTACAATGACAAAAATGAGATTCATCTAACTACCTACTCCAAAAAAATTCTAATCAACTGCCCAAAAAGGTTGTCCAATCAACTAGTACTAGCTTTAATACATGAACATACACTCGAGCTGTCACATCGATCATATGTAATAAACATGAATATCATAATGAAAAAAGATCAAACTAAACAACATTGACATAAATTTAAACAAAAAGTAACCTACTTTGTATATAACGAGTTGGTGAACCCGCGCGTTACAACGGGGTTTTTTCCAGATGTTATTTCATAATAATTTGTATAGCCCATATATCTGGCCCATGTGTATAGGTTTGCACTTTTTCAGCCAATGATGTCTTAGTACTAAGGCTAGGTACAGTGGTGACCTATATTGCATTATCTTTCCGGCTATCACCTCAACTTTCTCTCTCCTCAACCCATATTCATCTCTCCACAATGGTGACCCATATATATATTTTTTAGTTCAAACATTTAAAAAAAACAATTTTAAAATTCATTAAAAATAAAAAACATTACAATACTAAATCAAATTAAAAAGATCATTAAACATTAAAAACGTTACGTAACTTATTGAAATAACATTAAAAAGATCACAGAAATTCTTCATCGTCTTCATCCTTATCGTCCTCATCGTCCTCATCTTCGTCTTCATTGTCATGAGGGAGCCGATGATTTCTACGATTTCTCCAAATGTGCTAGACCAAATAAGATTTTAAGTTTATATGAGTTGATGCGTTCTCGAGCTCCTGAGTAATTTGTAAAGATTCTTCAAATGAATGAATGTGGCCCGTGATCACCCCTAGCATATTGACCTCTCAAACCGTTTGGGCAATTCTCCCACTCCCAACTTGTACAATCAATGATTCCCATCATCCTAGGAAACACATGCTTATGCTCGTGATGAGCATATAATATTTCAAGGTCAGAATACGTGGGCTTTCGCAAATACTCAGGAGCATATAACTCAATGATAACATTGCAAAACTTACGGAGACATTCACGGGCTGTTGTTGCGGCCATTGCCAGATTCTCGTCAAGAGAATCTGGAACGGCCGCGTATCCCAATTGACGAATGGCCGCAGTACACTTGACCAACGGGCTAATACCAGGTACGCCCCTACAATCACTAGTTTGTTGAAAATAAGGAGAATAATCGGTTACCTCTCTAACAATTCGTATGAATAGTGCTCGGCTCATTCGGAACAGTTGAGTGAATGTTCTTTCGTCGAACTGCGGAGTTTCGGAGAAGTATGCTTGAACTAAACGATTATGAGCACCCTCATGATCCCTAGGTATGTACCTTCGTGAAAATTTTTGGCTTGGATGCTTGATAAGCGTTCCAAGCATACTCCGCAAACTCCACAAATTCCGTAAACTCACTCATAACTTCATCATCGTCGGAAGATGAAGAACCAAACAATAGCTCGTAAGAATCCATAGACATTGGTAAATATAGGTGAGAAGTTTGTTGAATTGTGATTGAAATTGTGTGTTTAGAAGTGTGTTTGATGTTAGTAGTATTTATATTATGAAAAGTGGTAAAGTTAAACTTTTTTTTTTTTTTTTTTTTTTTTTTTTTTTTTTTTTTTTTTTTTAACCAACGGATACATTTTGAAAAGTAGAGGAAAGTTTCATTTACAATCGGTCGACAAGGCAACTAGACTCCACTTTGGATTCGACCGATCTCCAAATCGGTCACACAAGTGCTCGACTGATATTTTTACGAGGAGTGCTACACCCACCTAAGATTTACAAAAATTCATCCACTCGCTAACGTGGCAAAGTGATGATTAGTTGGTTTTCTGTGGCCCACAGAAAACCAACCAATCACCACTCTGCCACGTCAGCGAGTGGAAATTTTTTTGTAAACCTTAGGTGGATGTAGTAATATTCTATTTTTACGGCCCTCTGTGGGCAGCCTAATAAAGTTCGTGAATACTTCTATAAGTTCTATCAGCTCCTTCTCTTTCCTTTTGTCTTATTCAACATTTTATTTAGCATTCTCCTTCTCCATTGAACACAAACCAAACACGACCACCACCCTCCTCAGCGCAAATTACTGACACCAACATTGGATCCATCACACTTTTCCGAACTATATCTCACTTACCCGACACTCACTGGAGCAGCCACGCGCGCCAAGCTCCGCCACATTCTCCGGTATATATTTCTTTTTTTTCCGGTGACTTTCAGGCCGATTGAAACACAACCGCCGGCGAGTGGAGCACCCACACCCTTTCCTGAACCCGATCCAGTTTATTCCTTCAGTTTAACATCCGCCCCTATCTCCTCTTCTTTGAAGCTCAGGCACTAAACCCAAACTCAGTCACATTTTAACACTTTCGACAGCCACACACATAAATAATTATCTCATCTCTTTTAATACTGGCTTCTGAACCCAATAATGATCTCTAAATCAAGGTTTTGTGTTAACATCAGTGGATTAGACTACCTTCATAAATAGAGGTTAGTGATTCTGGTTTAGATTGGATTGTCTTGTTTTTCGTAGTTTAGATTGGATGCAGTGGGTTAAAGTAGTGATTATGTTAAAATTAAGATTATGATTTGAATGTCTTTAGGTGAAATTTCTTAGTGATTCTGGTTTTTTATGTTATGGAAACAGATTAATTAGGATGAGTGGTTTGTAATGTTTCTTGAGAAATGAATAGAAGCAGTGGCGGAACAAGGAAATTAGGTTGTGGGGGGCAAAAAAAATTTCTTTTAACAATAGAATATTACATAAGAAAACTTCAACAAAATGCGGCAAAAAACCAAAGCAAAACCCGGATTAGAAAGCAGTTTCTTTTTAATCAGAGAATATTTCATAAAAGTTACACGATATCAGAAAAAGTTATTTTTTTTTTACTCATATGAGTTCACAATGAAATGTTTAAATCTTGTATGACAAACTTTTTATAAAGAAATTTAAACAAATTCGAATTGATTATATGATTTTGATGTGAAAATGTTAGAAATAGGAACATATTTTGGTTCGGTATGTTAAATTACTTGTTATATGCTATCTGTAAGAAAGAATTAAAAAACATGTCTAATCACGTTTCTGTTAACTTTAATGAAAATGACGTAACTTTTGCGACATATATGCGAGTTCTTATTGATACGGTAATATATTTTTTCAATGATTATAATAAATTTTAATATTTGAAAAAATGGCATTTGAGTGCTTTTTCACAAGTTTTATTTCTTTTTTATAGAAAGATATAATCAATGGCCAACATTTCTATCAGCAAATGTTGACACGTAAGATAAAGCGTACCTCGGAGACTTTTAGTCTTCTACTGAAACATTACACCAAAACTAAAACTGAAGTCAAAAAGGTAAGTAATACAATCAAAATTATAATCCTAGTGCGCAACTACAAACAACCATAACAAGTTTGAACTTCGAAACTTCATGCAATTGCTACGGGAAATGAAATCCATGTTACTTGCCTAGTACACCCAAGTAGATGTGTTGCACCAAATGGAACCAAATCTACCTAGTTAACGACCTAAATAGATGAGTGGCAAACATGCACTAGTGGTTTGGTGGTTAAAAAGTTGAGTAATAAAGCTATTCTTTTTGTTTTTCTAATGGCAAATTTGGTCTTTTTACCTAAGAATACAGAAATATTTCTTAAATTCAGTGTGTATGTTTTTAAATTAGGCGTTTCAAACCGGATGGTGCGATCATAGAAGAAGAATTCATGGTGAAGCTAATCAAGGAACTACAGCAGTCTTGTAGACCATCAAGGAGAGCACTTGACTGCTTCCTTGCGATTTGCTTCCGTAGAAATCTATACAAAGCTATCATGTTGGGTTATGATCAGTAACATAGTTTCGGTCTCCAACACAGCCTTATGAACCATTTGAGGTAAGATACAATAAAATAGAAATTACAATACGGGCCTCTTTGTGCAAACTGTTATGCAAAAGATAATACAAATTTAAATTTCTAAATGTTTATGTTTCAGTTTGTTTGCATCACTCAGAGGGGGAGGCGATGAAACATCCAACACTACTTCAGAGATTATAAATTATAAATGAATCACTTAATGATGGTTTGATCAACCAATTCTACCTGCAAACGGTTTGCCTTTAAAAGTAAGTTTGCACAATTGTCGAAGACAAAATCACAGCAGGATTACTTAGGTCAAAGTAACCAAATCATTAAATGAAGACACGTTTGAATGGGATTTGAAAATCGCAGACTTTAACTTTAACCAGCTGCGTTATAAATTTCGGCTCATACAACCAAAATGTGATACCCTAAATTTTGGCTCATACAACCAAAATGTGATACCGTGACGTTTCAGAATGTTTGGAAATGCTTAGTTTAAGTTCCTTTCAAAAATTAGTTTTGAGATAAACCGTGAGTTAGATTATTACTCTTAGTCTTATCTATTACCCTGAACGTTAGGAAATGATGAGTTTAAAGTTCCTAACAGTTATTTTATCACTATCATGTTATCTATATAATTATTACTGTAAGTCATATCATTCAAGAATTAATTTTTAGATAAACGTTGAGTTAGATTATTACTGTTAGTCTTATCGTATAAAGTTAAGAGTTAACTACATTTTTGGTCCTTATGGTTTGCCAAGTGTTTCAAGTTTAGTCCAATAGTTTGAAAATTTTCAGGCTTGGTCCAAACTGAAACACCCATTGCAGCTTTGGTCCACTTTTTGTGACTTCGCTAATTTTTGCTGTTAGGTCTTGTGAAATGACTAAAATCCGCTCTTCTTTTGTCCTTTTATTATTGTTATTGTTATTCTTATTGTTATTGTTATTGTGTGAAGAAAAGAAACAAACTCTTTAGCAGGTTTGTTGTTTGGGTGTTAGGTGAAGGGGTTTGAAACAGGGAAAATGATGTAAGGGTGTTGAAGAAGGTGATTTTTTGTGGAGAGGGAGGTGATATGCACACCACAAATATGCAAATGTGGTGTTCTACCATGTGCATTACAAATGTGATTTTTGTGGTGCGCACATCATTTGTTGTGGCATGCATATCACCTCCACATGGAAATGCTGGGAAAGTCTGATCTTTATGTGTTTGCTTTCGTTACAATGCCGATTATTTTGCAAATTCTGACCATCTTATGAAATACTAGTGTAATATAAAGAGACTTTCAAATTGAATTGTTAAAACAGTAAGAAGTTTGCATTCTTATAGTGTAGTCAAATTTTTGGATGTGATTATTTATAAATTTTAGGGTAGTGAAATTCGTGTTTAACTGTTTAACTTGTTAATATGTGGTTTTACATTTTATATTGGTTTTTATAAAGGTTACGGTCTTCTTAATCGAGTAAACGTAACATATGTTGGCTGCTACTATAATAATTAAAGAATGGCTGCTACTATAATAATTAAAGAATCTGTTGAGCCCATATTGGAAGAGTGTCGTGCATCACTGATATCATCTTTAAAGTTCAATAAACTATCTCCAGGAAACTTAGCACCAAAGATTAAAGGTGCTAGTTATAAGCAATATCCGGTGCTTGCTACAGCCTTATTCCTTGATATCGCATGATGAGTTCCTAAAGCACATCCAAACACCAATTAAAATATGCAGATATTATGCATTCACAGCACAAAGCAAGGTCAAATAACAATGGACATGGATTTCCGATGAGGTGGTGATCTAGATATTGTTTTAGCTGCAGGTGGGCACGTTGGGTCCATGGTTACTGTACTGAAATAAAGAAGTATTGATATGTACTTCTTAGAAGCATAAAGATTCTAGAAATGAGGATTTAATGCTTAATGCAGAATGATTGTCGTATAAAAATTCTGCTGCAATTTTGAGTTGTTCTACTCAGGTAATGAGATTCTAAGGGGTGTTTGGATGTTTGGTTTACATGGGTCAAAAGTCTGAAGTTCCTGGTGAAGCCTTTCTCTAGTTGACTATTTCATCTATAAAGTGAGTATGGAGATGCTGCTTTATAATTGGAACTGGCTACCTTTGAGTTAAAACCACCACTTTTAATCTCTGTCTTTGCCATTACCACTACCACCACAACCGCCTTCTCAACCGCCCCATTTGGAGTTGTCTGCAACCACATTCCACATGTTGTTGACCATGTCAACTACTTAAAATCAATCGTTGTGTATCGCATTTGACTCACCAGCCCTTCCCTGACCCTAATCGAGTAATTTTCTAACCGTGGTGTTGTTTTTTATTTTATTATAACCCAACTCAAAAATTAATCAACATGCAAAAGATGATAATGCTTTGGCTTGAATACAAAATCAAGTACTTCCTTTTTATAAGATGGTTAACACATCAGTTGGTATTCATACATCGGGGCATGAAGATAAGGTATTACAAGGTAGAAATTTACTCACCCGTATGTTGTTCTGAAAACAAATTCTCTAATGCCCATAGAATATGCTATTTATATAGAAAACTTGAATTATTTCACATACGCTTCCGACGTTAGGCCAGCACATCTTCATGTTGTGGCTGAAACGGGTTGGCCATGTGATGATCCCACCATTCTAAATCCCAAGGATCCAAATGCATGACGCAGAATGTAGGTTAAACTTGACTTGCAAGAAAGCTACTCAATGATAGTATACACAAATGAGCTATTTTATACGCTAAATGAACCGAACACGGGTATGGCAGCTACTCGTGCAAGAAGTTGGGGAATATTCGTCTTCTTTGTGATTGTAGAGCGGTCGTTGCTGGGTATTCTTTTTTGGGCAATTGTACTACTGAAACACAACTCGTGTTAAAAGAAGCGTGAATGATGTGATACCTTATGATATCTGCATGCGTTGTATATGCAAGTGTTGGTTATTACTCCTCATTTTAGATTTTGACTTATGTTAATTTCTTTATGAACTTCTTAGCAAGTAGCTATTGTAGTTTCACCTTGAATGATTTCAACTTTTCAAGACTTGTTCTTAAATGTTCAATCAATAGAAGCTATCTAGTGTTCTCCCAAATTGGAAAAAAGATCATTTAAATTTCAAGTAGATGTAACATTTAAATCAATAGAAGCTATGTAGTGTTCAATCAATAGAAGCTATGTAGTGTTCTTAAATATTCAATAGAATCTATCTGTAACTTAAAGGTAATTAGGCTTCACAAAGAAGTTATGTAATGTTCAATCAATAGAAGCTATGTAGTGTTCTTAAATGTTCAATAGTGTAACAATTCGCATTTTTCAGGATATTTACTTTTCCCGGAAAATTTCACTATTCACTTTTACTATTCATTTTTCCCGAAAATTTTTCCCGAAACTTGATTTTTATTTCTTGGGCCGAAGTGATAAATCATTTCCATGGCAAATTAAAAGTTTGACATTCATAAGCTCATTTTCGTGAAAGTTATTAAGGAATTACACGGAATTACACGTTTTAGGGTAAAACGTCATTCAGAAATTCTACGCACAACGAAATTCAACCCCGTCAAGTGACCCCGCATCAGAAAAATGTTTGACACACTCATGATTTATTTGAGAATTAATCGTGACTGAGAAAAACATGACCAAAGACTTCCCGGCAGGTCACCCAAGCCAGTACTACTCTCGCATGAGCACGCTTAACCGTATGGGCGATTAACCGTTAGACCACAAAACGCGTTTCTAAGACGATTTGAGTTTTCAACTTATTAGAAAAAGTGAACATATTTTTCCCTCCTCCATTGACCAAAAATCATCCCTTGATGTTATAAGTCATTCCTTGATTTTTAGGCTTACGGTTTGATATCTAAAAGACATATAATACCAACCGACACTAGACTGAGCCCAGTCTAGACATTATAAGTCATTTTAAATCATTTTTATCACATTAGAAAAGTAACATTTTACTTTTCTCAATTTTACGCAATATTCGTACGTTTTACGTATTACGCGTTTTAGACCCGTGTTTCCAGTTTTTAGCAGGGTTTTAGCACCCGATAGAACCTACCACTCATTTTATATTTTATTATGGAGTATAATGACATGTTTAACCATTCTTCCAAGTTTCGTATTTTTTTACGATACCCGGTTTTACGTTTTGTGACGTAACAACTTACGGTTAGCAATTTACGGAGTCGGAACTAGCTCCATAATCTTGGATAAGATCACCAAAAGTCCACCCTTGCTCCCCAAGGTTGGCAAACCGCCACTAGGAGGGGGGATTCACACTAGGTGGCTTGATCTCAAGCTTGATGGCCTTAAGATCCTTACATGTGTAGAACTTGCTCACCAAGTGTTGACAAGTCAAACTTGTAACCTCCTCAAGCTCCCATAAATACCCTCTCCTCCTCTCATATGTACGCCACTTCCACACACACAAACACTCTCATCTTTGCTTGATTTCCTTCTAATTTCTAGCAAGATTCAAGAGCAAGTTCAAGGTAGAAACTCTAGTTAGGTTATCATTCATCAAACACTTCCATAACCTCATATACTTGGTGATTTCTCTTGAGTTTGAATCCACTCAAGTCACCTCAACCTTCATCATCCATCTTTCAAGATTACAAAGGTAGAAATATTGCATGAAGTGAAGTGGGTTGAAGCAAGTCTATCAAAGTCCTATCCTTACATGTTAACTTCCTTTCATCTTTGAAAGCCAAAAGTTGTGAGCCAAACCCTAACTTGATTCTTGTTAAATAATCATGTTCATATTATTTACATGTTATTCTTGCTATATTATGTCTTGTAGTTATGTCCATGATGTATAAAAATGATTAAAACAAGTTATTGTTATTGATTGTTACAACAAGTTACTAAAACAAGTAAACTAGTGACTTTCTTGGTAAGACCTGATCAAAATGGTAAAAATATGATATTTGATCATTACATATTACAGTAGAGGACTTAACAAGGAAACCGTAGCAACTTGAACCACCCAAAACGAGTATACGAGTCAAAAGTTACGCCCATTTGAAGTTACCAAAACTTTGCGGCAAACTGCCAAATACCATTCTGATCAAATTTGGGTTTTGAAAGTCCCACTTCTGGTCCGATTCATCAAAAAGTTAAAACACGAAATTTGTCCGGAACGACGTTTTCGTTCAGGATCAAAGAAGCTCGAGACCTAAAAACACTTTCCGAGTGATAAAATTCTTCAAATTCTAAATAGCCCATTTTTAGGCGAAAGTCACAAGATTATGGTTATACTTTGAAAGGAACAAGAGGTCTTATGACCTATAATCAAGACCACAACCATGGCTAGAGCCAAGGTTGTGTCTCATGACCTTGAAACAAGGACCAAAGGACATGGCTAGGCCATGACGAAATGACCATACCAACTTTCATAGGCGTAAACATGAAACAAAGAGTTGACGAGAACTTGAACAAGCAATTTGGATCTACTTCACCTAAAAGGAAACCATGAGATATTACCAAGAGAAAAATGGTCATACAAGTTATAGGAAACATACCCTAATAACAATCTTCATGTACTAATGAACTTTCCTAAGTTTATTCAAATAACGGACATGTAACTTTTCGGATCAAAACTTATATCTATATATTTCATCAACTACTACAATAGTAGGGAGCCTCATGTGAGGAGTTCATTATGTAAGCCGTCGAGATGGGTTGTGGATTTACGAGTTAAAGTGTCCTGGCTCCTCGAACGCTTACTAACATGACTTCTGAATTATGTCTGCCCGAACGGTAGTAAACGATATACAAAACATACATGTTTCATAAATCTTTTCTTTCAAAGACTTACAATATACATCATACCACATCATGGACTAAATGCAAGATATATATATATATATATATATATATATATATATATATATATATATATATATATATATATATATATATATATATATATATAGGCACTACTTCATATTCTTTACTCCGATCCTAAGTCGCGACATTCTATTATAGGTTGCTCGTAGAAACCTTCACGATTCGACCGTTACATTCATTACTTGCTATCTTACTTAAGGTGAGTTCATAGCCCCACTTTCCATTACTTAATTGTTTTACAAACTCTTGGGGGGGAATACATGCTATTTTAACCGAGCACAATGTTTTTAAATTGTATGCTTGCCTGATTGTTTTATTATCACTAAGTACCAGCCTTGCTAAACCGAGATCCCTTATTATGAACCATTTAATCACTAGCAATAGTGAGCGCAAATATTGTGAATAGGCCTATTGGGATTGACGAATCCCATTTGTATTGACTAAGTTCAAACAAATGCATTAATATTTGAGATTTAGGTATGTTAGCAAAGTACCTACCGGGATAAATCTGCCGATTGATATTGGTACACGTTAACGTTATGGTGTCATAAGCTTAGTGTATAATACATGTTCCGGGCGTATAATAACGTAGCCTACCTGTTTTGTTTCCCAAACATTGGTGTGAGTCCATAGCTCACACTACCAACATATTGTGTTCAAACATTTAACAAACTCTATGAATATCACTCAACCTTGGTGTTGACCTCTCAAGCATGTATTTCAGGTTCATGACGATCAAGGATGGCACGGAAGGACACGGATACTCAAGATGGCTATAAATTTTATTATCATTCAAAAACTCATTTAATGTAAATTGTAAACATGGAACCATTTGGGACCTCATTTTGTAATCTCTAATATTTATACAATTTGAATGATAAATCTTTTAAAACGACTCAATTGGAGTTCGTTTTCTATTATTGTGACTATTGTGCCGTCGAGTAACACCCAGTTTGAATTCCGCTGCAACCATGAATTGGGGGTGTTACAAATAGAATCTATCTGTAACTTAAAGGTAATTAGGCTTCACAACTATGTATTTGTCTGAATTACTGATTCAAGAGTCTAACATTTAAACCCATATCAACTGCGATTTTATGGGAAACTTCAAAATGGAAACCATCACACATTTCATAAGTTTGATTACATTTTGCAAGTCATATACATGATTATATTTCAAACTAAATAATAATAATAATAATAATAATAATAATAATAATAATAATAATAATAATAATAATAATAATAATAATAAATAAATAAATAAATAAATAAATAAAAATCGTTCCTTTTCAACAAGTAGTTTATCTAGGAACTAGGATAGTATGACTCAATCAAAAGCTTTAAGCAATGTAAAAGAGAAGTTGACATCTCCTTACACACCTCCAGCTTCCTAATGGATAGCCACTCTTTTCCAAATGAGCATAATTGAAGGTGACATTTCCTTGGTTTGAGATGGTGGCAAAAGTATGTGGTTCAAAAATCTTTGTTGTTTTGCACCCTCACCTTAAAATTATTATCACTCAAGGTTTAAATGAGCCTTTGAACTAAAAGTTTAATATAACTACGTTATCTTTAACTCAAGTTTATAATGTACTTAACATAGTTTCTTTAATTGAGTATCAACAATTACTAGTAATATTTATATGATCATAAATTTTAATATAAAGTTTCACTATATATACTCTCAAGTTTCAAAAAATATAAACTCTGTTTCACAATTATGATAGGCAGGGACCAGTCTACTAAGTCTAGGTTACCCAGAAGGAATGCACTCAGAAAACTTCCGGTAATGTTAAATGAGGAAATACCCTATTTTTCAAAAAAATAATTGTGCATACCCTGTAAAAATGGTGAAAAAAAAAACTGTGTCAATAAGTAACTGCTCCTATTAAGTTTTTGTGCAAGTAGTCTTTCTTTCATCTTATTTAGACGTACAACCATATGAGATTCCCACGCGTCTGTGTCACATTAAGAGAGTCATACATAGGGGTAGCTGTTTGGTTAATAAAGACTTCATGACCAGCATGTCAGGTTGACCCTTTTATGTTTTATGGAAGGGGTATTCTGATTCACCAAGAGCTTATATGACACTAGCAATGCATGGCATAATCGTGTTTCCATCATAAAGTTTGGTATCACAATACAGAAGATGTAAGAACACACATATCGTCTTTAATACAAAATTATATTTAGGAAATAAACTTAAGGGAGAAAGCTCCATGGTGTTTATTTTTGATGTATTGACTCATGAGGATGCAATTTTGCCAACTTGAGAGCAGCCAGAAAAAAACATAACTTTATTTTTCAATCCGCCAAATTAGGAAAATCTTTCTGTTTCTACTGATTTAACATCACCTAATAGTTTAAAAGAACGATAAGGTATGACCAAACTATTTTGATTCTAAGTTATGTGATTTTTAAATGGAAATTTGCATTTCTGTGACCCAAGTCACTTATTTCCAATTTAACTCAACTTTGTGTTGCATTTTTACAACTATGACTTTTTTTATGAGATGACTAAATTGTCCTCACTCTTACATACGATTATACGAATATCTGATAAGGGGATTTGATGATCTAAGCGGTTTTGATTATGTAGTTGTTATATTACCAACTGAAACTAATCAAAGAACCAACATTAAAAGTTCAGTTTCGACCCAAATTGATTGAAAACGGCATGGTGTTACTTTTGTTATTTGTTCCCTCAAGCAGCTTTACATTTTGTATTGAGAAATTTTTTTAGATTAACCTTTCTGATGGTAGATTACGAAGACGGACGACGCTTATATGTTTTATGAAAATGGATTTTTGAGCAATGATCCATTAGATATACTACACCTGTCTCATCCAACGGTTCAAATGTGTCGCGCGCATAACTAAACTAGCTAAGCACATATAAGTTTACTTCAAAAATAGCTAGTGCATATGCATGTAATGTAAAGCGCGCTAGGCCTCTATGCACGCGACCAAAAGTAAAAAGATAGAAAAATTACATAAAGTGACAAAATGAAGCACACTTCAAAATAAATAAAGTCATGCATCTATATGTGCTTGGGAAAAGTAACTCACGGGGTGCTTGGTTGGAGGTAATGAGGGGTGGGGAATGAGAAAGGTAATGATTAAACATGCCTCGTTATGACTAGAGAATACAATCATTGTTTAGTATTAGGTAATGGGGCATTACCCAGTAAATTGGGAGGTATGGTAATGATTACCACCACCAGCAACTACCACCACAAGCCACAACCACCACCACTAGCCACCACCACCACCACCACCAACAACCACCACCACCAGCCACCACCATCACCACCAGCAACCACCACCACCAACAGCTACCACTACCACCACCACCACCTGAAGCCACCACTACCACCGGTCACCACCACCACTACCAGCCACCACCACCACCACCACCAGCCACCACCATCACCACCAGCCACCACCATCACCACCAGCAACCACCACCACCACTAGCCACCACCATCACCACCAGCAACCACCACCACCACTAGCTACCACTACCACCAGCCACCACCACCACCACCACCACTAGCAACCACCACCACCAGCAGCTACCACTACCACCACCACCACCACCACTCACCACCACCACCACCACCAGCCGCCGCCACCACCACCACCAGCTGCCGCTACCACTGTGTTTTTCTTAAGCCAAACACCATCAAAGATAATGATAATCTTCATTCCATTCCTTTGCATTTCCTTTTTTTTTTTCCCTTTCTCATTCCATATTTTGAACCTAGCGCACCCTCATATAACTCATGCGCATACAATAACTCATGTGTGCCTTTTGCATTTGTGGATGGGATGGTAGGTAAAGATGAATTAAAAATGGAGAATGAAAATATGGTAGGTAAAAAGAATTAAAAGTGTGCTAGCATGATAGTATAGCTATGGTGTCTTCATCCATCTAGTCAATGCATTTATTTGATGACGAAAAAAAAATATGGGCTATCTTTTTCATACTATAAACAATAAACACTAAGTATGTGATTAAAGACATTTATTTGACAACAATTAAAAAAACCAAAGCGTGCCTGCAATTAAACGCGCCTGGGCAACTTGAGAATACGTGTCATCACAAGAGTGGTTGGTTTTGAGTAGCGATGCGAGTTTGAAATTGTTAATGCACCGTGGTTCAATTTGGTAAATTGATCCATTCTAGTAAAAGTAGCATGTTCTTAATTCAATTAGTTTTTTTTTTTTTTTTTTTTTTTTTTTTTTTTTTTTTTTTTTTTAATCGCCAACTTGAGAGCAACAAAAAACACATGTTTTACTAGTAAATTCCCAAAATTTGGAAAATGTTTAATTTTGCTAATTTAACATCACTTCTGAAAGTGTTCTTATTCATTTAGAATGTGAGAATTAATTTAGCATCAAACTTAAGAAAGTATTTATGTTTCTACTGATACAACCAAACTTAAGAAGATGTCACTTAGTTTAAAATAAAATAAAAAACGATAAGATACGACCAAACTACTTTGATTCTAAGCTATGTAATTTTAGATTACAATAAATGTGCTTTACTTCACTGTTCACTCACTCTAGGCCTTATGCAACTTTCGAGTGGCATCCTTTCTAGCTCCCTTTAGTCACATTTTTTTTACCTCTTTGGTTTTCCCTATTGATTTAAAGTGCTTTTGGCATAAGATGTCACCACATATTCAGTAAAATAAAAGTTTTATACAAAATGTAAGGGCTTTTAAGCAATTTTTAAAAGTTGTCACAATATAAATACGTTTTACTTTCACTCACTCAAGACTTAAGCCACATTTCAATCAGGGGTGCTCATGGGTAAAGCAAGTAAAACAAGCGCTTTAGGCTCTCGATTTTTTAAGGCCCCCAATTTTCAAGGACATTATATATATATAGTCACTCACATGTTTTTACACCGTCATCTTTATAGATTCAATTATCCAAAACTTCAAATAATTGATAAATGTTAAATAGTCGAGGATTTGTGTCTCTTTTCTTTCTAACATTTATGTCTACAAGTTGTAGAAATTTGAACACAATATATATCAAATATATAAGAGGCCCATTTTTGTATAAAAATTAAGCAAAAATTAAATTAATAGGCCCAATAAAAATATGGTTAAGAAGTTATTATGCATCTCAACGTTGACTATTAGAATTTCACAACCACAATCATATTTTCAACGCTCTCAACTCCTCAAGTTTCCACTATTACCAATTAATCCCACTTGAAATCTTGAATTTACTCTCATTATTGCTATTAAAAAACGGACGATATAGATTTTATTTTCGAAACTAAGGGTCTGTTTGGTTGGCGAGAATGAAATGACTATGTAATGTAATGGATGATGTGATGGAATTAACATTGTAATGGAATTGATTATTACGATTACATTGTCATGTTTGGTTGTTACGCCTGAATGGAATAAACCATTAACACATGTTGATTGGTAGATTGAGATAGACATATGAATGGAATAAAATGAGTGAACAGTAACAAAAATACCCTCACGATGTAAAATGAATATTACTCAACATTTGTTTTCAGCAACATCCAAATATTGTGCACGCATATAACTCATCAACAAATGATATACAAGTAAAAAGTGTATAGCAAAAACAATTCATAAATTTCTGTATGTCGTTGGTCATCATAAAAAGTGGATAGCCCCTATGTAAGTTATCTTCAATTCATATTATATGAAAATTAAATCTTTGTATGTTGGTTTGGTTCATGCATGCGTCAAATATGATGATGTTATCATTATAATGTCACAATTATATTACAAACAAAGTCCAATTCACAATCACGTTGGGAAAAATGTAGGTATTAATTGTTTAGGGGCATATTGGGAAAAATAAAGATCGCATTGTCATGGAATGAAGAAAAACATGGGGGTGCTGTGGAATGAATATGACCATTTCTCATGGAATAGCCCATTCCGTGTAATGGCTCATTCCAATCTAAAATTCATAACAAACGACCTTTTTTCATTCTAATGGAATGGTTTATTTCATTACCCCTTTGATTACAAGATACCAAACACTATGTAAGAGTTTTTGAAGAAATTATACATTTAAAAAATGCTACACTGATTGATATATTTAATTATATTAGAAATTTAAATTCTTTCCGTAACGATTATATTGCATATATAATAATGTTAACCGTTCCGGTGACAGTCGCTTCGCCGGAAAAAAGTTTTTCAAAACTAAAGTTAATTAAAATTAGTTTAAGGTTAAAAATGTCACAAGAAATATTAAATGGATTGGCTCACTTATCGATTGAAAATGATATATTATATGATATTGATTTTTAAAAAATAATCAAATATTTCGCAATAAATAAATAATTAATAAAAAAAAGTAAATTTCAAATAAATACTTTTTCGGCACATAAGTTTTATAAAAAGACCCCGTTTTAAAGCTTCGCTTTAGGCCTCCACAACGGTTGAGCCACCCCTGATTTCAAGGTCATGCTTTTCGGTCGACTTACTCACACTTATGGATGAGCACGGTACCAGTCCCGTACCTAATTAGTGGCCTGAGCATAAATTAGTGGTATAAGTACCGTACCGAACGGGATTCGGATACCACGGTATCGGTACCGGTGCCGGGAAATCGGGTTTTTTCCCGTTTATTTTTTTTTGAGAATTTCCCGATTTGGTACCGGTCCCGTACCGAATTAGTGGTCCCAATTTTTTTCAACTTATTTCGTAGTCCCAGTACCGTACCGTATATCAAGAATCGATACGGTTCCTGTACGGTTCCGGTCCGGTTTCAAGATTTGGGTCGAAATGCTAATCCCTACTCACAGTTAATCTCTTTTCCTTTCGCTTTGCTAACATCGTCTCCACTGCGTCATTTGAGGTTGTCCACAAACCAATTCCACATGTTGTTGACCATGTCTACTACTTAAAATTAATTGGTGTGTATAACATTTAACTCACTGACTCTTCCCTGGCCCCCTAATTGAGTCATTTTCCAAGAGTGGTGTTAATTTGTTTCTTGTTATACCCAACTCAAAAGTAATCAACTTGCAAAAGATGATATTGTATTGGTTTGGACACAAAAACATGTACTTTCTTTTTATAAGTTGGTTAACATATCAGTTAGTATTCATTATCGCGACATAAAGATAAAGTGGGGTGAGCCCTGCGAGACTATTAGTTTTTACTACATTACGAAAAGAGATGTCAGGTAAGCATAAAAGAATATCCCAATCATGATTGAATTTAGTATTCATTGACTAATTTATAATTGAATTAGATCCTTATGTGATTATATGGCAATGCGGGAAGACAACTGGCCGGAAGATAGCATTTTTTGAGCTTCATCAGTTTCTCGACCAGGTTAGAATTATTTATATATTATCTCTTGAATGAGAATGTCATACTCTTGTTTCATTTTGTCTAATATTTTGATTTGTGGCTGTATTTACTTAATTAAGAAAGAAATCTCCAGAAACCAGAATCTCATTTGCAGTTGAGAGATAGACTCAAAAAACATCCACGCTATATATACCAAAGAACGTAGATTCAATCAGTTCATCTCTAAAGTTATGATAAATAAGTTCCAACCACTTTTTTTTTTTTTTTTTTTTTTTTTTTTTTTTTTTTTTTTTCTGCCAAAGAAATCCATGTTACTCGCCTAGTACACCCAACTAGATGCGTTGCACCAAATGGAACCAAATCTACCTAGTTAACGACCTAAACAGATGAGTGGCAAACATGCACTAGTTGTGAGGTGGCTAAAAAAGTTGAGTAATAAAACGACTCTTTTTGTTTCTCTAATGGCAAATTTGGTCTTTTTAGAATACACAACATATTTCTTCAATTCATTGTGTATGTTTTTAAATTAGGCATTTCACAAACCGGATGACGCGACTTGTTTTTCTAATGGCGAATTTGGTCTTTTTACCTAAGAATACACAACATATTTCTTAAATTCATTGTGTGTTTTTAAATTAGGCGTTTCACAAACTGGATGACGCGACCATAGAAGAAGAATTCATGGCGAAGCTAATCAAGGAACTACAGCAAATGCCGTCTTGTAGACCATCAAGGAGAGCACTTGACTACTTCCTTGCGATTTGCTTCCGTAGAAATCTATACAAAGCATTCATGTGGGGTTATGATCAGTACCATATTTTTGGTCTGCAACACAGCCTTATGAACTATTTGAGGTAAGATACAATAAAATAGAAATCCCAATACGGGCCTCTTTGTGCAAACTGTAATGCAAAAAATAATACTAATTTAAAATTCTAAATGTTTATGTTTGAGTTTGTATAAGGCATGAGTTAGAGGGAGAGACGATGAAGCATCCAACATTACTTTAGAGATTATAAATGAATCACTTAATGATGTTTGTGCCGTTATTTTTATAATTTTTTTGGCTTTGTGCCATAATTTTTTAATTAGGAATGAGATTGAGTCGAGGAAGATTAGTTGTGGATGTTTTAATGAAACGTAATTACAGAGGAAAATGTTCCATTAAAACCCCATTTTCCAATTCCCAATTATTAGGTTTAGGTTTTCACTCTTGTGCTTTTTTATTGAGTAATAATAATAGTAATGTTGAATGTGTAAATGATACAAAACTGAATGAGGCGTTGAATTTGTTTGATAAAATGACACATGAACGTCCTCTGCCTTGGGCTTATGAGTTCGTTAGGCTTTTGGAAGTTATTAAAAGGCATGATTGTTTTATCTACAAGAAAGATGTTGTTTCTTTTACACCACTCTTCGAGGGGCTCATTCTTGAAAATAGGATTCATGAGGGACACAGCTTGTTTAAGAAGCTCGTCAAAGATCAACTTTGTCAACCAAATACAATTTTGTACAATATTATCATTAAATCTCTTTACAGTTACCCTTTAGTAATGTTGAATCTGTAAATTATACCAAATTGAATGAGGCTTTGAATTTGTTTAATAAAATGACACTGCAACATGATTTTGAAGGTTACCAAAAACATGATTTTTTTAACAAAATCTTTACTATAATTTTGGATAGACTCATCCTTGAACTAGGATTTACGAGGCATAAAGGTGTCAAAGACAAACTTTATCTAAAAAAATTTCCAAATTTATATTGAAACAGGAACAACTTGGCAGAGAGTCGGGGCCAGTAAACGAGGTAGAGCACCAATGAATAAGGTAGAGGAACCACTTCAAGTAACTGGAGCACTTTTACACGATAGAGGCGACTGGTACTCTCATTTTGATAGAGTGCAGGTGAGAAATTAAGATACTTATCATGTACCAGATTAAGATTAGTGTACGAATTGTCATAAAGATTTTCTTAATCAACATAGGATATGATGATTCATTTGGATAATGACATAAAAAAGAATGATGATTGATAAAGAAAGAGTTAACGACTTACTCACTAAGCTCCTTGCCACAACTAATCACCAATTCATTAGAAAATTTGACGATTACATAGATAAAGAAATATTTGAGCCAAATGAGAAGATGTTCGAGCTCATGTTAAGGATCCTAAGAGAACATAAGATGTAAGTAAATGCTCTTTTTGTTTGCTATATTGTACATGATTCCTAAAATGAAATAAAATTAATAGAATTCATATTTAAAGTGCAAGGAAGCATCTAAACTATTGACAAAGTTGAAGAAGTACAATTTGAAGCCAACGTCATGCATGTACGATCTCATTATGGGTGTACGATCTCACTAAAACTGAAACTGAAGTCCAAAAGGTAAGTGATACTATCAAAATTATAATCCTAGTGCACAGCTACAAACAACCATAACAAATTTGAACTTCGAAACCTCATGCAGTTGATAGATGAAATGAAGTTGGAGGGTGTTCAAGCAAGTATCCAGACCCTCGGAGACGAGATGCAGGGCTTCATGGCAGTTGGTTCACCAAGAAATGCCAGAGAGGTACTCAATGAGTTTGATCTAAGTAGACCGCAAAATGCTTATAAACAATCTCGATTCTCATGTGATGTTTTGAAAAACATGATTGGAATGGCTGATTATTATACAAAACGGGTAAAAAAACGAATAAATTGAACAAGTGACAGTTTTTAAATATGAAAGTCTAATAAAATAAAAAGGGGTGTTGAATCTATTTTGTATTGTGCTATTCTCAAATGTGTGATATAGGGGTTTTGAAAGAAAAAGTAGAAAAATTAATATTAAACTTTGGATTCAGCTGGAGCCCCATTTGAAAGACTACCCTGTTTAAGCAAATTCCATGTTAATGTGGCCTACAAATATCCAAAAAAAAAAAAAAAAAAAAAATCTTACTTTTGTTTATTTAAGCAGGTCCTTAATACTTCTACTTTAAAATGGAGCTGCCTTGCCGAGCTCAAAGAAAAACTTGTTTCCGCCCTTTCAACTTTCAATGAAGTGGAGGATGCCTTGCACCTATATATGGAAATAAAAAATGAGCATCATCAACCAACACCACAATCAATAAAGTCTGATAGAAAATATAACGGAATCTAGGCATGAAGCTTATTCGAGGAGCTTCTACGAGATCTAACAAATTACCATGATTGGGATGAAGCCTGCGAGACTATTAGTTTTTATTACATTAAAAAAAAGATATCAAGTAAGCATAAAAAAATATCTCAATCATGCTTGAATTTAGTAATCATTAACTAATTTATAGTTTTAAATTAGATCTGAATGTAATTATGTGGCAATGCGGGCAAGCAAATGGCCGGAGGATAAATTATTTGAACTTATTATCTCTTGAATGAGAATGTCATATTCTTGTTTCAGTCTCGTATTCTTGTTTCATTTTTTTGTCTTATTTATTGATATGGGGTTGTATTCACTTTATTTAGAAAGAAACCAGAATCTCATTTGCAGTAGAAAGATAGACTCGAAAAACATCCATGCTATATATACCAAAGAATGTAGATTAAATCAGTTCATCTCTAAAGTTGTAACAAATGAGTCCCTGCCACTTTTTTCTGGTGGTAGAAAGATCGGTTTGCCAAAGAAATCCATGTTATTCGCCTAGTACACCCAACTAGACGCATATGCCAAATTGCACCAAATGGAGCCAAATGTACCTAGTTAACGACCTAAACAGATGAGTGGAAAACATGCACTAGTGGTTGGGTGGTTAAAAAGTTGAGTATTAAAGCTGACTCTTTTTGTTTTTTTAATAGCAAATTTGGTCTTTTAACCTAAGAATACACAACATATTGCTTAAATTCATTGGTTTTTAATATCAAACCTTGAAAAAGGTGGATACTGATGCAACCCTGGTGGTGTTATTCTTAAGAAACCCTAATCAAGGACGTGAAGGATCAAGAAAGGTAAGGAAGGTGTTCCGTGTAGCTGAATAAAGTAAAGAAGCTTACTGCTAGTAGGATTAATAAGTAAGTATTTACTACCTAGGTTATATTACTGTTTAGAAGATCTATCTACACGGGTTTTAATCTCCACAACTTCTGTGTTTATTTTCCGATGTGTATGTTTACAGCTGTACAAATGATCACCGGAACCCTACAGTAATAGCCTCGTTGAACTTTGATTATTTAGTTTAGGGTCATGTGAAGTTGGAAAGAATCGATTTAGGGTTCTAAAGGTTGTGGGGAATGATCTCTCTTGTTTTTCTTAGTTTTATTTTGACCACAAATGTCTCAAAAAATACCCCGCTTTCTCATAAGTTTTGTTAATTTATAAAGATATTTTATAGGAAAAACGAAATTACTTTGAGTTTGACTAACTTGATACCAAATTTTGATTTTTAATAACCAATCTAATAGAAATATAAAAATTCAAAAGGCTTAATCAACAAGTCTATTAAAGTTAGTGAGTTGTTTTTTCATTTGTTTTATCCAGTGTTTTAAAATCCGAGTCAACCCGGCCGGGTTAACGGTTCAACCGGTTCCGGCAAAAAAAAACGGGTAAAAAAAACCCGGGTTTCTAAAATCGGGTCAACCGGTTTGACCCGTCAGGTTTGAATGACCCGGGTCAACCCAGCCGGGTTTCGTTTTATCAAATTTTTTAGATAAAAACCCGGGTTGATCAGGCGGTCGAACCGGTTGACCCGGTGGTCGAACCGGCTGACCCAGCCGAAAAAATAAAAAAATAATAAATTGAAAACCGGGTTGACCTTGCGGTCGAACCGGTTGACCCGATGCCCGGTGACTCGACCTGGTTGATTTCGAACCCAGTTTTCAAAACATTGGTTTTACTAACATAAATACATGAGTTTTAGTCTTTTAGATGAGTATGGTTTATTATATTAAAAAGTAATTGTATATATATTTGTTTATATTTATACTACGTATTTTGTACAGAGTATAAGACACGGGCATGATTGGACTTGTTACTAATCAAGCAAACCCTAATTATTGTAGCATATAAGGGTGTTCATCGGTTCGGTTATCAGTTAATCGGTTTATTCGGTTCGGGTTGTTCGGTTAAAAAACAATTTTGGTCATAATTGAAAACCGAACCGAATCGAAAATATCTATAACCGAACCGAACCGAAGTTCGGTTCGGTTATCGGTCAAAACCGAAAACCGAATTTTATACTTGAATTACACTATTTATATATATATTTTTTAAATTTAATTATTTATATTTTTGGCAAAAAAAAATATTTCAAGCATAAAAAAGTGTTTTTTATATTAGTATAAATTTTTAATGGACATTTTTTATATATAAAATAATATAAATATATAAAAAATATAAATATATTTATATAAATTCAGTTTTCGGTTCGGTTTTCGGTTCAGATAGCCAAACCCATATCCAAACCGAAAACCGAATTTTTAATTCGGTTCGGTTCAGTTTTAACAAATTCGGTTCGGTTTTTTCGGTTCGGTTCGGTTCTATTTTTTTCGGTTCGGTTGATTCGATTTTCGGTTCGGTTTTTTTTGTTCGGTTCGATTCGATTCGATTCGATTTTCTAGTAGCACATATATAAAAAAAATATAATGTAATATTTGTGAACGTCGTTATACTTTATCTTATGTCCCACCTGCCGTCGGGAATAACTCAATAGAGTGCTAAGAGAAAAGGGTATCATAACCAAGGGTTAAAGTTTCACCTACTGTTATTTTAGCGCCACATCAGATTTAACTTTTTCATCTTTAACTAAAAAAAATCACCCCTTATCATAACCAAACTTTAACCAAACTATTTCCAAATTCAACCCCTAAACTAAAACTAATACTTCATTTACTAAAAAACATATTACAATACGAAATTAAAAAAAAAAAAAAAAAAAAAAAAAAAATTACAACGAAAAAAATACGAAATAAAAAAACACAACACAAAGCAAACTATGACATAACGGAAATTACGAAATACAATTAAATTTAGCGACAAGTTTGCAAGTTATATTTTTTCTTGATTCGGTCATTTTCTTCGTTGATCTAATCCACAACGCCGAGATCCTTGCCGTCAGTTTCAACCAACAAAAATTTCATCTCTTCCAACCTTGTTATTGTTTCATGTTTTTCCCGAGCCTCCTGATACGCCAAAGATGCATCTTGCCATTTTAAACGATACTTGTATTGCATAACCTCTCTGAATAAGCTTGACGAGATGTTCCTCCGATACTCGCTCCTTCGGTACTTGTCGTTGTCTCGGATTTGGCTTTCTTTGAAGCACGTTTTTTGCCCATGAAGCGTAGTTGTTTATCATGACCAAACAAAGCTTCGTTTGTTTAGCTTGGGACATCGCCGATTAAATCAAGCGGATCCGGCGCGTCCCATTTTTGATGATCACGCAAAACATCCCAAGCCTCCTCGTTATTAAACGGCGTCGTTTTGTGCTCATCACAATACATTTGTTTCTCCTGTTTAAGGATATCAATCTCATTTTCCCCACTTTTTATTTCCCGTTTCGTACGTTTGTAATACGCGTTGAACTTCGTGCAATCATGGTTCAACATTTTTTCCACTTTCCTTGTATCATATCCCTGTTGCGTTTTTGATAATTGAGTTTATTGAACTCATTTCGTACACGTTGCCAAAACGTATCACGAGCTTGTGCACGGTCGACTTGTTAATCCTCGGTAACGGCCACATAATACTTTGCAAGTATTTTTTCCTCGGTTGAATGCCAACGTAAATTTACCATGTTGGGAATTTCCCCCTCATCATCGGATAGTTCGATTGGTTCTTTGGATTTTTTCGACTTTCGTTTACCACAACTTGCGTTTGGGTTTGAAGATGAACCCGCGTTTGGGTTATTCCACCCACCGAGGAGATTCATGAAACCATCGTCGTTGTTAAATCCCGACTTTTTTTAAGCAAATGGAAGTATATGATAGATTAGATTGAGTTGTGGAAATGTGAAAAAAATTGTTGTGTTAATTTGGTATTTATAGTGGTGGGAAAATGGTTTTGAAAACTTTTTTTAGTCAACTACCTGTTTATTTACGTTTATTACCGTTAGGGGGGGGGGAAACGATATATATATATATATATATATATATATATATATATATATATATATATATATATATATATATATATATATATATATATATATATATATATATATATATATAACTCAACGGCTATAATAGTCGTTGGAGGGGGCAAAATGATTTTTTTTATTCGATCAAGGCTTAACGCCTCGTTAAACCTTTAACCTGGTGCTTTAACGAGACTTTCACCTCCCCCCCCCCCCCGGGTGTGGTTAACGAGCATTTAACGCGCTTTGGTGAAGCTTTCACCTCTTCAAATGGTTAACATACCATCTGCTCTAAATGGGTAAATTCAGAACAAGGTAGATCTATCAAAACTCACCCATCAAAAATTCTATCCCTACTCTTGGAGTGTCCGTATTCAAGAATAGCAGCCTATATTCAAGGACCAAGAAATGTTTGTACTTCGCTCAAAGCTTCAATCTTATAGTGGCGTTGACTTAATAGAATTTCTTCTGAGGTGGCATTAACGTGTGTAGCTGGTGTACTGAGTTTGTTGACAAGTATCGGATATTAGAAGTATGTTGTTTAGCTAGTTTGTTTAGATTTCTTGAATTCATGTATGTAAGTGCCCTCTATGTGGCCTTGGGTATGTCCAAGGTAAGCCATTGAAGGTCAAAACTCTATATATTTTGTGCTAATATATTTCAGTATTTCACTTTCGATAAAATAAAAATTCCTACAGCTAAACAGTTTTTACTATTGTTCCTGTTACTTTCAACTTTGTAATGATGTGGAGGTTCCATTCAAAATGCAGTATCGCAAAGTATGAGTTAATCTTTTTAATGTTTTCACAACTTTTTGTCTAATTGCATTTTACGTGTTGGATCATCTTATAGTTCATTCGGTTTTATTAGTGGATAGATATGATCCAAACCCACAATCCGGCTTGGGTCATATTTATCCATTTTAATTGCACATAATCATTGATGTTAGAAAATCCATATTGTATGCATTCTAGTTATACTCAGTAATGAAGATCCTCTAAAAACTATCTATGCATAAGTTCTATGGAAGTGCATACACTAACAAAATAAATATGATAGCAAGCTAACTATTCAAAATAGAACATATATAGCTCTGCAATATTGAGAATCGGATATGTTGTTGGAACTAGAATTACAAGTGTCATATCACATGTTCATGAGTGAATCTGAGTTATGAAAACCTGAAGACATCAAGGAAACAAACCCATTTGGTTCCCCTTGATATTCTCATTAACATCCATTGTCTTCTGCCTCTTTAAGTATCTAAATCCAACTATATACTGGTTTGTAGTTTCCTATAAGAAAAGTTTCAAAACATACAAGTAATTAAAACTTGGAAAAGCTACCGGGTGTTGATACAAAAGTTGGGCGTTCCTTGTTTGGACTCCGGTTCCCGTATCAATTGGATCTTAATGCTGAGACCTGCGCACTAAGAGAACAAAAAACACCGTTAGGCTTACCGTGGGATTGTCTCCCACGATTATCCTCCGGCGTGAGAGTAAGTAATCGGTTTAGGGTTTTAATGAAGAGTTAGGGTTATTAGATGATACCTTAATGAGGGCTGAGATGCCCTTTATATACACACGAAATCCTTGTTGGTTTCGTGTTCCTTACTCTTCGGCGTATCCCTACTTATGCGGTCCATTGATCCTTATCCCATAAATAAGAGATCCTATATCAAGACCATAAACAATAGATTCGAATTTGGGCCTTTGTAAGCCCAAATCTTTATCATGATAGCCCACGCGTGATGGGCTTGGGTATTAGCAGTGTTGTAAATATCGCTCGGCGGTCGACCACCGCCAAGCGCCAAGACCGATATGGCGGCGATATATCAGTGATATATCGGAGACCATAAATTATAAAGAAATTTATGTATATTTTTGAAATGCAACATATGTAACACAAAACAAAACATAAATTATATTTATAACTTATAAGAAAGAACTGGTATACTACCAAAGTGCTCCAATTAAACTCGAATATATGACTGATTGACTCGAAACCGATAAATTTGACCGATTTGACCGATATTTGACCGATATGACCGATATTTGACCGATATGACCGATATGACCGATATTTGACCGATTTTGACCAAACCGATAAATTTGACCGATAAGTGAAATATCGTATCGGTCGACCGCCGATAAGCGATATATCACTGATATATCGGCCGCCAAGACCGATATTTACAACACTGGGTATTAGTAGTGTTCGTTAGTTGGGTTCGTGACTCGAGTGCGGACTATACATCATCATGTCCCCCCAGTCTAGTATGCGCAAGGTGCAACCGCGGATGCTAGACTAACAACTGTAGCGAAACTATTCCAGAATGCGTGGCGGGGAAGATTCAAGTGTTTCCCGCCAAAAAGGTATACGATGAATCTAGTCCAAATAAATCCCAAGTATCCCTCGTAAATCGTGAGAGGGTGGGTGAAAAGTATCCCACCTCTTGATCTCCCAGCCACACGATTAGGGCAAGTGGGAAACACGTGTCAAGCATCCATGAAGGTATGTAACTCTATATAAAGGGTAGCCTCCCTTTCACTATGGCTATCACAGTAAAAAGCGTCATTTCCACCATTGTTAAGCTTCCCAAACTTCAATCAAGAAATCAGCGATCTTCAAGGTAATAGCGCGTACGCGTCTGCATCTATCAAATTGTAATAATGGTTCTCAAATTATCCGACTTCACCTCCGATATAACCGGTGGCAACTGCATCCATAGCGGAGTTCCCTGTAGGGAAAGTAGGGCTATACACGTGCTTTTTTGAATTTTCTAATCAGCGTGTGTCCATTTATTTATTCTTGTGCTATGTGCTTAACTATTATCGCCTCCATAAATCCCAACTGCACTGCATAGGCGCAGCCAAAATAACCAATTTTGAAGTAAACTGTCACTTGTTGGCGATTAACCCTACCATCAATCTCTTCCGTGCGTTTTATCACACGACGTGGTCAAACGGGTGGGTGTCCTTTTCCAAGCGCGCAGGGCGACTGCAATGTTATACGGAAAAGTTAGATGCACTTAGGAATTGGAGGGAGAAATTTTTCTGGGTTGATGAGACAGTGTTCCCTTGGGACTTTGAGTTCTTTACCCAAGGGCCATTACCAAAGGATGAACGCCCAAACCCCGGGACGTATAGCGCAGATGATGCTGAAACGAAAAATGCCAACCGCATCCCCATCAACTCCTACCCAGAAGAGTTTTTGGTGCATATGGGCATTAGTCGTAACTACTTCCAAGGTCCTGACGAGGTGCCAACTTTTTTGGACGAGGATAACCGGGGTGGGTGCTTGTCCTTCCCTCTCCTTCGCTCATTAGTGTAAGCGCTCTATTTTATCGTAATGTATGTAACCTCCTCTTTGTTTCCTTGTTGTTTGTTGTGCTGATATGGATCTATTCAGTGTGGTGAAACTGGCGAGGCCGACACAGGTGACCGCAGGAGTGCGCCCCTAAAAGGAAGGTGAAGTGCCAATACTGGAGGCTACTGCTGGGCGCACAATGGACTTTGCGCAGGAAGAGCCAGAGAATGCCTCCCCAGTAGTTTTGGAAGCGACCCCCGTGCGTAGTGTTCCGACTCTGAGGGTGCAATCCCCAGAGATATCACGCACAGATTCCTCAGAAAGTATGGGGATCCTTAGGGCTGAATGTGAGCCAGAGGAGGCAAGCCAGGGGTGAAGCGCAAGAAAGCTTCTGGCGACGATGATGCAGGCACATCCAAGAGAAGATGCCATGTTATCACTGTGGATGTGTCATCGAAGGAGGATGCGTCGCCCACCATTGCTCCCCAGGATACAACTGAAACTCCTTCCCCCAAGTAAGTAATGAAACATGTGCCTTCATTTCATATTCCCCGTTGATATAAAGTAACCTTGAACCCTTGTCATTTGCGTGCAGTGTTGACGTTGCTGGGGGTGATGTTGCGCATGCTGGGAAATCGCCACCCAAGGCGAGTCTCCCTCATATTGATGAGCCTTCGCAGAAGAGCCAAGGAACTGGGTCGAAGGCGTTTGAGAATTTCCCAACGGATCATCTGATAGAGGAGCTAGGTTTGGCCGCTGCACACCAGGTCACATTAGTTGCCCAGCTCCAAGCAAGGTATGCTGGTGAAGGTAGCAGTAGTGCGCAAAAACATGAGGAAATTGCGGTACTAAAGGCGCAGTTGGCAGATGCTCATGCTGAAGTAGAGTCAAAAAATATGTACGCCCAGAAGCTTGCTGAGGAGAAGATGTCATTACTTGCTTGGGTCAGCCAAGAGCGTGCTGCTTTCACAGAGTACAAGGCCACTTGTCTTTGGGTTTTGAAGTACATGGAGCAGAACAAGAATGAACACTTCTCTAGGTTGGATGAGTTTCGCAAGGCTGTGGAGGATGCATTGGAGAAGCAATAGGGTAAGCTGCGCAAGCTCAGTATTGAGTATGATGAAGAGATATACCCACACCGGGTGTCATCCATTGCTGAGCGTAGGTGGCTTATCAGCCATGGCCTGCGCCTTGCTGCTTTGAGTACCCTGGAGTCTCAAGAGGTTAGAGAGTCATTTGGGGACGTTGTTCGTTGTGCGCTGGCGCGTGGCAAGGCAAAGGCTATAGAGGAGTTGTGTGAAAACAAGGTGTTGACAGTGCCTGTCGCCCAAGTGCCAGGTTACAATGGGGATGCCTATGCTGAGCTTGTCGTTGCTATGGAGAAGATGAAGCTGTTCGAGCTTCCTTACATTGCTCAGCTGGAGCGCGACCAAGATTACCCCATAGGTGTTATTATGGAGGGGTTAACCTTGGCCAGGCACACAGTAGAGGGCGCCGAGGCTCAACCTGATTACTTTTTGAAGCCACATGTGTCGCAGCTGCAGGTACCTATCTTTGCTCGTCCGCGTGACATCCTAAACCCTTTTACCCTTGAGAAGGAGATCCCTCTGAAGGAATCCTTAGAGGCCCATGCTATGAGACTCGCAAAGAAGGAGGGTGTGAAGGGGAAGGCCATCCTTTGTGGTCTTGGTGCAGCACATAATCTGAGATCCGATGGAGTACCTGTTAGCGTGGCGACAATGTCACCCAATGATAGTAACCTGCTGAAGAAGCTTGAGGAAGCTGGGAGTGCAGCGTACCGGGTCGGCAGCTCAGAGCTGAAACGCTCTCATAGTTTTTAGGCTGTTTGGCTTTGTTTTGTAATAGATTAACATTTTGTTGCACATGTGCATGTTGAATCTATTCTTTGTATGAACTCGTAGTCCATAATAAAATGTTTTTTGAAGGTGCGATTGTACGCATATTGTATTATAATGTTTGCACTTAGTTTTTTGTCTTTGCATTAAAGACGTCCATGTTATGTCTAAGAATCAGACTGTTATGTAAACGTACTTAAAATAGATTATAGGAATCTATAATCATAATTGTGTATGAGGTCCATAACTTAATATATATGCGAATATAATATTCATAAGTGTATGGGTTGACATGCAGCGTACTACAAATATCATATCAAGGAGTCAAGAGTCTTGACTCCTAATTTGTTAAACGCGCACAGTGTGCATTGTTGCGTATCCATTGTGGGATGCACATTGAACTTACTCCAACGTCTTGAGAGCAAGGTGTTTAACAAGGATGCGTGATCCAATGTTGATGGGTTTGCAACCCTCTTACTCAACGAGTTATTTAGTAGGTTTACTCATCCTTTACCATCGTGGGTTTTAATAAGTGCATGCATGCCATGTAGGCGAAAGATAATATAACAACAATATTGAGATATAAATAATATGTAAATAACAAAGTGGAGTGTGTCACGGAGTTAGCTAGAAACCGCGACATTTAATTAATTCTTGCAAGTTTTTGGGAAAAGAAAAAACATTTGCCTAGATAAAACAAAATGTAAATACATGGACATTTATTGAGCACTTACTAAAGTGCGGAGGTGTCCGTGCACGGGGCCGTAGCCTTTCCTAAAGATAGCATCTCTTGAGATTGCAAATATTCCGTGTGAGTTGTAGCTCACGGCCATCCATGTCACGCAGCTTGTATGCGCCTTTTCCTAGTGCTTCTGTGACCTCATAGGGTCCTTCCCAATTTGGTCCCAGTTTTCCTGTATCTTCTGCGTGGCTTGCATCATTAGCGCGATATACAAAGTCTCCTGGTCTGAATGAGGTGATTCGAACTTTAGCATCATAGTATCCCTTCATTCTCGACTTAGCTCTTGCCTCACATATAGCTGCGCGTTCGCGCCTTTCTTCCAATGGATCCAAGTCTATACGTCGTTCGTCGTCATTGGTTGCGACATTAACTTCCACCGTACGAATAGTTGGCAACCCAATTTCAGCTGGTATGACAGCTTCTGTGCCATAGACAAGAGAAAAGGGAGTGTCTCCAATGCTAACTTTGATTGTCGTGTGGTGCGCCCACAATACGTGCGGCAATTCATCCACCCATCTTCCTTTGTGTTTGTCGAGGCACGCTTTAATTCCTTCGCCCATACTACGATTTGCGCGCTTAACCAAACCATTGGTTTGTGGGTGTTTAACCGACGCGAAGTGTTGTGTAATATTTAGTTGCGCGTACCAGTCTTTGAACGGGTTATCACAGAATTGTTTTCCGTTGTCTGAAATGATTTCCCCAGGTAATCCAAAGCGGCATACAATGTTTTCCCAAACAAATCGTTTTACTTGATTTCCTGTGATTGTTGCCACTGCTTTTGCCTCAATCCACTTAGTGAAGTAGTCTATAGCCACATAAGAAATTTCAGTCCCCCTGCTGCAACAGGGAAGGGGCCCGCGATATCGATACCCCAATTATAGAATGGCCATGGTGAAGTAATAGGAGTTAGCTCTTGTTGTGGTTGGCGCGGGATGGGTCTATGAACTTGGCAGTCGCTACATTTCTTTATCATATCCCGCGCATCGCGATGCATAGTGGGCCAATAGTATCCTGACCGCAAGGCTCGTGCTACAACGGACCGTGGTCCTGAGTGCATACTGCATGAACCGGCGTGGATCTCTCGGAGTACGTAATCTGCCTGAAGAGGTCCAACGCACCGAAGCCATGGTTGTAGAAATGAGCGCCGATATAGGATACCATCTCGAAGTTCGAACCTCCGCGCTGTGCGCCGTATCCATCAAGCGTCCTTCTGCTCATGGGGCAATATGCCCTTGCTTATGAATTCGATGATAGGGGTCATCCACGTAGGATCCTGCTCCTCTATCACCGTAGATATCTCATTTCCGAGATGGATTTGTTCTTCAGGATCTCCACCAATACTTGTTTTGACAGGTGCGCAAAGCTTGTAGATGCGATCTTTCTTAGTGCATCCGCTTTTCTGTTTTCCCCTCTAGGAATTTATTTAATTGTGAACCTGTCAAAACCCTAGATTAGGGACTTGGTCTTATTGAGGTATTGGACCATGTTATCCTCTTTAGCCACATATTCGCCCAACACATGATTGGCTACAAATCGGGAATCCACATTTGCTTCTAGGTTGCATACACCCATTCGAGTTGCAATGCGTAATCCAGTAATTAGGGCTTCATACTCTGCCTCGTTGTTCGTGGCTGTGAATTCAAAGCGCAGTGCGTAAGTCAATTCCATTCCTTCTGGGCTGGTGAGGATGAGGCCTGCGCTTGACCCGTCCACGCATGAAGATCCATCCGTGAATAGGACCCATGGTTCTTGTAGTTCTACCTCGCTTCTTGAAGGTGTAACATCAGTATCTGGTTTTTCGATGATGAAGTCTGCTAGTATTTGCCCCTTAACCGCAGTGCGTAGTCTATAAGAGATGTTATGCTCGCTTAGCAACACACTCCATTTTTGTAATCGCCCTGATGCGTCGGGTTTGGAGATAACTTGCTTGATGGGTTGGTCCGTGATCACTACAATTGGGTGTGCTTGAAAGTACATGCGCAGTCTTTTGGCGGCGAATACTAATGCCAGGACCAACTTTTCCATTGCGCTATAGTCAATCTCTGTCTTCTTAAGTGCTTTGCTTACAAAATATACTGGTGTTTGTACGGAGTTCCTATCTGTCAGTAGCATCGCGCTGACTGCTCCATGAGTCGCGGACAAGTACACAATTAACTCTTCCCCTGGTCAGGGTGCGACTAGTGTGGGAAGCGCTGCTATATGTTGCTTAAGCTGTGTAAAAGCTTCTTCCGCTTCCGCAGTCCAACGAAAGTCTCCCTTTTTTGTACACTTCTTGAGTGTTTTAAAGAGGGGAAGTGACTTATCTGCTGATTTGGACAGAAATCTGTTCAACCCGGCTAGTTTTCCATTCAGGGACTAGACTTCTTTCAACGTGCGTGGTGAAGGGAGTTGGATGACAGCCTTTGTTTTTTCTCCGCATGGCTTAATGCCATCAAGCTCTATCAAGTATCCGAGGAACATGCCTTATGTAGCACCAAAATCGCATTTCTTAGGATTTAACTTCATGTTGATCTTTCTCAATGTTCTAAATGTTTCTTCAATGTCGCGTACCAATTCGTCTTCGGTATGGCTTTTTATGACAAGGTCGTCAACATAGACCCCTAGGTTGCGGCCCACTTGCTTTTCAAATGCATTATCTACCAATCGCTGGTAGGTGGCGCCCGCATTCTTTAAGCTAAAAGGCATTTTTTTTTATAATAGTAAACACTCTGGCTTATGTGGAAAGCTGTTTTTTCCTCGTCTTCTTTAGCCATTTGGATTTGGTGGTACCCTTTGTATGCGGCTAAGAAACATTTAAAGGGGTATTTGCACAAAGATTCTATCTTCCAGTCTATCTCAGGTAGCGGGTAGCAATCTTGTGGACATGCTTTGTTGAGATCAATGAAATCCACGCACATCCGCCAGCTACCATCACTCTTTTTCACCATCACTGGATTGAAGAGCCAGTCATGATAATAGACTTCTCGCATGATACCTGCGTCCACAAGCTTGTGTACTTCCTCTAGAACGGCTTTTGCGCGCTCTAGAGCCTGGCCGCGCTTTTTCTGTCGTACTAGGGAGTATCCTTGTCGGATTTTCAACTTGTGTTCTGTAATTGATCGTGGCACACCAGTCATGTGCTTTGGTTCCCATGCGAAGATACCTAGATTCCTTTGCAAGAGTGCGCACACGGCCGCTCTGCCTTAATCAGACAGCGATCCCCCGATCGATACTTCTTGCTCCGGGTAATCAGGATGAATTGCGACCTTCAGGTTTGATACTTCAGCTGCGCGTTATTCTGGAGTGCGTGTCGTCTCACATGTAACCGTGTTACACTCTCTCGGTGGTATAGTGGTATTGTAGAGGGTGACAATGCCTCCTTCTACTGGGAATTTGAGCATCCCATGTGCTGTGGACGGTACCGCGCGTATGGCTGATATTCCTGGTCTTCCAATAATGCCATTGTATGGCGAAGGAGATCTGATCACCATAAAATTCATCCAGGCTGCCGTGGAGTGTTCCTTATTACCAACGACAACGAGTAATCGTATTTTCCCCATGGGCCATATCTTTTCTTCTGTAAAGCCAGTCAACGATGTCATGGCCGGGCTTAACTTACTTCGTATCTCAGTTTGCAACCTTTTGAAACAGTGTTCATACATTATGTCTGCGGATGCCCCTCCATCAACATGCATGCGGTGGATATCGTGACCCCCCGTATTTATCTCGATGGTGAGCGGTTTCGCTACTACATTGTCCGCAGCCAAGGTGGGGAAAGAGATTTTGCTTCCATAAGAAAACTTTTTGCTGACCTTTTGCCTAGTCTTTCGCTGCCATGATTGTATCATGTAGATGGTGTCAGCCTTGTCCTTAGGTGCTTCTTTCTTGCTCCCGATCTTTTGTTTGTATTTCCCATCCTTGATGTTTTTAACTAGATGATCCAATCTGCCTTCTTTTACTAACTTATCAATTAGTTGGCGCAATTGGACACACTCATTGGTGGTATGGCCCTTCTATCCATGATACTCGTAGTACCCGTTCCCTACGCGCCGATCTTGTGGGGTGCGCATTGGTAGGGGTTTCAGGAAGTTTGCGCCTTCCATCATAAATATCTCCCTTGGAGTCTTCGTTAGTGGGGTATACTTGTCATTCTCTCGTCCGCCCCCTGACTGCGGTAGCTTTTGTTACGGTTGCTACTCTGGTCGTTGGATTGTCTCCTGGGATGTTCTTGTGACCTATAATTTGAGTAGCCTTTCTTGCTATCCGCAGCGGCGGCTTCCCTTTGGATAAAGGACCTCATGCGCTTCATAAATTCATCAAAGGTTTGGGGAACCATATCGTTTAACCTTTTGATAAGTTCTGGGTTATTGATTCCGTTCATAAACCCTGAGATCTTTAGTATTTCGGGGCATGCCTTGACGTGTATGCATTCGTCCTTATAGTGCTCCACATAAGCGCTTGTGGATTCCCCTTGGCGTTGTTTTACCCTAGCAAGCTCAACAGGGTTCTTGGCGCACTTCTTCCTTTGAGTAAAGTTCAAGCGAAATGCCTTTCGCAACTCTTCAAACCCATCGATGCTTCTACGTGGCAGCTTACTAAACCAGTTTCGCGCATTCCCCACCAATGTGGAGTTAAACATGTGGCACCACACAGGTTGTGGCCAATTTTCGATGGTAGCGGCTGATTCGAAAATTTTTAGGTGGTCATCAGGATCACCTGTCCCATCATAAGTTTTAACATTAGCGGGAATGCGCCTTCTCTTATCTTCTGAAAAATCGCTGATGCGCCGAGTGAAAGCGTTAACCTTTTGGCGGCGCCAGGGACGGGACATATCTTCGTCCTCCTGGTCGCGATATCTTTTCCTGGACTTCCAGTGTCCTGTTTCTTTGTCCTCGTTGTCCGAGGAGTCACTTGAGGACGAGCTTACTCTTTTGCAGCGCTTGCGTCGACTTTCCTCAGAATCCGAGCTTGAAGGGCTTTCGCTTGGGGAGCGCTGTCGCCCAAGTCTATCATGAACCCTGCGACTACTAAGCCTTGGAGGGCTTTCGCTTGGGGGGCGCTGTCGCCCAAGTCTATCATGAACCCTGCGACTACCAAGCCTAGTGTGAACATTGGTACGCCATCCATCGTCTTTGTGCTTCTCCAGGTATTGTAAGTCAGCTGCTTCATCATCCACAACTTTCTTTCCGACCCTAGTGAACACTAGGAGTCGGCGGCTATCCTTCTCGCGCCTCTTCTTTCGGTCACGTGGTGGAGATGCTTCATATTCAGGGCCGAAGTTGAGCCGGGCTTGCAGGCTCTGACTTGAGCTCTTTTTCGCTTCCTTTTGCATAAGGGCAGCCAATGTTTCATAGTTTTGAGACACAAAATCACTTGGTGCTAGTTCAGGCGCGACTCCTTCTAGCGCGAGGATGTTTGTTTCCAAATCCGGACCCTTGTATCGATTAAGCGCATGTGGCGGCTCAGTGGGGTCTGTTTCTGGCACCGTTTGGTGGGGGTGGTGAAAGGAGTGTGCTGTAGATCTTCCGCACTAGTGGTTGTCGTAGTGGCCTGGGTAGTCCCTGTGAGCGATCCTATTATCAGAAAGATTAGATCTGAGCCTGATCCTTGGTGTTTGGGCGCACTGGTTGTTCCAGAGGCCTGGTTAGGGGTTGAATAACTTTGCTGCTTCTTCCCTTGTAGGTCACCATACGTTTTCTTCACCTGCGGAGTCCGTTGGTTTACGTTTCTTTGTTTCGTCATTCTAGTTCTTAGTGGACTTCTTAGTGTGTGGTCCCACGGATGGCGCCATTTGTTGATACAAAAGTTGGGCGTTCCTTGTTTGGACTCCGGTTCCACGTATCAATTGGATCTTAATGCTGAGACCTGCGCACTAAGAGAACAAAAAACACCGTTAGGCTTACCGTAGGATTGTCTCCCACGATTATCCTCCGGCGTGAGAGTAAGTAATCGGTTTAGGGTTTTAATGAAGAGTTAGGGTTATTAGATGATACCTTAATGAGGGCCGAGATGCCCTTTATATACACACGAAATCCTTGTTGGTTTCGTGTTCCTTACTCTTCGGCGTATCCCTACTTATGCGGTCCATTGATCCTTATCCCATAAATAAGAGATCCTATAGCAAGACCATAAATAATAGATTCGAATTTGAACTTTTGTAAGCCCAAATCTTTATCATGATAGCCCACGCGTGATGGGATTGAGTATTAGTAGTGTTCATTGGTCGGGTTCGTGACCCGAGTGCGGACTATACGTCATCACCGGGCTCATAAAAAATGTTTTTTTTTTTTTTTTTTTTTTTTTTTTTTTTTTTTTTTTTTTTCGACTAAACGAACCGAACTGTCTCGTAAATACCCCTAAGAACCGCCTCGTAAGTCCCCTACCCACATTTCCTTCTTGCATATACCTTTTGCTTTGTTAGTTATTAATAGTACAAGTGTTGTTGCTTCAGGTATAACCAGTTTATGCATGGTGAGGGATTATCAATACAAAGAAATATGGTTGGTGAGACAAATATTCACGGTAATTGGGTCATTTGACTAACTAGTACTAGTATTCTATATGTAAGTTCTTCATAATCCTCGTCTTATTTGTAATAAGTATTTTTGTTTTAAGAATTACTTTTTTTTTTTTTGAAAATTGACTTTCATTGGGGAAATCCAAGTCCAATTTGAAACCCGATGGGGGGAAAACCTTCAACTTAAGCCGCCCGAAGGCACGACACTTAAATTAAAGTAAACCCTGCCTTCTCCAGATTCGAACCCTTGTGGGTTGAAACCTTCATTGAAGGACATTGAAATCGTACCGACAGGGCAGTGGTCCACAAGGGAGGACTTCCTGGTTTGGTCACCCAAACCGGTATTACTCTCCACTAGACACACTTAACTGAATAAGACATGCCCAGTGGACCACAAGCCCATTGAGAATGTTTATTTTTGAGATAATTTGCAATGATGTTGCTAATATTACTTATTATATTTGAGTGTTATATCTGTTACCATACATATTCTTATGTATGTCTTGATGTTAAATTGTCAAGCATCTTTTACCATATGTATTCCTTCAAGCACGCGTCTATCACATTTCCCAAATTCATAAGGCTACTTGGCAAGGGAGTGGAATTTTCACCAAAAAGGCCAACCCCACGCGCGATGCCCTTGCCCTCCAATCTCGTTCACGCGCCATGCACGGATTCCAAGCAAACATTTGGTGGTTGGTTTTGCAATTAAATCGGGACCCACGTGTACCTTTTTTATTTTAATTATTTTGTGTGTGAGTGTGTGTGGTATTTAGTTGGGTATATTTTTATAAAGTGTGTATCTTAACTACTTATAATACATTTTTGGTCAATGTGGAAAGTGAAATCTGATTTTTGGGCCAATCCTCAAAATACCCTTGTATACCTCTTAACTACTTATACCTACAACAAACTTTTTTCATTTAATTAAATCATGTTGAAACCTGCTTCTCTTTCATTTAAAAAACACACACTAAAAAGAACCTCTCTCATCTTTTACCACACACACCTAAAAAAACACACACACACTAAAAAAACCCTCACATTTAACAAAATACTTTCACCTTTCATACAACCTTCTCCCTCTACCACCAAACTCCACCACCACCGGAAAACCACCACCACCCCCACCGAACTCTACCACTACCGAAACACCCACCGCCATCTTAGCACTCCACCACGACCTCAGACCACCACGATTATAGCTAACCCATGACCACAACAGGACCACGACGACCGAGAGGCACACAAAGACCCACCACCACCATAAGTGTTTTTCATGTTTTTAGGATTTTTTTTTATTGATATATAGTTTTTATAATTAGATCTATAATTTTTACTTGTAGATCTAACATTTTTACTTGTAGATCTAACATTTTTGATATATTTACAGCAACCGTTTGACGTAGCTGCTACCATCGCTATCTCGCTGGAAAAGTTGCCGCTGCCACTGTCGCTGTTGCCAGAAATTGGTAGGTTTTTTCGAAGATTTTTTTAATAGATCTATATGCATATTAATTAAGTTTCAAAGGTTCTTTTTATAGATCTAGAAATTTGTTTGTAGATCTAAGTTTTTATAACTTTTTTCTTATTTTTTGTCTCATGCGCAGGTGCTGCCGCTTATCTGACCACCACCATGCTCCCCAGCCCACCACCATAACCACGAGCCGACCACTATCCGACAGCCGAAGACCACCAATGACGAGAAGACCACCATAAATTGTTTTTGAGGTTTTCTTTGTTATTTTTACTAGATCTATGTTATTTGGTGCTTTTGAGTGTTTTTTCACATATATTTGTGTTGATATAATTTTTTTTACATTGTATTTAACAAGTTTTGAAAGTTTATTTTATGGATCTATATTGTTTTTGTAGATATGAGTTGCCATAATCTTTCACCGGCGCCGACATATTTTCCGGAGTTCAAGCCGCCATTTGCCATGGCCTGCCGCCGCTTGCTACTGCTTTTCGCCGCCTGCCGCTGCCGGTTGTCTCACCGGATGACCTTACTAATAAGGCTAATGCTAAATTTTAATTGGAGTATTTTTCTTGTAATTTGTGTATGAACTTTATTTTTAGATACTTTTAGCTTTTGTTGATGTAATTAAATCGGCGGAACTAAGAGGTTGTGATTATTTCTGGTGTAGCTTTTTAGTTATTACAATGTATTTTGGGCTGTTGTGATTTGAGGCTGGCGTAATTAAGAGGTTACAATGTCTTATGGTATTTTAAGTTCTTGACCAACATTAGTGGTTTTGTACAGTATATGGTTAACATGAAATATTGGGAATAAGCAAATGAATGGGTCAAAGAACAAAATGAGCGTCGAAAATCCAAACCATGAAGGAACAAAGTGGGGTTTTGTCCATGGTTAACATGAAACACAGGGAACAAGCAAATAAATGAATGGGTCAAAAGAACAAAATGAGTCTCGAAAGAATTAACCTCGGGAACAAACACAATTTTTGTCTCAAAAGTTGTTTGTATACAGTGGTTGCCTCGAAAGAGGCGTGTGCTTTAAAACTTGATATTATAATTTTTTAAAAGTTAAATTGTTTTGGAAAATTTAAAAGTTTGAAACTTTTCAAAATTTTAACATATTTAAAAGAGGGAATTGCAAAAATCGTCCTTAAAGTATGGCCAAATTGCACGTTTCGTCCCTGAACTTTCGAAAGTGCAAGGATCGTCCCTGTGGGAAACTTTTGGGGCAAAAATCGTCCCTGGCCTACTTCAAATGATTAAAATACCCCTGCCAAACTTTAGGGACGATTTTTGCAATTCTCTCTTTTTCATATTCTTACTCAAATGGTCCCTGTGCTTCGCTGGGCATTACAAATTTAGTCCTAACTTTTTTTTTAATTAATTTATTTCACTATTAATATTAGAATTATTTTTTTTATACGATTTCGTCCGTTTTCGTCCGTTTTTCTTTCGTTTTTGTCCGTTTTTCTTACGTTTTTGTCCATTTTTCTCACGTTTTTTCGTTTTCATACGTTTTTTTCCGTTTTTCTTACGTTTTTGTTCGTTTTTCTCACGTTTTCATACGTTTTTGTTCGTTTTTCTTACTTTTTTGTCCGTTTTTCTCACATTTTTTTCGTTTTCATACGTTTTTGTCCGTTTTTCTTACGTTTTTTTCCGCTTTCATACGTTTTTGTTCGTTTTTCTTACGTTTTTGTTCGTTTTTCTCACTTTTTTTTCCGTTTTCATACGTTTTTGTTTGTTTTTCTTACGTTTTTGTCCGTTCTTGTTACGTTTTTTTCGTTTTTATACGTTTTTGTCCGTTTTTCTCACTTTTTTCGTTTTCATACGTTTTTCTTCGTTTTTCTTACGTTTTTGTTCGTTTTTCTCACGTTTTTTTTGTTTTCATACGTTTTTATCAGTTTTTCTTACGTTTTTTTCCGTTTTCATACGTTTTTCTTCCATTTTTCCACTTTTTCGTCTGTGTTTACACTGTCCATCACAAACAAAAAAATTCCAAAAAAAATTTTCAAAAAAAAAATTTTGAAAAATAAAATAGAAAAAGGTTTCCGAAAAAAAATTTGAAAAAATGTTTTTGAATTTTAAAATTTCAAAAAACATGTTTTCGAAAAAAAATTTAAATGATTCCAAAATTTTTCTAAATTTTTTTTTAAAATATTTCTTCTAAAAAATATTTTTTCTAAAAAATATTTATTCGATTTTTTTAAAAATTTGTAGAAAATTTTTTTTGAAAAAAAAAAGAAAAAACAAGTTTTTGAAAAAAAAAATTCGAAAAGAATTTTATTTTTTAAAAGAAAAAATCTTGAGACTTCATCCAAAACGTAAAAAGAACGGAGAAAAACATATGAAAACGGAAAAAAACGTAAGAAAAATGGACAAAAATGTATGAAAATGAAAAAAATGTAACAAGAACGGACAAAAACGTAAGAAAAACGAACAAAAATGTATGAAAGCGGAAAAAACGTAAGAAGAACTGATAAAAACGTAAGAAAAACGAACAAAAACATATGAAAACAGACAAAAGCGTGAGAAAAACGGACAAAAACGTATGAAAACAAAAAAAAACGTAACAAGAACGGACAAAAACGTAAGAAAAACGAACAAAAACGTATGAAAGCGGAAAAAACGTAAGAAAGACGGACAAAAACGTATGAAAACGATAAAACGTGAGAAAAACGGACAAAAACGTAAGAAAAACGAACAAAAACGTAAGAAAAACGGACAAAAACGTATGAAAACGAAAAAAACGTGAGAAAAACGGACAAAAACGTAAAAAAAAACGAACAAAAACGTATGAAAACAAAAAAAACGTGAGAAAAACGAACAAAAACGTAAGAAAAACGGAAAAAAACGTATGAAAACGAAAAAACGTGAGAAAAACGGACAAAAACGTAAGAAAAACGGACAAAAACGAAAGAAAAACGGACGAAATCGTATAAAAAAAATAATACTAATATTAATAGTTAAATAAATAAATTAAAAAAAATGTTAGGACTAAATTTGTAATGCCTAGCGAAGCACAGGGACCATTTGATTAAGAATCTGAAAAAGAGAGTTGCAAAAATCGTCCCTAAAGTTTGGCAGGGGTATCTTAGTCATTTGAAGTAGGCCAGGGACGATTTTTGCCCCATAAGTTTCCCACAGGGACGATCCTTGCACTTTCCAAACTTCAGGTACGAAACGTGCAATTTGGCCAAACTTTAAGGACGATTTTTGCAATTCTCTCTATTTAAAATAGCAACTAGGTAAAAAGTTATCAAATATAAATTTGAAATCCAATTTACTTGGCTAGATAGAAAATTTAGACTTTGCTTTAAAATTGGACATCCTTGATACCTTTGCAAACAGTGCCCACTTTTACAAATCAGTCAAAAAAAAATTTTGAAATTACCAATTGAGTGTGACATATCAAAGGAGTCTTCTAAGTTAAAGCAAAAGCATGCATCGAAAAAAAACAAATAAATATCAACATTTAGTAGTCTCGCCGGAACTAGCTGCAAACTGATGGTGTAAAGCAAGTAATTTTTGTTTTGTAAATTTATTAGTAAATTTTTAATATTTTGTTACTATCGTTATGGTGTAATCTTTGTGGTTAAGATTTGTGAATCTGTTTGTTGATTTGTTGTATAACTTGTGATAATTTAGTTTTATTTTTTTTTGAGTTTATTTGAAATTTTAATCAATGAAATAGACCACACCACTTTTGCACATTGTATTAACTATTGTTACACAACCATAAATGCATCTTTTAATTTTATTGCCTTTTGTTGGTGGATTAATTCTTCATGGTTGAATTTAATTTTGATTTTGAATTTAATGTAAAGTTGTTACACAGTTTACTATGTAGAAACTTTTAATTTTGAATTTAATGTAAAGTTGTTCCAAAAAAAAAAAAAAAAATTAATGTAAAGTTGATCACGTTTGGGTTACCTAGATCCACGCAAAAAAATATAAGTTTTTATATTATTTTTACTTTTTAAAAATTTCGGAATATTAAAAAAATTGAAATTTTTTGAAAATTATTAATTCGAAAGTTTTTGAAAGTTTTAATTCTTTTAAATCTTTCGAAAATTATAAAAAATTTGAACTTTTTGAAAGTTGAGATATTTTGAACTTTCAATTTAGAATTTATAAAAATACAAAATACTTTCATTGTCACATGTACATTGGATATCCTATTCATATATACTTTGTGTGATAGTATATGTATACTTTGATGGGCTCGATGCAAATGTACATTGGATATCCTATTCATATATACTTTCATTGTCACATGTATATGTGAATTATACATGTTACACAGGTTAATCAAAAAAAAAAAAAAAAAAAAAAAAAAAAAAAAAAAAAAATCTTTATACAATTTATATAATATTTTTTTTTTATTGTTGTACACATGATTTTTTTTTTAAACTAGATCGAACACCGAACCGATTTGACTTCACTTTACTTAAGATTAAAGAGAGGGGTCGGGCGGGCAATAAAGGCTCATTTAGTAGACAGCGAGCGAGCAATTTTTCAAATGTTTCACATTTTTTAGTGCTTTTTGTGGTTTTGTCCGGTTCAGCCTGACGGTTCCGGACCAACCGGTTTCTGGTTCAACCGACGGTCCAGTCCGGTTTTTAAAACACTGGTCGCTATGTCGACTTTCCTATTTCATGTTTTCTTTTGATCAAACGCCCCTTGTTATATTCATCGTCATAAGAAACAATGGACGAGCACCTCTTAACTCAGTAATATTATCATCATTCCTCGCTGGAAACATATAATTATACATTATCGCAGAAAAATTTATTTACAGGGTACCCGTCGTTGCAACGCGGGCGAACCACTCATTCAAACTATAAAAGTACTATGATTAAGCTATGATTAGACAATATATTACAACTTTTTTTTTTTTATTATTGTTTTAGTTTATTTTAATATTTTCATGTTCATATTAAACATTACACGAAACACTTATCACAATATCGCAACTATAAATATTTTTATATGTTGTTTGATAGATGTTAAGAATTTTTCTTAGACTTTAGTTATCGTGTAGTACAACCGTTTGCAATTACATTATGATATGTTCACGTTCTATTTTGAACGCTACACAAAACACTCACCACAATATCACAAATCGTTAATTATCTGCCGCCAGGAACCGTTGCTATGCACGGGTATTCGTCTAGTTTAATTAAAGGTGAAGTCAAAGGTGATGATAGTTTTCCTTACCGTATAAAAGGTGAAGAGTGGTAAAGGGAAGTGAGAGGAGAGATAAAGCTGACGTGGAGCTGATGTATATGGTGAAGAAATGCTTGACTTGCCTAGTAGCCTAAAGTAGCTAGCTTAAACAAAGTCAGTCATATATATGTAGGTGTAGGCCGTAGGATTAAATTTGTTAGCTCAAAGGCCTCATGTGAAGTTGACCCTTCATGGAAAGGGTAACCTGATTCACCAAAAGCTGATATGATACTAGCATAGGCGCATAGCATTCCACAATCGTGCTTCCATTTGTAATGGTGTACATGTATGTTCATGTTCGTACTGTTTTACACATTGAATATGAGTTATAAAGAGTGTTGATAAATACTAACTAACACCTTATTTAATCATCTTAAAAGATTTTATACTAACTCTGTGTAAAAGTTTATGTTCAAAGAGAAAAATTATAAACTAAAATAGTTTTACTCTTCTAAAAATACATGACAGCCAATATACTATAGAGCTAAACCAGACATGAACATGATACGGAGTACATCTAAATACTATACTATAGCCAACATGCAAGCACAAACAACAAACATATGTGAAGATACTAAGTTCATGCTTTTAAACTTTCTGCACTTTTCATTTTTGGGAAAACATTTGTTAGTCCAAAGTCGAAACATCAGATATGTTAACCATTGCAACACCACAAACTGGACAGTTGACTAAAGATCATTTACGTGAAGACGAAGTGGTACCACAATACAAGGTTACATGGTCATGTAATGTCTTACTCATTGAATATAACTTATAGAGTGTTTAATGAATATTTTTGAAGACTTAACAACAAATATAGCTATACTAACACCTGTAAATATGAGTAACTTTGATAGGGGTAAGTGTTTCCAAAATTTAAAGATATTAAACAAATTCTGGTATTTACTAATTGTTTATCTATCTTAAAAGAAATAGATAAACATATGTTGATAGTTGTTTCTCTCTATATTAAAAAAAAAAAAAAAATAAAAAAAAAATAAAATAAAATAAAAAAATGAACCGTAATAAACAGATAAGAACTAAACTAAGCAAGTAACCCAAACAATAAGTAGTGGTATGCATAGGTGAGTAAAACGTAAGTGTTGATATAGTGTAAAATACGGAGTACCATATTGCGATATATGTTTGATCATTTTTCATACGTGGCTGGTTTTGTATTTGGTGTAAGTGGGTTAACTTGGCAGTAGCAACAGATATAAGAAATGGGTGATCAGTGACAAATGTTCTTTCACTTGAAGAAGTGTCACTACATGATAAGAAAACTGATTGCTAGCTTATAGAAGATTATTTCTTGTTAAAGATGTAGTTGTTTTTAAGGAGTTGTTATGTGATGATTGGATATGTTAAAAGTTTCTTTTTTTTTTTTTTTTTTTTTTTTTTTTTTTAACTGGTATATATGTATTAATCTAGTTGTTACAATACTAACTGAAAAAAAATCAAAGAACCAAATTAAAAATTGGGTTTCGGCCCAATTTGATTGAGAATACTAAACCATGGTAGATCCAAGTTGTCCGGGAAAAATTAATTCGTCCTCGGATGAAGAAGAGAAGGATGAAGACATGGTAAATAAAATGTGAATTGTTTGTGTGAAAATATAGTAAACATTGTGTGAATTGTATGTGAATTGTTTGTGTGAATTGTATGTGATTTATATAAAGGGATTCATTTATTTATTTATTATTAATATTTTTAAAACCAACGATCAAAACAATAAAGCCACCAATGGCTAGTTTTTGCAACTCCAACATCTATGATTCTTCGGTATAAAATGCGTAGCTTGTCCATGATTCTTCTATGCCGCGCCAGTGGCAATAGTGTTGCCGAGCGGTATGATCCATACTGAAGGTTCATACTGAGCCACAACCACCCCCTTATGGCTTAGTAAATTGTTTCTGAAAAGCCAATATTTAGGGGATTTTCTAAAAGAACTTATCTAGCTGAGAAGCTAATAGGCTAACATGTCTTTGTCGTTTACGTAAGCTTACCCAAACACCCTTATAGGTGTTGGGGTTCAACACAACCATCTTCGACATGTCTTAAAAACTATAGTTTTTTTTTTTTTTTTTTTTTTTTTTTTTTTTTTTTTTTTTTTTTTGGCAATAAAGTAACAAACAAAAAACAAAAACGAATAATGTAAGTTTAGGAAGAACAAACAAAATATAAAAATTAAAAGAAACAAAGACAAACCATCCATTCCAGTACGGCATACTTTTACATGCAAATCCTATATTCAAGTACTACTTTTACCATAATTCCTTAGACAATAATCCACCTTTTACATGTTGAAATCAATATCGACCATAATAGGAGAATCGGAATCTCATGCCTAGCTATTACGAGAAACGTAAGAGATTCTAAAATCAATGATGTAGTAAGAATTCAACCAAGGCACACAACTCCCTCATAAGCACTACCTTTGTCAAATAGCCTTGCGGTCAACAAGACCACAAATGCTAAAAAGTCCAACACCCATATCTATCTTATACATCTCCTATAATCCTTCTCCAGATCTGTCCACAAGGCAATTGCACCAATGAGTGCAACTGCAATCACCACAGAAAGGATGAGGCATTCGCCAACCAAACTCTCTAATGTCTTCTCGAGTTCTGTTCGGGATACATCATCAACTTAACAATGGTTGGTGGGATTCTGTGTTGATTATCTAAACGGACACCATCAATTACAATAACCTTTAAGTATACCAAGAACAACATCCACAATAATGACATGAAAAACAATGGAAATGGTGGAAATGAGGAGAGAAAAAAATGAAGAGATGAAATGGCCATTATCGCTAAGTTGCATGATGTACAAAGTACGATAAGGACGTCACACAGGTACCCTTTCACCCATAAAAGAGCAATAATGTATGACAATATTCTATACAGGATAGCACAATCAAGAAAATATCGGCTCCCAATATCATCAGCGAGTTTGGTGCCGGTGCCGAATCCCACTACCGTTACAACACCTTCTACGACCATGTTAATTTTTCCATTGCTTAAAACTTTTAGACGTTTGTGAATTTCCTTTTGTCCACTGCCAATTTGATAGAAACAAGATACAAACTATGATAGAGTTGAATAAAGACTAACAAGTTTATAAACTTATAAATATATGTAATCTACAAACATGTCAATCAATTATATTTATTAAGTTTTCTAATCATTGTATAATACTAAAAAAATAGGATCTTAAAAAATCACCATATGTTGAAGACGACTCTTACACATGACCTATTTAGACACAAAACTGCTTGAGCAAAAAACCAATAAGGACATAAATAGGATTTTAAGATTCTTCCTTAATCCTTAACCAATTATACGTAACAATTATCCCAAGTAAATATCATATCATATATATATCTAGTTTAAACACCAATTTTATCATACTTACATTAAAATAACAATAAACAAACTCAACACAAACAAAAAAAATCACTAACCTCTATTTATGAAGGTAGTCTAATCCACCAATGTTAACACAAAACCTTGATTTAGAGATCACTATTGGGTGAGAAATCACTTTCAGAAGCCAGCATTAAAAGAGATGAAAATAAGAATAGGGTTGAATGAGTTGTTTTATGAAAGATGAAAGCGTTGAGTGGTGTAATAGCGTTAAAGGTAGAGATTGTTATATAGTGATATTTAAAGTTAGGTCAGGATAATTAAATTTCTACACCCACCTAACAATAAATGGTTTTAAGAACCAAATGTAGATCTCACACCACCAAATCCAATTTTAAATGTTGGTTATTTGTATATATTTTGGATGGTGCAACAAGAGAATGAAGATGTTGCTTGTTTTGAGTTTTGAGAAAACAAGAAGATCAGAAGAACATAAGAAAGAAGTGAAGGAGAAGAAGAAGAATTAGGTAAAAGGATTTGCGTGTTTTGGTGTCGATTCACTGTGTATTTTGCGAGGATTTGTAAACTCTAGTAATGACATGAAACTCACATGAAGTATATAGTCATATCATATGGATGATGGGTCATACACCTACCAAACTCATGCATTAATGCTCTTTGTCAAGTCTTGTGCGAGTAGGTGACCATCAAAATTTTTATTTATTTATTTATTTATTATTATTATTTTTTTTGGATAAGGTAAACATGTATCAAAATAAAATAGACTAGACTTGTGCATGGCAATGACAAATAATGTTGTCGAGCCGCAGCGTTCTCTAGTTCCGCTTTCGATCGAAGATGAATAACTCTTGTGTATTCCAGCTAGCAGCTAGTGGTGGTTGAAGAATGAAGTGAAGCATTCATTGTATTTACTATTTAGCAATGTTTTGAAAACCGGGTTCGAAATCGACCCGGTCGAGTCACCGGGCACCGGGTCAACCGGTTCGATCGGTTGGACCGCCGGGTCAACCCGGTTTTCAATTTATTATTATTTTATTTTTTTGATCGGGTCAACCCGGGTTTTTATTAAATTTTTTTGAAAGAATGAAACCCGGCCGGGTTTCGAGAACCGGGTTGACCCGGGTCACTCAAAACCCGGCGGGTCACACCGGTTAACCCGGTTTTAGAAACCCGGGTTGTTTTGACCCGTTTTTTCGGCCGGAACCGGTCGAACCGGTTAACCCGGCCGGGTCGACCCGGGTTTCAAAACCTTGCTATTTAGTACTCTTTTCAAAACTCATATGCTTGCAAATGAATGAATGCCATAATGTTACAACAAGAATGATTAGAAAATAAGAGTTTTTAGCAATCTCTACTATAGTATATTTAGTTAGACCGACTAATATAACCTTTATTTTATTTTATTTTTATTTTTTTGAACGGCAATATATTAAAAAAACACTAGTAAAAAGCTAGAAAAAAGTAATTAAAATAAAATAGTACATGCTTTGAACGGGTTATCAATCCAATCAAGCCAATTTGGCTTAAATTTCCTATACCTAGTAAGAACCCATGAATGTGAGAGGATTTTAATTTCCTCAACAAGGGTGTCTTGTCTAGGAGGTTTCAAGTCGAAGCATACCCGATTCCGGTATCGCCATATAATCCACAAGGTAGTTTGAACTACCGCATCGAAACATGTCTTGTATTGCTTGTCAAGAGCTACTGACTCATATAACATTGTTAAGACATACGAGTGATGATTTAGACTTTTGCAATATTCAGTTTCATTGAACAATAATTTAATCAGATAATAGTGTAGGGAACAAATGTAATTTTCCTTTTGACCAAACTCGAAATCGTAGATTGTTAGTTTGTTACTATCATTTACAAAAATTGTTTTTAGACATCAAGTTAATTAAGTGGTAATTCCATCTTGTGGACTTGTGGTACGTGTGTAAAGTTTTGTAAGCGTTTTATCTTTCAACTCAACCATTCTACTTGATACAATCACAGTCATATTTTTACTTTTATTATTATTATTATTATTATTATTATTATTATTATTTTAATTATAACACTTCACTTTCATTAGAAACAAAACCATAGGATTACAAGAAGTTGGTGGGGAGCCTCGAAACTATCTGGGCCCCACCCCTTTAGCAATAGCGAAACTAATCCTACTGAAGATATGAGTAGTAGCTCGCGCCCCAGTATCTTGAGTTATAGAGAATTTCCGGATCCGCTTAAGTAAGGTTACCGTATCTGCCTCAAGTTCCCCTAAGGAGGAAAATGAGAAAGGGATAAACCCATATCCAATATCCGCACATCTGGCTTTGTACTTGACACGCTTACGTTTTGCGGTATCAATCACCACACGACCTGGCACAAAGTCAATCATACCAGTTTGCGTGAGGGGAGACGAACCCGTCAAATCGACACATACGTCTTGCCCCCCGTCCCAGGAATAGAGCAAGACGTCCGCTTGCCGTAAGACTTGCCCCCTTTCTCCACCCAATCCGACGTCGACCTCTTTACGAGCTGAGGCCCCAGACCAAAAGCAGATGTCAACCAAAGTATCGCGCACTATGTTGTGTCGATGTTTAATACCAATAGTGCCAGCGCACGATACAACATGATCCCCGTAGATATCCCCCGCGAAAACCTTAGAACAAGCTGAGCATGGCATCTGAATAGATAAAAGGGGGACGCCTAACCGATAACACAGTACACACCTGTACGTTCTGGCATTCATAGTCTGTCCCAGCCCAAATATCGGAACCACCCGGAGCCATTATGAAGTGTAGTCCTCCTTCTGCGATCTCCAAAGTGCCATTTGTCGGGGAGATAGGCAAATTATTATTATTATTATTATTATTATTATTATTATTATTATTATTATTATTATTATTATTATTATTATTATTATCATTATCATTATTATTATTATTATTTATTTTTTATTTTTTTTAAATATAAACATCACTTTATTAGAAGCTCATAGGGTTTACAAGAAATTAGTGGGGAGCCGAGAAACAATCTGAGCCCCTACTTCTCTAGCTATAGCATTATTATTATTATTATTATTATTATTATTATTATTATTATTATTATTATTATTATTATTATTTATTTATTTATTTATTTATTTATTGGCAAAAAAGATAAAAGATATTGATGATATGACTTTCGGGTTACAATTGAGAAAGGAAAATGTATTCCGAACTTTGATTACAACCAATGAACATGAAAATCAACTAAGCAATAAAACATTACCTTGACATAACTTGACCTACACGAGTACTGATAACTAACTTGCCATTGACTAATAAATTTTGTTTGCCTTGATACTAGAACTTGAACTTTCTTGCTTCTACTTGAAAATCGAAACCAAAATTCTTTGTGAAAAAGAAACCTAGGCTCTTAGTCTTAAAGTATGACAAGTAAAGGGTTCAAACATAACATGCACTTACAAAGCCTTAAAATTAAAATTTTGAAATTCAAGTATCTATGCGATATGAACTGAATAACTTCGTATCAAAATATCCTAACTTCATTGTAGTTCAATACTCAGTAATATTTGGAACTCAACATTTGTTAAGATAGTTCTAAATGAGTATCTATGATGAGACTAAATTGTAGCTTTGTTTTTGGTAAAAATAAAGTATGTCCCTAGTAGTATAGTCCACCAGCGCTGTTATCACGTACATTGGTTTAGAAAATCACTTTCGAAAACTTGCATTTCAAAGCGAATAAGAGGTTGGATGGCTAGTTGAGTGATAAAAATTTGTTGGTGGTGGAAAAGATATTGGTACCGGGTCGGGTCAGCACTCTTCAATCAATTTATTTATCTCTTGTCACTTCCAATAAACACAAGCGCACGTTTTTTTGCTGGAAATCTTGAACAAAACAAGAAGGTATGTTGTAATTTTGCTTTAACATCAATTGTAATCATAAATTTGAGGTTTATTTACTCGCTCTTGTAACAGCTCATCCTTATTGTATAATTTTTTTAATTAATCAATTAATTTATTTAATTTTTTATATATTTAGTCCAACTTTGGGATTTTTGGAATTAGGGATGAGCATGGTTCTGGAACCGGTTGGAACCGGAACCGGTGGATCCGAGAACCGATTTTTCTGAAAAGTGGGAACAGAGAACCGAACCGAATATAGTTTTTAGTTCCGGTTCCGGTTCCGGTTCCGGTTCCAGTTCCGATTCTTTTAGATCTATCCATATAGGAACCGCTTTTCTATTAAGCTAATAAAAAAACACAACAAATTAAACTTTTTAAAAACTTGCAACCATTTACATTTAAGCAAATAACAATTAACAACTAAACTATAAACTCAAATAATCAACATTCTATAGTTACTTTCACTTGTTCAAATTTTAGCAAAACAATAATGCATGACAATTCGAAAAACAAAATAAAATAACTTAAAACTTTGTCCATCAAAATAACTAAGACCGTTTAAAGTTCCACAGTTTGTTTCTCTTTTTCTCTTCCGGTTAGTTTCTCTAATTGTTCTTCCGTATCCTTGACAATCTCATCGTCTTTAATAAGATCTTCAACATCATCCCAATTAATTTGCGTTCTCGACTTTCCCACCCAATCTTGGGTGCAAATCAAAGCTTCAACAATTAGTGTTGACAAGCGAGTTCTATAAGGGTTTAGTAAATTAAAGATTATGATGAATGATTTTGGAATGTTATTAGGTTTAGATTAATTATTGATTTGTGGATGTTTTAGTAAATTAAAGATTATGGTTTAGAGTGTTTGGCTTGATGGCAAGTTTTTTTTTTTTTTTTTTTTTTTTTTTTTTTTTTTTTTTTTTTTTTTAATGATACGTAGAATTTGATTAATATTTTGCTAAGAAGTAAAAAAAATTACATATTTTAAAAATTATTGGATATTTGGTTCCAGAACCGAGAACCGGTGGAACCGATCCGAATCGACCTAAGAACCGAAAAATCTCAAAATCAAGAACCGGAACCGAACCATTGGTTCTGGTTCCGGTTCGGTTCTTTATGGTTTCGGTCCGGTTCTTTGGTTCTTTTGCTCATCTCTATTTGGAATTAGGCATTATGTGCACATAAGGGATGTTTGGGATTTCTTATTTTGTTAAAGTTCCATTTCAATATACTTAAAATACAATAATTTGTTGAAAAAGTTTAATCAAATCTGTTAAATAAGGTTTTAGGTTAAAATATGATAGGTAATATATAGTCATTTTGATTTCATCCTAAATAACAACAACAATACTCAACCTTGTGGCCTAGTGGCAAAATGGCTTGTGACTATCACTCTAAAATGTGTGAGGTCTCAAGTACAATTCCTCCTAGGTGCAAACAACCTTAAGTGGCCACGCTAACCTCCTGAAAAGGGAGGGCTTTGCCTGGTTTAAGTCTGTGTGGCAGTGGGTTCAAACCCCTTTGGATTAGTCGGAAATCATGGTTACCAAAAAAAAAAAAAAAAAAAAAAAAAAAAAAAAAAAAAAAACCTTTGCCGGAGCAGGATGTAGACGGTCACACCCCTGTCCGAGGGCCTTTCAACCTCAGAGCATTCAGTTCAGGTACCGCAGCGGTCGACGACTTGGCTGGGGCAGATCTTCACTCATTATCCTTCTTCGAACCTTTTGGTATGTATTGCCCCCTAACTATAGATCAGATCCGGACTCTTCCAGGAGGTTCGGCAAGTGTGTGTGCATATGTAAATATAGAATTTATGTGTGGTCGTGTGTGTGTGTGTGTGTTTGAATGGTATGGGCACTAAGATACAAATAAGAGCAAAATATGGCTAAAAACATACAAGCATTCATAGAGACATAGAAACATAGGAGCATGATTTCATCCTAGATAAGCATGTTGAATTAAGCTACTTCAAAATAAGCAGATTTGGACCTTGGATAACACAAAAACTAAGCATTCTTAAACCCCAACCCCAACCACCCCCCCCAATGATACAGTTGACAAGCACAATACTCGTACAAAGTAGTAGTGCCGAAAAATTTATCCATTAGTTAATTGTTTCTCTTGAGGGAGATACTTTCTTGACTTGGTCGTTAAGTCGGTGGATATGAGTTAGATACTTAGGATCTGTTTGGCAGGCCAGAATGAAATGGCTTCGGTATGGACTGATTCATGTAAGAGGAATGGGCCATTACGGTTCCAATATCATGCTTGGTGATAATAGGATTTGAAGTTTAAATGAAATGTAATGGATGAAAAAAAATGGAAGTTTTAATATATGAGTTGAAGTTTTGATTTAAATATAAAGCATGTGCCCTGACTAGAAACACTATCTTGTCTTGCATTTGGTACAATTTTTAAATAGCTAATCTCTTTTTCAAGGGAGCGATACTCGAAAGGTTGCATATAAAGTAGTAAAGTACTAATTTTCAAATGATGACTTTATAGATGAAACACATGGACCCGTACAAGCTAATCGTGCACTTGGCAAAGCAGCGTCTTGTTCGGAAACCTGTGCGAGCAATTGGTGTGAATTATATGACTAAATACGTGGGTGTGGCGGTTGCAGATGTTGACACTGCACGTATTGAATCCTGTTGGTAAAAACTGATTGTAACTGCAGAATTGTTTTATACTTTCATATCAATAGCATGTATGATATATTTTACCTTTTCTTTGTTATTAACAATCTAATAGTAAGATGTTACCATGAACTCATAACCTTTTGCTGATATATTGGTGATCGTACTCCTTTTTTTTTTTTTTTTTTTTTTTTTTTTTTTTTTTTTTTTTTTGTTGTTGTTGTTAGGGCATCGTTTTGAGATACAAGTGCATAAATATCTCCTATCTTACTACCTTTGATTTTATGTTTCATTCTTGATTGCAATATGCATTTAGATAATTTTGCCTGTTTTTATTTTTGCAGCGTTTTGGAGGCGAAAGACAGCAATATCTTGGCTCAAAGTTTTCAGCATCTGGTTAGTTTGCCAGTTTATGCTTTTTCGTGATGCAGTTACTTAATTTACTCTCATGTAATTTTAGTTTATTTAGAATTGTAAACATTGATTAGAACTTTTTCGATGATTTGGAAGTATGTAGTTGTGAACTAAAAGTTGATTGTCTCTCTCTTTTTTGTAATGTGCAGATAAGAAAAGAATCTGTGGAGGGCATTGTTGTTGGATTACCCATTGAGCCGTTTGCCAAAAACCCGCGGAAGAACCGAGATGCAAGTCTTTATTTCATTAGTAACTTCAATCATTTTAATTGACTTCTGATCCCCTTTTTCTTTTTATTCTTTTTGTTTATGTTAGGCTATTGATGTGGGAAAATTTGTTAAGGACCTTTCTAAGACAGGGAAACTTAATGATGTTCCATACACTTTATGGGACAATTCCCGGACTAATTCAGAGGTGTGTACTTTTTTGTTAATGTATATTCACTCCTTTGTGCACTTTTAAATTTTATCATGAATTAATCATCAAAATATACAAGCCCTATATGTTACAAATCCAGTAATAAGTAGTAATTAACTTCTCATAAGCTTTATTTGGTAACAGCTTATGGAATGCTTGCTTTTCCCACTCGGTTTGGACCCAGTTATAAAAAAAGAAGTAATTGACAAAGCTTGTACTAGAGGTGCTACTCAGGTTTTGCAGGTATTTAATTTATTCCCTCTTCTGAGTTTTACTTTGGCCTTACAACTCATAAAAACAACATATTTTCCAAATAAAAATGTTTTTCGGGGTTCTGCCTGGTTATGCTGATGTGGAGTTTTCAGTTTTGCTCTTAAATTGGAATTCATCTTTAATTTGTTCGTCTTTGGCAGGATTATCTACAAAAAATGCCAAGGACCGGGGGCAATCGAAGAGAAATATAGGAGATTCTACTGCTTTTGCAAGGTGTTGTTTATCTTGAGTATTTAAAATCCTCATCATGTAGTAATTATGTTGAACACGTCGTATGTTAATTGTAACCTTTGATATTTGGCCAATTACATGGCGTGACAAGGAAGAAAAATGACCTATAGGAGATTCTACTGCTTTTGTAAGGTGTTGTTTATCTTGAGTATTTAAAATCCTCATCATGTAGTAATTATGTTGAACACGTCGTATGTTAATTGTAACCTTTGATATTTGGCCAATTACATGGCGTGACAAGGAAGAAAAATGACCTAAACATGGATGGGAATTGTATTTTGACATTGGGCTATGTACGTTAACGTCTTCGGTGTGGACTTAAGTATGCTCATTCCTCTTTCTATATCACTAAAGGTATATAATGGTGAAACAATTAGAGTATCGTAGTTAAATTTGAGAGTAAATTACACGGATTTTCGTTATGGTTTGCTTAAAAATGCATCTGCCGTCCCCTAAAACTTCTACTTAGCACGGATAGTTCTTAACTTTGAAAAGTCGTCCCTAGAGCGACTGTTGGTGTTATTCTTTTCAAGGTTGAGGGAATGCTTGTGTTACGCTTTTTCCAAAGTCGAGTTAATTTCATAGTTATGTCATTTTTGTTAGCCTTAGGGACTATATGTGCAAAAAAGTAGTTTCAGTAGGTGCATCTTTAGACAAACCACAAGGAAGATCCCTGTAATTTACTCTAAGTTTATGAATATTCGCTTGAGCAAGGAGAGTTTTTTTCTTTGGTGATCATTGTTAATCTACGGCAATGTTGCAAAAATCGTGAATCGGTCCTGAGGCGGTCGGGGGCCGAGTTGCGTTTTTTAGCCGATTAATCGGCCCAAAACCTTGTAATCGCCAATTAATCGGCCAACTTCCTTGTAAATGTCTCCAAGTTCCAAGGCCTTGTAGCTTGGAATCGGCGATTACAAGGCCTTGTAGGCCGTTTTTTGCAACATTGATCTACGGTGTTTGAATCCATCGCCACACTCAAATTGGGTGAAGCCGTCAACTTTCAGGAAGTTGGCGTGGTCACTTCAAAGTTGTTTACACATAGCAAGAATTAAACTTGAGACCTCCTACAATTCAATGATGGTACACATAATTATTGAATAGGGGTATTTAGCGCGGGTTAGTTACACATGTTTAGCGGTAATGTTGCTTATTGCATTTGGGGGGTTTGGAGACATCTATTTTAGCCTTTAAATTGAGAGATAAAAGTTTTTGTGGACCTCTTAAAGAGAAAACAAAGGTTTGGGATCACTTGTTAGGTGGAAAAGAAATACGCCTTAGGGAAGGTGGCATTAGGTGTATGCTTTTGTCGTGTACTATATAATCAAATAGTTAATGGTCACTTGCAACTAATACCGCTCCCAGTTGTTGCGTAGTCTTCTTTTTGTTTACTACACCTTCATCGACGGAAATATCAAAAATGAAGTCATTTTCTTTGCAGCTTCTGATTGACTTGAGATGAAGAAAGGAAAAAAAAAAAAAAAAAGAAAGGATCCTCATGGTGGAAAAGCAAGAAAAGATTTTGGTGCCGACACGTGTAGATTCATTTTGTAAATAAATAGGGTTTTTCATATTCTAATTGTGTGACGGAGGTTTGTATCAATAATGATCTCCACTTAGATTGTAAGTGCACATAAATGTGTAATGCACGGTTTTGACATTTTTTCCAAGGACATTTGATTATTGTGGCGAGCCTTTAGTTGTTTAATCCCATCAGCTCGTAAGCATGACGCTACGCGGATGCGGCAAATTATGCGTTTTGCTTTCACCCCATACGACTTGTGTCCTTTTAAGCTACTTGATACCTTACACGCTTGGCCAGTCACAGATAAAAATGTACGCCAAAATTGCCGCGTCTACATATTGATTCCTTTCCACGTGTTTTATCTTGTACCAACTCCAAATAATGCCGATGTAATAGTAGTTCTTGGTGGAGATTTTTTGGTTCTAAAACTCATTCATCCACTGCCACCAGCAACTTTATCACCCGAAACATCCTCTGTGCTCCTTGTATAAGATACATTGATGCATGTGCTTTTCTGATTTTTAAAGTATCGATTTCATCACTTACTTACAGTATGGATATATGTGAATTTCTGACATTCTACTCGTGTTTAGGAGCTTAATGCAAACAGACCACGAACATCAAAGGGGTCATCCACAAGTTTATGTTTGTGGACTTGATGGATTCAACTGAAGTTCATATCGTTGTGGTGATCAATGTGGAAATCACATTTTTTTTGCATTGAGCAACTGACTTGTAGTATCTAGTGCTTAACTGTGTGCTAAATGTCTGGTAGTAATGCTATTCTAATATTTTGAGAAGTTATGTTTTCTCGTACATAAGAATACTCATGTTAATGTTATCATAACAATGTGATGCTTTTTCGAATGTATAATGGTAGCATAATAGAAGACTGCATTGATAGAAGGGAGAGAGTGTGGTTGCTTAAAAAGTTAAAAGACTTGGAATAATTTGTTAGCCCAACATAGTTCAACTGAATATTATGTTTGACATTACATCTATAAAGCATCCATTAAAGGCTGTCATATGCTTCAGGGGGAGTGTTCATTGGCTTAGCTCGGCCACGCCCTCCTTCACAGCATTCTTCATAGCATCCAGATAGTCCTGCCAAAGACCAACAAATGAAAATACAAATCTAAAAGCTCTACCCTCATTAAGATATTCAGAACATTAAACACCATAAAACTTAATCTAAATTGGTTATTGATTTTATTAGTTTTAAGACATAAATAAAACCTATGAGGCGGGACAAATACCTGAAGCATTCCACTTGCAGCATATCTTTTATCCCTTAGTTTTTTTGCTGCTATAGGGTCGAAATTGAATGGATCCACAACACATTGCATACGCTGTTCCCAAATTAAGCACGTCAATCACAATCTTGCCAGAGTTACAACTTACAAAAGATGTTAATACTAGAGTTAAACTAATCTAAGCAACATAGCTACACAGCGCTTTGTGAATTTGATATTTTGTTCTACATACAACTCAAAAGTGCGCAAAGAGCAAATGTACATGGACAAAAAAGTGCACACCTTAGCATATAAGTCATCTTCCTCCCAAAAGGTATATGGAACCATTTCCAGATCCCCGTTCTTAGAAAGGTCTTCAACAAATAGTTTTACTCTGAGCACCTAACATAAATGAAAAGGAAAGAAAAAAAATATTAAAGGAGATTCTAATTCCATGTGAAAAAAAGAAATCGAGGTTACATTATGAACGAGCTTACATGTTGCGCCTCTCTTGGGCATCCAACAATCAAGCCCGACATAGAGTGTTTTGTTATCTACAAAGAGAAAAAGAATCAGCTTTTACTTCACAAACATATGCCTCATAATCAAATGAAAGCAATTTCAGTAACTGCATCACAAAAAGTAGGAATTGGAAAACTGACCAGTTCTTCAAGCATAAATTGTTCCTTCTTATCAAAAACACTGCAGCATATAGAAACCACCAATATTATCTAATGTATGTTGCAATTAAGGTATGTACAACATAAGTTAGAAAGTATAGTGACATTACAACAATAAAAAAAGAAAGGGCTAATATTCCCAGTATAGGAGATATTTCTATGTCAAAAGTCAAGAAATCACTAGCAAACATAACTCGTAAGAGACAAAACTAATAGTTGCAATTAGTTTTGCACTTCCATTACCAATATACTATAAAGAGTTTTGAGTTCATACCCTAAAGGTTTAGCAATATCACCGATAGGCTCTGAAATGGCAACACCAATACAGTTAGCCCGATAAGTGTCAGCCCCGATACTTACACCTAGTACTCGACTTTGGGTTGAAGCATCCAGCTTTAGCAAGTCCCGGTATAAACTGAGCGGTCTGGCGTACCTCATCTATTGGTCTAAAATTAGTACTTAAATTTACCCTTTCAAATAAATGTATTATAATTAACCTGAGGGGGTGTTTGTGTTAACATATTTACTAGGCTTATGAGCTTATCAAGGGAGTGTTTGGAGGGGCTTATTTTCATGGTTGTAAATATCACTCGGCGGTACCGTGGCGGTCGACCCCCGCCAAGCGCTATATCGGTCTTGGCGGTGATATATCAGTGATATATCGGAGACCATAAATTATAAAGAAATTTACCGATTTAACATTTATTTGATATAAATTGTGCATAATTTACATATTTTTATTAAACTTATTAGTCTTTCTATTATTTTTAGTTATACACTTATTTATTAGTCTCCGAATATGTCTTCTAACAATAATTGACCGATATTTAGCCGATTTTGGCCGATTTTGACCATGACCGATATGCAAAATATCGTGGCGGTCGACCACCGATAAGCGATATATCAGTGATATATCGGCTGCCAAGACCGATATTTACAACACTGCTTATTTTTCAGGCTTATGGGCTTATTTAAAACTGGAAAGCTCAAAAGCTCACTTTTTTCGTCTTTTGGGCTTATCAACTTGAGTTTATAAGTTATTTATTTAAAAAAGCTATAAGCTGAAAAATTTAAGCTCATAAAGTGGAAAAGTGGGCTTATGAGTTTTTCCAATTTAAAATAATGCCAAAAGCCTGGAAAATAAGCTAATCCAAACACCCCCAAGTTGACTTTATAGCTAACTTAGGGAGTGAATGAATTAGCTTAATTTAAGGGATTCAGCTTATTTACAAAATGGGGGTATGTTGTTTCAAAACATAATTAAAACAAATTAATTAACAAGTAAAAGATCATTAGCATTAGTAGCATCTATACACTTTTGTAATTACTAAAATAGCATAATTAAAACAAAAAACTAAGTAGAGTGTTTCTTTAAAACACTCTCATCCTTTCTAACATACACGTGGCTTATGAAACCAAGCTTATTTTCCCTTAAATAAACGGCTTGTTTTAGCCAATAAGCTTAAGCCAGATGCATCTATTTAAGGGGCTTATGGCTGTTTCAAAATGTGATAAGCTCCTTGGATAAGCCAATCCAAACACCCAATTAAACTCATCATGAGTTTATGGTATTCAAAAGTCATATAATAAGCTCATAAAGCCAGGTAAATCAGCTAACACAAACACCCCCTAAAACTCAACGTCAACCAATACCAATTGTGAAGAAATTGTTGAAAAATAATTAGTACAAAATGCGAAAATAACAAAGAAAGACAACCTTGAAGAATCACAAAAGGGTTGAAAAATAATTTGACGTCAAGGAGAAGATGGGGCTAGGGTTTGAACAACCTTCGATTAAGCTATATCTATGTGCTTTAATTGTAGAAATTGCATATAAACCTCTCCAAAAGCTAAAGATGGACTATATATTCAATATAATTTAATGCAACACTTAAAGGGTTTAATTTGTAGTTATTTGTCACACTCCGTCAAAGGCGAAAACGTGAGGTGCGACACAATCAATATACATCGCAAAAAATATTTACAATAATACCAAACATAATACATAAAAGGAATCCCGATGTTTACATTGTTGATTCAGAAATACGTGTATGAAAAGTTAAAGACATCATTTGTCTTAATACAAAAGTTTATAAGATAGTCATCATTTTTAGTCGGACACTTGACTAAAATAAAGTCCATGAATGCAATCACTTAGGTTTCACCTTAACTTGATCACCTGAAAAGCATGATAAAAACAGTCAACTATAAAAATAGTCAGTGAGTCTCACGAAATTTTGTACACCGAAAAATAGTTCCAAATATCATTTCCAAATAGTCCAAAGATGTATCAAAACGGTTTGCCAAAGACAGTTTCAAAATCGATCTCATGTCATCCTCAAGAAAACTCCCGTCTTCGAGTAAAGTTATCAACAGTCTAAAGTTATGTAATAATTTTATTTAACTCAATTTCATGTCTCATTGAACAAGAACTGTCACAAAAGTTGTGTTTTATGCAGGGCTACCACTTAAACACATTCAACCGATCACTCTGCCTAGTGAACCCAACTAGCAGTAAGACAGTTCCCGCAGAACTATGACAATCACAATCAGCCAATATGTCTAAACAAGACATCAAAGTCAATGCATGTGTAAATGTTATCGTCCAATCAACCATATCGGTTACCTATATAACTTAAGGCCAAAGATCTAGTACAATGCACTCTCAACATAAGGAGTGAGGAGTGGTTAATTCCTAATAACGCTATCCATAAATACTAACGTCTCAACCCGTGCACATCGGGATTTAGTGAGCTAAAAGTAGTGTGTCAAACCTCAGCATAAACAACACATAGCCAAAATACATTACAAAGACAAGTTAAAATATCAAGACGAGTCATAAGAGTTCAAATCAAGTCATACAAGTTCAAGACATGTCAAAAATTCAATTTCGAGTTCAAGGTCAAGTCATAAGTCCAAAAATCAAGTAAAGCCCAAAACCAATGTCAAAAGCCCAATATCAATTCAAAAACCAAATCTCAATGTCAAAGCCCAATATTAATTAAAAAACCCAATTCAAATTTAAACAAAAAATGATAAAAATTTGAGAATCTTGTGGAAAACTAGAAGGAGGTTAAATAGTTTTACCGTTTTTAGCGTTTTAAAAATATAGTTTCAAAACTTTTAGACCCGAGTTTATATGAGATCAACGAAATACAATATATATGCAATATATATAAACAAGACAATAAATAATTATAACGATGAAAGATAAAGTGCAAGACGATAACATAGACTTAGAAAGATCAAACATGTTAGGAATATAAATATTCATATGAAAGACTCTGTCACCCCGAGTATCCATTAACATTATGTTAGCTCGTACGCTTATAGTATTAGTTAAGTTATCGTAATATTAGATAGAGTAATTATTTGTGGAGTTGGGTCAGGTCTTTACCCACTGTCAGCTCACTCTACAGCCCATGTAGGGGCGTTTATGTGTAACTATAAATACCCTTTCCCACACAGGGAAAGGGTTGGATGTTCATTTTGCTTGAAGCTAATAGATTTAACTTTCTCTCGCTATAGTATCCTAACCTTATCTTTCTCTCTCTAGAATTCAGATTGTACTCAAATCTCACCTTGTGTTATGATATCCAATATCTTACAATTGGTATCAGAGCTCATGGTTTGATTAGCTAGATTGTGGGTTAGTTTAGATCAAAAGTTTGGTTTTTGAAGGTTTATGGTCTTATTATTGACTTTCTTTGATTCTCACGTTTGTGGCATTAAAGTTAGTGTTTTTAGTATTGTTATAACCTTCTAAGATCAAGTGGTGCAAAAGAAACCAAGCAAAAACGTTCAAAATGGTGATTTGTAGGTGATTTTAGGTGAAATATACCTTCTGTGATTTGAGTCTCGTAGTTGGTTTCTTGGTTGCAATTTGATCCCTGCGATTTGATAGTGACATTTTTGTCTGGTTGTGATTTTTCGTTTAGCCACTGCGATTTGAGGGCTACGATTTGGTTGGTTCCTGCAATTTGACTCCTGCGATTTGAGAGTTGCGATTTGAGGTTCAAGTGTTGCGATTTGACAAATTTCTTCACTGCGATTTGACAAACTTCTTCACTGCGAGTTGACAAATCTCTTCACTGCGATTTGACTCATTTCCTCACTGCTATTTGCTCCTGATTTTCATTGAGATTTGATCAAAAGGACTCATTACTTTGTGCTCAAACCACGTACAATCAATTCAACCAAACTTAATCACAACGTAATCAAACATAACAGTAGTTCACCTAATCCAACAAACATTCATTCCTTTTAACATACAATCACTAATCATTGTATCGATCCAACGAGTATCATAAAACATCCAAGTTATCATTATCTCATGGTTTCTTCTTGATTTTGTAAAATCCCGTGAAAGAAACGATTTATCAGTTTAAATCATAGAATTGTAAAATCCCATGCACATTTACACCATGTCTACTGATTCAGATTCTTTCATATCTGAGGTACTTAAATTGTATGACATGAATGATGAACTCAAGACTTCCAACCATGTACAACAAATACACGTGTTTGATTTTGATAATGCCAATATGGAATCGTCGTGCTCGAATTCTCAAGAGAAAGAGGTTTATCAGCCACTAATGTTACCTTATGCAAAGGAAAGTGATAACATCAAATAATCAAACGTGCCCTAGAATTGTTTGTTCTCGGTATTCTCTTAATCAACCTTGTTGTGTTGTTTTTTTTTGAATTCCAAAGTCTTCTTTTCTTCCCAAATACCCTTCGGTATTGTTTTCCAGAAACAAACAATCGGTTTGTTTTCTTTCTTCTTTCTCGTCGTTGTTGTTGTTGTTTTGTTATTTATCTCCAAAACGCTTTTCAGCGATACTCCTCCTTGTTCCACACCATGTCCACAACGCCCTGAATACCCGTCGGTATTCTTTCTCCAAACAAACGAATGGTTTGTTTTTGTTTGCTGCGTTGCTGTTGTTGTTGTTTTTGCATCGCCAAAGGTATTCTCCACAAACAATCCTTGATGCTTGTGTCCACAACGACCTTTAACCCTTGCGTTTACTACGCGTTTCCCTTTGTGTTTCTTTGTCAACCGGTTTGTTTTCTACACAAAGTTTCCTTTCACTTGACGTCGTATTCTTCTTTCCTTGTTGTGTTAATCAACAACTGCTCTTGTTCCTTGCTATCGTTTCAAGCGTCAAGAGTCTTCCCTTCTTTGTTGTCACGTTATTTCAGTTACAAATAAAGGTTGTAACTGATGAGGCAAAAAATGAACCACTTTTAGGGGTTCATTTAAGCCCGGAATTAAATTTATTTGATCAAATATTGCCCTAAATCGTTCCTTTTGTGATTTTAGGTACTTTGGGAGTGAAATCTAGAAAAGGAAGCAATTCGGACGTTTTTGGAGCATAAAAGTGAAGAAAACGCCAAAGTCTTAATTTTCCTTGTTGGGAACAGTAGGTGACGACGTCAAGAGCAACACCCTGACAGTGTCAAGAGTAAATTGCATGACGGCCCAGTACAAACATGAAGGCGTCACAAGTAGAGCGTCAGGAGTAAAATGCGTGACGGCCTGGAAGAACCTAACACATGACGGCGTCAGATGTAGATCAAGGCAGTCCGAGAATTATTTTGGCGGCGAGATGACGGCGTCACCTATTTGGTCTTGACGCCGTCAGCCTCAGTTCTCTATATATAGTTTTCTAATTTTCATTCATAAAAAGGAGAAGTTTTGGAGAAACCCTAAGGCCGAACCTATTACGAATTTTACAGGTTTTTCAAGGGTTTTCAGCCCTTGAACCCTTACATGTGTAATTGAGATAAGTGTTCTTCTAATTCAATCAATATGTCTATGTGTTGGTTGTCTATATCTTGTTCTTGTCTTGATTCCACCATGCTAGGCTAGATCTATCTTGTGTTTGCTTAGATCTAATGAAACCTAGATGTTAATTATGTGTTGATTACTTGTTTATGGTTGTATTGGATGAATGATTTCGATGTTAGGCTTAAGAAAACTGGCAGATCTCTAAATGGTAACATGCTTGAACGTCTTAGGAAACATGAACTGATGTGCACTAGGTTTTATTGGTTGTATTTAATGCATGAGTAAATTCTAATGATCCCATGTTAGGAGCTTCTTAGCCGGCTCGACATAGGAGTGAAGTAGGCACTCATAGGATTGGGGAATTAAGTGCGCCACCCCATGAATGGTATTAAGGAATACAATCCGTCATCCACGCAACTATAACAAGTAGTTAACGTGTAAAAGATATCTAGGGAGTAGTGAAATCTAAGTAAACACAATTTCTCCACTTATTGCTCACAACCTTAGTTTAAATTAGTTTACTTTCATTTCTAGTATTTTATTTTGATTGCATCTTTAGTATTGGGTTAGTTGACTAGCAACTAATTCCGCCCAAATCCTTCAAACCCGAGATATTTACTTGCTTTCTAAAAAATATAAAAATACAAAAAATAATCATCCCTCATCTCTAGAACTAGTATTTAGGTTTTCTAATCCTAGCGACACTATTCCTAGCTGAACGATCAATCCCCCGGTACTTGTCACTATACTATACTACAACGATCAGGTACACTGCCTGGTGGGGGTTGTAAGCTTCTCGAGATCCCTTGAGAGGTAAAGCCTGGTGCAACTCCCACGCATCAAGTTTTTGGCGCCGCAGCCCGGGGGAATAGTTATTGTCTAGGTTAGAATCTCTTTTTATTAGGTCTACTTGCTAGATTCCTTTCTAGTAAGATTTTATTTTTATTTCTAGGTTTTCTTTAGTCTATCTTATTTCTTTGTGTTTTTGTTCGTAACTTTTCACCACCCGACATCATGGACGATGGGAACATCTTTGAACCCGTCATCCCACCACAACAAAACCCACCACTAGAACCTCTTAGGCCCCGAACCTTAGGGGAGTATTCCCGACCTAGCCAGCAAGGCTACCGAAACACCATTGAGCTCACCAGAGCCAATGTGACCCCCTTGCGATCCGACACCATCCGGTTGGTGCAAAGCGGATGTGCATTCCATGGACTTCGTTCCGAAGATCCAAACCAACATCTTAAGGACTTCCTTAAAATCGTAGACTCCATAGACCTAGATGTTGAAACTAGAGAGACAACCCGATTACGCCTATTCCAATTCTATCTACGGGATCAAGCTAGTCAATGGCTTGAGCGTTTACCCGCGGGATCCATCACCACATGGGATGATCTCACCACTCGTTTCCTTGCTCAATTTTTCCCACCGGGGAGAACTATTAAGCTTAGAAATGACATCTTGATGTTCCAACAACGTCAAAATGAATCTCTTTATGAAGCATGGACTCGTTTCAAGGACTTACTCCAAAAAGTCCCTCATCATGGCGTAGATCTTTGGCTCCAAGTCCAAATCTTTTATGACCATATCGACCTCTCCACGAGGCGAGCCATTGACCAATCGGCCGGTGGTAAGCTACGTGATCTAAGTGCGGAACAATCATGGGAACTCATAGAAGATCTTGCTCTCTATGACAACGAAAGTTGGAATGATCCCCGTGATTTGAACAAAACGGTCAAGGCAATATCTTTGCCTTCGAACAACTCTAGCACTCCCGACCGTAGGATCATGGAACTTGAAGACCAAGTCAAGTTTCTCATGAAATCCTACGAAGCTCCTAAGCCTCCAAGCCAAGTGAAAAAAATCACTTCTTCATGCGAATTATGTATTGGTCCCCATGACACTCGTGATTGTGTGGAGCTCCCCGGAACAGCTTTTGCGGACTACGCATCCACGCGTACCGACGAAGCAGGAGATAAGTGGTACACTTTCAAGCCCGAGCCAAACCCTTACGGTGATTCATACAACCTCTCTGGGAAAAATCACCCAAACCTTAGGTGGAAACAAAATCAACCTAATTCTTCCAATCCGCCTAATCGTTACCAACCAAACGGTCCACCCTTCAACCGTACTTTCAACAACAATCCTTCTAACAACTATGGTAGTACCAACAATCTTGAAGGATTGATGTCAAAGTTCATGGCATCTCAAGAAGCTCGCATAGCTAGGTTTGAAACCGAATTCAACCAACAACAAACGGAGATGACCAACAAGATAGACAACTTGTTGAAAGCCCTCAACAATCAAGCGTTAACTACACCTAGGAAGGACACTAGGGACACCAATAACGGAATCCAAATTAAGGACCCCTCATCATCTAAACATGTCCACTTTGTCAATGTTGTCACCATTAAGCCAATAGATAAGGAGGTAGAAGAAAGTGACAAGGATGAAGTTGGAGTAGAAACCGAAACTAGGGATGAGAGTAGGGGAGTTGAGGTTAATAAGGAGAAGGGGTTAGAGGGAGTAGAAACTATAGATAAGTACTTTGATAAGACGCCCACCAAGGAAGAACGGGAATACCATAAGGATTTATTCGATAGTCCCGAGAGACCATATATCCTTGGCACACCCCTTATCAAAATGGGAGACCCCTCTAACATTAACATACCATGCAACATCGGGCATATACATATATGGAAAGCTTACATCGACCCTAGATCTCCTGTTAACATCATGACTAGGACTTATTACAATTAGGTGATGAAGAAACAACTTGATTTTAGGATGATACCCAATAAGAATCTGATAAGTAATTTTGTAGGAAGAGTGAAGGGATTACATGTGATTATAGGAAATCTCACTTATGAGATCGATTTTATGATAGTAGAAGACACTCTCCCGGTGATAGATGCTTGTCTAAGCCAAATAATATTTGGAAAACCATTTGTTGAGGCCACTAGGATGAGTTATGATCCGACTCTAGGGATAGTTAGATTTAAGGAAGAGAATGATGAGGTTGCCTACCAAATGCCCTACAAGATTGAGCAATACCGCCTCCTCTCTAATTTAGAAAAGGAACACAAGCAAGCGGCTTATTATAGGAATGATGAGGATAGACGTAGAGGAGTAGAGTATGTGAAGAATAGGATGCTTGGTTTCTACAAAGAATGCTTGCAACTAGGTCCGGAATACAAAACTGGTTTAGAAGACGACCTAGAGAGTGAAACCAATGATGAGGTCACGTAGTAACCCATGACCTTGAGTCTAGCTACAAGACTCGTAAATAAAGAAAAGCGCTTCTTGGGAGGCAACCCATGCTTTGTGTGATTTTATTTTGTTTGTTTGTTTGTTATTTGCTTCTGTATGCATACTTTATTTTTATTGTTGGTAGATCATGTTTCAAACTAAATAGTGGAAATACTTTACTTTGTTGTTTTGGCCTAGTCTTAACTCCACCTAAAAGTATTTTTGCAAAAGATAAGTGTAAGGGGAAACCCCAAATATGTTTTTAAGAAACAAACCGATCATGATTCTCCACAATATTAAGTGAACTTGTATATTCGTATTTGTTAGAGTCAAATGCTTGTATTTAGTCATAATGAAGTTTTGCAGGATTTTCCAGGAAGTAGAACCAAGTTTTTCCAGAAATTTTCCGGAAACTTAACATAAGAATTTCTGCATATCACTTCTGACGGCGTCACGAGTTAACTCTTGACGGCGTCACGTGTAAAAACCTGGAAACTTTACCGGTTTTGTTTTCTAACGGAGTTTTAAGGTTTTTGTTGAATTATTAAGTTTTATAATCTCTAGGAAATCTGCAAACTTCATTACACAAGCATTATATCTTATTTTGTTTTCTAGGATTTAGTAACTTATATAGATTGCCGCCGATTTTATGCGAGGTTACTTTGTTTGTTTTCTCAGGATTTACAGGTTATGTATGACAAGAAGATGATTTATATTTTGGAAGGGAAGCTTTGATTGTTCATTTTCTTGGAGGAAGATTTAACCTAGCCACCTTATTATCCATACCGAGTGAATCAGGGGAGTATCTGATTTCATTTGTTTTACTTATTTAACTTTTACATTCTTTACTTGAACATTGGGGACAATGTTCATCTTAAGTGTAAGGGGAGGGTAAAATGATGATACCTTACAAATACACTTTCGCTTGAGTTTGTTTGTTTAATGGTAGATGTGTAATAAAACTATGAGAAATACTTGTTAGTGCAATTTTAGCGCCAAATTTAAAATTTTTTACAACATTTAGGAGTGAAACTTTAGCCATAGCAAGCGTCTCATGGATAGGAGATTGTATGACTAGCACATAACCGTATATTCAGAAAAATTTTCCACCCAAATATGTGAGGTTCGCCTTTAGATTTGATAGGAAAAGCATTCATTATTAGTGCTTATGAGTGTACCGGTAGCATTTAGATTCTAGAATTTGCGTTAGTGATGCATCCCGAGACCGCTAGTGAGACTACATTCGTGTAGTAGGATTTACTACATGATAAGAGGCATTAGGATCACCCTTGTGTTAAACCCGTATCATAATTACTTGACCATTTAAGTCATATTACTTGGCTAGTTAAGTCAACTAATTTTTCCCACACCTTAGCGTTGTACTCATTTTTAGTACACGAAACCCCTAGTACACCCCTCCGAGCCTATCTTTTCATTTCTAACTTTAAGCATTTTACTTAAAGGAAGAATTTGTTACACCCCACTTAAATGTACAACCAAATCGCCTTAGCCTTCCGTGTATGCGCTCATTTTTAGTGCATTATTGTTATTTGTTAAACCCTAAGTTAACTATCTAGTTGATTACATGGTTGCTAAGTCGGGTCATATCCTTGTACATATTGTTTTGGGACGATTGGGTAAAGTACTTATTTTATGGAGTAATGGGGAAGAACATCATTTATTACCCCCATATGTGCGTTAATCTTAAAAGTACTCCAAGTGTTTTGATTTTCTTAATTCGAGTCATTAGAATAGTTGATTGTAAAGTATGTAAAAATTCAAGTGTAAGGGAAATGTTTATTCCCTATGATGTATTATTTTGGATGGTAGGGTAAAAGTGTATGCAAAAAAAAAAAAAAAAAAAAAAAAAAAAAAAAAAAAAATCGAAAAAGAAAAGAAAAAGAAAAGAAAAAAATAGAAAAAGAAAAAGAGAAAAAACATACGGACTACCATCCCTTTTCATTCTATGTTCATTTTATGTTTTTGTTATTTTTCATTTATTAGTTTAAGTCGAGTCTAGTCTTGGCTTAGCAACGCCATATTGTACATGTAATTAACCAAGATTGTTAACTCGCCACCAGTAAAAACTGCCTTTATCCAACAAAACCGTGTATTTCATATCCCTACACCTAACGTTACAACCCTTTAAAAGACCTCTTTGATAGTTTATCCTAGGTGCTTACGCCATGTGGTGGAGGTTTGATCCTTTCACAAGCCTATGATAATCTATTTTGCTATGACAGGTTGTGAGAGATGTTTTCCATTTCCATAATGTGATATATACTTTATTACACCCGAGAGATGTGAGTATCTAAACACTATTTGTGAGGTGCTAGTGTATGACCTCCGTGCTTGTCTATTGGTCTTTAGTGGAACGATTATTTGTTGTAATTACTTTTATATTAGTGTTAAATGACCCCTAACTTGTATTTTGACTAGAATAAAAGCGCATTTGCTTGAGGACAAGCAAATCTCAAGTGTAAGGGTATATGATGAGGCGAAAAATGAACCACTTTTAGGAGGTCATTTAAGCCCGGAATTGAATTTATTTGATCAAATATTGCCCTAAATCGTTTCTTTTGTGATTTTAGGTACTTTGGGAGTGAAATCTGGAAAAGGAAGCAATTCGGACGTTTTTGGAGCATAAAAGTGAAGAAAACGCCAAAGTCTTAATTTTCCTTGCTGGAAACAGTAGGTGACGGCGTCAAGAGCAACACCCTGACGGCGTCAAGAGTAAATTGCATGACGGCCCAGTACAAACATGAAGGCGTCACAAGTAGAGCGTCAAGAGTAAAATGCGTGACGGCCTGGAAGAACCTAACACATGACGGCGTCAGATGTAGATCAAGGCAGTCCGAGAATTATTTTGGCGGCGAGATGACGGCGTCACCTATTTGGTCTTGACGCCGTCAGTCTCAGTTTTTTATATATAGTTTTCTAATTTTCATTCATAAAAAGGAGAAGTTTTGGAGAAACCCTAAGGCCGAATCTATTACAAATTTTACAGGTTTTTCAAGGGTTTTCAGCCCTTGAACCCTTACATGTGTAATTGAGATAAGTGTTCTTCTAATTCAATCAATATGTCTATGTGTTGGTTGTCTATATCTTACTCTTGTCTTGATTCCACCATGCTAGGCTAGATCTATCTTGTGTTTGCTTAGATATAATGAAACCTAGATGTTAATTATGTGTTGATTACTTGTTTATGGTTGTATTGGATGAATGATTTCGATGTTAGGCTTAAGAAAACTGGCAGATCTCCAAATGGTAACATGGTTGAACGTCTTAGGAAACATGAACTGACGTGCACTAGGTTTTATTGGTTGTATTTAATGCATGAGTAAATTCTAATGATCCCATGTTAGGAGCTTCTTAGCCGGCTCGACATAGGAGTGAAGTAGGCACTCATAGGATTGGGGAATTAAGTGCGCCACCCCATGAATGGTATTAAGGAATACAATCCGTCATCCACGCAACTATAACAAGTAGTTAACGTGTAAAAGATATCTAGGGAGTAGTGAAATCTAAGTAAACACAATTTCTCCACTTATTGCTCACAACCTTAGTTTAAATTAGTTTACTTTCATTTCTAGTATTTTATTTTGATTGCATCTTTAGTATTGGGTTAGTTGACTAGCAACTAATTCCGCCCAAATCCTTCAAACCCGAGATATTTACTTGCTTTCTAAAAAATATAAAAATACAAAAAATAATCATCCCTCATCTCTAGAACTAGTATTTAGGTTTTCTAATCCTAGCGACACTATTCCTAGCTGAACGATCAATCCCCCGGTACTTGTCACTATACTATACTACAACGATCAGGTACACTGCCTGGTGGGGGTTGTAAGCTTCTCGAGATCCCTTGAGAGGTAAAGCCTGGTGCAACTCCCACGCATCAGTAACAATATTGTTTTCCTTCTTGTTTTGTTGTCGCGTTCCAAAGATCACAAAAAAACTGTCCACCAATCTCGTTTGATGCTTACGTTTGCAACTCCTACACAAGTTCGATCGTGCACTATCTTCCTTGCCTTCCTAGTTATCCAGGCATTGTCTTTTTCACTTGAAAACAGCGCGTTGTCCCACTGAAAATAGAATTTCCAACGTACGTTCCTTCCTTGGTTGTTCTCGTTAAGAATTTTGGTACCCAACGAGCGTGTGTAATGCTTGCTCTAATGCCAATTGTTGTCCCAAAGTATGAGTCAAAAATGAATTGCAAAATATACTGAATAACTTTATTTCGTATAACCATTCAATGTTACATGTTCATACGTATATATAGAGAACGAAAAGGTGTGACCCTTCGACTTGTGTCTATTCGATTTATAACCGAAAGTAACTAACAAATAACTACCAACTATAACTAAGTTAACCGCTTGGCGGTTACTAACTTACTAACTAACGAGTTTGGTCCTTCGTGTGTCGTTATACGGAGCAATGTCGAGATTATTAGCTCACACGCTCAACTCTTTCGTGAAGCACTGCCGTCAGGCCATTTTGTCACCGACATAAACTACCCGAAGGGCTGGTGGGACGTAGAAAAGGTTTGTATTCAAAATAAGCCTTACTATTAACAGTTCAATTGCTTGATTATCAAGGTTTTTTATGCGTTGTTAATATCACATTGAAGGAAATATTTCTGTTGATTGTAGGTTTACTTTCAAGTAAATGAACCTGCAGCACAGTCAAGATATCTATAAAACATATCCATTTCTTGATAAGTGACTCAAGACAACGTCCAAAAAGATCTATTTGTTCAAGATATAAATATTCTGCATAGATGTCGAGAGTGTGTGCACTGATGTTTTGGTCGCAGAATCTAGAAACAGCATATTCAAGATATCTATAAAAAGTATCCATTTCTTGTAAAAAGAAGTTAGACCACGCCCCTAGATTGAAATACAAAAGGGGGAAAGAAGCGGTTAAAGCAAACCATTGCTTAGACAAAATACTTATTCGAATAAGCGATTCTGTATCCCTAAGGAGATATGACATTATGTGGTGAATAATAAAGTTTGGAAGCATCAAAATCCGGTCGGTTGTATCGATTGTTTTTTCCTCCATCTTCTTGCTTGACCCTACTCAAAGTAAATACCATAAATCATACTAGTTAGCAAGTAATAGAAAGTCTACATCTCAGTTCAATCTATAATACATTACCCAAAACGCTCAAACATTAATTAAAACTTCTGCATCATCAAATCTAATTGATCATTCATTATTAGTCTCATATTAAAATCTATTGCATCACTTCATTAGAACTACTGTATCAAGCATTGATATAAACTAATCATTTTAAATAGTATTTTTTTCAAAATAACTTTTACTGCATCAATTCATTAACTCTACTGCATCATAATTATTATAAAAGAATATGCAAAACCTATTCAAAACAATTAAAACAAAAAGTATGTTGCAAGAAATTACTAAGGTACGCATATCCTTTTAATTCGGTTAATTATTACATGTATTATGATCTATACTTCTGCTGCATGCTTTGATGATGTTATATGTTTTAGTATAATTGTTATGATTCTAATATTCCAACAAAAACTGAAATAACCTTTCATCATTTCGGTTTCTTTGGCAAATCTGCATAAATCTTCATACATCTCATTAGACATTTCATCACTTTCTAACCAAGTATCCCCATATTTGGTCTTCACATAGTCTACCATTTTATCCGTCACTTGTGTCTTAGTAAGGTCCATGTCTGCCATTCTTCTTCTTCTTCTTCTTCTTCTTCTTCTTCTTATTATTATTATTATTATTATTATTATTATTATTATTATTATTATTATTATTATTATTATTATTATTATTATTATTATTATTATTATTATTATTATTATTATTATTATTATTATTATTATTATAACATCCATTTCATTAGAAACAAACTCGAAGGATTACAAGAAATTAGTGGAGAGCCTTGACACTATCTGGGCTCCCACACCTTTAGCAATGGCAAAACTAATCCTACTGAATATATGGGGTGCAGCACGCGCCCCAATATCTTGAGTCATAGAGAACTTCCGGATCCGCTTAAGGAGGGTCACAGCATCTGTCTCAAGTTCCCCCAAAGAGGAAAATGAGAAGAGGATAAACCCATACCCCATGTTCGCACATTTATCTCTGTACTTAACTCGCTTGCGCTTGGCGGCATCAACCACCACACGACCTGGCACAAAGTCCAGTAAACCGGTCTGTGTGAGGGGGGACGACCCGGTTAAATCAACACACACATCCTTCCCCCCCCCCTCCCAGGAGTAAAGCAAATTGTCTGCTGGTCTTAGGGCCAGCCCCCCGTCTCCACTCAACCCGATATCGACCTCTTTACGAGCCGAGACCCCAGATCGACAGCAGATGTCAAGCAAAGTGTCACGTACCAAGTTGTGTCGGTGTTTAACACCAATAGTACCCGCACACGATATAGCATGGTCCCCATAGATATCCCCAACAGAAACCCTGGAGCAAGCAGAGCATGGCACTTGAACAGAGAAGAGGGGAACGCCTAACCGATAACATAACACGCACCTGTACGTTCTGGCATTCATAGTCTGTCCAAGCCCAAATATCGGAATCACCCTAAGCCAATCTGAAGTGTAGTCCTCCTTCTGTGACCCCCAAAGTGTCATTTGTCGGGGATATAAGCAAAATGTGGATTCAGCCATTTGGGTAACACGTTTGAAATATATATCTGCCAATTTCTTCATGAGTTTGGGGGCAGCGATTTCATCCGGGTTACTCAGAAGGTCATTCCCCGTAGTCGCCTTAAAAGTGCACAAGGCTTTATCGAAGGAGGGGCCGGGGGTTGCAACACCGGAATGTCTGAGAAGCTTAGTATGTAGTGTGGCAGATTGGAGTCTGGACGCAAGGATAACATAGTTCAAGGCATCTCCTGCTGAATATACCCCAAGCCCCCCAAAAGCAAAAGGCAGGGTAGCCAACCTCCATTGCCAGTCACTAAACCCAGGCCCAGAGGCAGTAACAATACGTTCTAGAGAAGAACGCAATGCCGCATGAAAAGCAACATGAGCCCATTCAAAGACCTTAGGGGAGCATGTGCGCATAGAGAAATATAGCTTTGAAATACCAGCACAAGCACGAAGGAGCAGCAGCTCACATTAAGGGTCCTTAAGCTTAGCAATAGCCGCCATAAGCTCAATTGTTTTATCAACCCGTTTCATAGCAAGCGCACTACTAAACTCAAAGTCCACACTAACCGGCCCGACCAGTAGTTTAACACCATGTAATGGGCGGGCAATTTTAGGCGGAAAAACACCTGCAAGCCTGCTCCGGGGGTCTTCCATTGGCCAAAAAATCTCAGTCTTATCCACATTGAGGTGCAGACCCCGCAGCGGCCCATCTGCCATAATAAGTTCTAAGGCCTTCCCCACCACCAAGGTGTCCCCGATAATAGTCCCATCGTCCAGGTACCAAGCTTGAAAGGGCAAATTGAAAGAGTCTCTAATCTTACAAACCAGGGGGTGCAACACTAAAGCAAAGAGAAGAGGCCCAAGAGGATCACCTTGTTGCACCCCTTGATGCGACCAAAGCGTGTGTCCCCCGTAATATAATCTAGCAGGTCTGGAGTAACAAAACTCCACCCATCGTGAAATAGCGGGACACCGCAAACGAACCTCCTGTAGCATAACCTCTCGGTCCACCAAATTGAAGGCATTCTGGAAATCCACCAATAACATCGATAGACCTTCCTCGTCGCCTCGATCCTCAATGAACCTATTCACAGAGTGAAGAATAGCCTCCCCACCTCTAGGTACCCCAACGCCAAACTGAAGATCATTAATGTCACACCCCCAAAATCGGGTCCAGCGGAAGCATACATGTAGCTGAGGTGTAACTCAATTGGTATTACAACACAAGTTCAAAACTGGTTTTCACTTCAATCATTTAGAATAAAATCATTTAACCAAAAGTATTGAATTTACATCGTTAAAATATAGTGCGGAAGTAGGCCCGTAAAATAATTTAAAATGGTCCCCAAGTGAATATCAGAGTCTTCTATGACCATGCCATGCCCTGCCAAAACCTCCAGTAGCGTGCCATTGCTTAAAACCTGAAAATACATGCTAAAGAGTGTCAACACGAGGTTGGTGAGTTCATAAGTTTGTATTAAAATAATAGTGTTATGAGTTCAATAGAGAGTTTTGTGACCATTGTGTGGCTCACAATGTCTTGCAAAATAGTGTTTACCTTACAGTAAAAATCAAAATTGTGGACCATGAGTAGAGTGTGTGATCATTACAACAAATATAATATCACATAGAAAAATAGTCTATTACGCTAGCGCTAAGTTCATGCAACCGAAGCTATAACAGTGTGCATGCTCTAGAAGCATGTTAAATATAAAGGCCCGGCAAGTGTTTATCCCGTTACACTTGTAATTCGACATGTTATACGCTCGCGTTTGCCTATCCGGTCAAACCGAACGGGGGAGTCACCACCAATAGATCTATTTATAACATTCGCGCTTCCCAGCAGGAATTGACGGTTCATGAGTTTGGGCATAATGGGATTCAAGGGCTTAGGCTAATCCGCGTAATAGTTTAGATAAAACATAAGTTTCAGTATGGTCCATAAAAGTGTTTGCATAAAAGCAATAGTTCACAAAGTGTGTTGCATAAAAGCAAGAGTTCATAAAGTGGGTTGCATAAAAGCAAGAGTTCATAAAGTGGGTTGCATAAAAGCAAGAGTTCATAAAGTGTGTTGCATAAAAGCAAGAGTTCATAAAGTGTGTTGCATAAAAGCAAGAGTTCAACTGATATACCCATAGGTGCATTTAAATCATCAATCAAGCCTTCAAGGAAACAGTAGTGTTTAAGTAAGCAATTGCGCATTCAAGCATTTAGTTTAGTCAAAAACGAGCATGTATTCTCCCCCAAAACAGTTATAAAAACAGGTAAAAGTAGGGGGTATGAACTCACCTGGTGCGATAGCTACGATGACAAAAGTGGATACACTGAAATGAGGCACGATCTCTAATCGCAACCTAATGAATGATAGTTTCTAATGTAAGAAACGAAATGATGCTACACATGCAAGTACGTATGTTATCGATACCACTCGTTAGTTTTGAAAATAGTGTTTATCGTCAAAATATACATTTTTGACGTCTCGTTAAGTTAATAACCACTTTTCGTGTAGATATGTTGAAACGGTACTCCACGATCCTCGTTTGGTGTTTTATCGGTAAATATAAGGTTTTCGCCGCAAAAATAACATTTTCATTACTTGAAAATATGACCAAAATGGCCTCGCAAAACTAGTCGCGAAATATTGTACGTTAAGTGTTAATGGTCAAGCTCGGCGTTTTTGAAAACCTTGTAACAATATCTTGAAGTCGTGTTATTTAACTTTTGGCTATACGGGTCTTGATCAATGAGAGAATCGACTCTTATTGTTGCTATTTGAAAATATTATGTTCAACACTTAGAAAATTTCATTATAGCAAAAGCTGTCAAAATCTATATAGTTTATCGGGTATATAGATGAGATCATAGTTTATTCGTTATAAGTCTATTCGACGAACGGCCAATTGATTTGAAAAGCTTGTTGGAAGATCTTGATTTCATAAAACTACGGCTCGGACTCAAATTGACCCGATCATGAAGAAAAACAGCCGTGAAAGTGGTGTCTCGCAAAGACAGTTTACGTCAAAACTCTATTAGTGTAAAAAGCTGATGGAAATATATATACCGTCGGATTTCAAATCCTCGTATCTTTTTCGTTATAAGCCCGTTTTCTATGTTCTTTATATCCCTGCGAAGGTATTCAAGTATACTTTAGGCTTTTCAAGGTCTCGGCTAGTCTAGATGTCATTAGATCTCAGTTTTCTTAACTAGAAAGTTCGGGACAGATTCAATATTTCAGAAAATATAGTTTTCGTCGTAAATCTTGAAAATAGCATATCTTTTTCGTCGTAACTCGGATTTTATCCCCGTTTTCGGCCATAGTTTCGTCTCGGAATGTATTTTCTAAATATTTGGTCCAAAGTTACACCCTAGACCCTGAGTTTCCCACGTTTTACAGAAATGGACAGCAGCTTTGAAAGTTTGTCAAAATCAACTTTTCTAGTTCAAGGGTTGTTCAAAGCTTAACCAAACTATCTCAAATCAACTCCACAAGTACCCAATCCTACCATACACCTTCTTAGGGTGTCATGGGTTCCTAGTCTTCACCAAAAATGGTGGATCTCATGAGATTGTTAATAACAATTATAGATCTATGTTTATAAAAACAAAATGAGTAATAAGTGGTATGGATCTTACATACTTGCATGTTTTACCAATATATCTTGAAAATACATAAAAATATAAAGTAAAAGAAAGTATGAAAAGATCAAAAGTGTTTTTGAAGCTTACTTGAAGATTTGAGGTGATTTGATGAGAAATTGATTAATAATCTTGGGTTTTTACCACAAAACCCCAACTAGATCTTGATTAGGACTTGATTCAACACTTGATCTTGAAAATTTTATGGATTCTTCTTATGGTTGTTTCTTGGTCGATTCATATAGAGAGGAAGAAAGGGATGAGAATTTTTCTAGTGTTGGTATAAAATGAGAAGTGTAAATGGGATGAAATATGGTGGAAAGGAGTATATATATAGCAAGATCAAGTCAAGGTCAAAAAGTTGGTCATAGGGGGGGGGGGGGGGGGGGGGGCGGCACCAAAAAGGAGGGAAACATGGGTTTGTGTTGGTGGCTCATTAATGCTCTTGTCTAACACATGTGTAGTTATTAGTTGGTTTTATTGTGTATTAGGTGTTACCGGGTACCGAGTTAACTAAAAATAAATATTAACGAGGTGAAATAAAATACGAAGAAGTTGTAAAAGTTGTAAAATATTATTCCTGATGAGAATCGGGTGTTGAAATAATTATCGTATTGAAATAACGCAAACCGACGGAGTTATAAGCTCCGACCGTAAAATATAGCCATTGATTTTAAAACACCGGGTAAATTAATAATATAATTTTTATATTATTATTATGAGTATGTAAATATGTTAGGATCATAGTCGGGAGTATTGGGTATACGTTAGTAGTAAAACTGAGTGGTATCGTTAATTACCAATTAAGCATACGTAAATGGAAATAATGCATATCCGTGTAGGTTCTCAAGTGATGATGATGTGTAGACTATTCCAGTCTATATCAAGTGTCATTAATGAATGATGCATGAATTCGCAGCTAAACCCAACTGGTTACGGGAATTTAAAGACTCGTAAACTCAGTTTACGAAAAGACGAACGTTGATCATGATTAGTGATTTCCTTTCGGGAATGAATAGTGTCACATGAATAGTAAAATTTCTGAACGCTTCTCGGAATCACAAACTGACTCCGAAAATGATGAATAGTGACCGGTGAATAGTAACTGATGAATAGTAACTGATGAATAGTGAATAGGAGAAATGTCCCGAAAAAATGCGGGTTGTTACAGTCTCACCCCCTTAAAAGGAACTTCGTCCCGAAGTTCAGTTTGTGTTGGTCTCTGAAGTTGTATTGGTGAAAAGATGATGATTCTTATCGTGTGAGCTATTGAGCTCTAACAAGGTTCAAGTCTGACGGCCACCAGGCCTATTCTGTCATAAATGTTGAATGGTCCAGTGTATATCGGGTTCATGAATGCTTACTGGACTAGAGAGTTAGGCTTTTCCAAATTTCAATCCGTCAATGGATGTTGGCACTTCGGCCAGTGCTTCAAATGGTGTAGTCTCTACACTCGTGTGGTAACTAAGGTTGCAACTGAATTTGATTTATGGCAAATGGTTAATCCAACCATTTCTAGTGTCAATCACACCCGATTTGGGTATATCTCCCTATGTTTGAATCAACCTCCAATTCTGACCATTGGTCTGAAGATAATAGGTGGTGTGGTTCCAAAGGAATCTTAATGAAATCGCTGGGAGTTCGAGGTGAATCAAATGCCTCTATTAGAAATAATTGAAATGGATATCATGAATCTTGTTTTGGAAAGACTTACAAAGTTAAGTCCGTCAAAGGGTGTTGTTGAAAATAATAGATTAGGATAAGGTTGTGATCCTCCGCAGGATGTCATGGATTGAATTTTTCTCCACCTACAATGCTTAGTCTCCATTACTAAGATTTTCCCCAAGTTATATGTCATCAAATCACAAACTCCTAAAGGTATAAGAGATGTAATATAGTGATTGATTTTCAAAGTTTGTTTTGAGATTGTGTGTTTTATTCATAAACCTTCCCTTTACAACTTTAAGCAAACGGCTTTTTAAAGTAACGTATTTCTTGATGTTTCAAAATTTAATAGTTATGCAAGATAGGACAATTTTCAACATAAGGTGGATAATATGGTTGACCAAAGATTGATGTTTAAAATTTTCTAATCATTCAATAGTTTTGTGAAAGATTAACCAAAAGGAATTTGCTTGTCAAAATAAGTGCCTCAGAAAGTATTTCTTTCAAGATATATGTTTTGTATAATGGTAGTTTGGAGAAAAATCCATTTAAAATTAAAAGTATTAAGAGGATAAAATAGTCGGGTAGGTATGTCTGCACAATGCATAGATGTCTAACATGTTTAAATAAAGTCTATTGGTGAGGACATGTTCAATCTATAGTCTTGGTTAGGAGGTTGGATGTATCTCTATAGTGTTGCTTAGTGAGCATTCGCATCGAAACTAATCTTGTAATTCAGTCAAGCCAATACTTTCCATATGGTGGAATTGTGGCAATCAGGCCAGTGATAGTGGTTCGAATGGTTTTGTAGTATCCTGAGATTTCTGTTGAGTTTTTGAATGGTTTCAATGTACCGAGGGATCCTCCTTATAGATGGTATGGAATGTTTTTCCTAGGGAGGTCATTGATAATATCCACTTATCAATATAGGGAGTAGTGAGGGATGAGTGACATCGGAGTGTATAGAGTGTTAGCTAATCCCTTATATATGGGGATGGGGAAAGGAAATGATAATGAGGGTGAGAAGGGGAAAGATTGTGACAACTGCACATAACAAGATTGTGATGAAAGAAAACACTGTGATGTAAGTGTATCGTGCATAGACGTAAATGTCCATGAGATGAAATGACCGTTTGGCGTGCTTCCAATCGGTGGTTAACGAGATGGTAAAAAGTATGAATGTTCTGCCAACGAGTGTTTACACACACGTAAATGAAACATTTGGGAATTGAGTAGAGAATTCAATCCAGACAGAATTTTATTATAACCATTCTCAGTATTGCAAAATTCATTTCTGAGTCAGACATAGGTGGTCAGCCTATATCTCACTATCCCGGGTTGAATATAGATGACCAGTCTATATTCCACCGAGGTTCCATGAATTTTGAAATACTCAGCTCAGTTATACTAAGACTATGTCCTTCCCAAATACAAAGACGTTCTGAAAGACAAAAGCAAGTGACCAAACTCGAGGTCAAATTATGAAGCTATGCAAGGAAAAGCATAACGTGGTGACATATACGATACATGAGCATGCTTATATGAAAGACAATTATAGTAATCAACTATAATAAGTGAATATAGTATATCAGATAATGAGACACAAATCTCATCACCTAAGTCAGCAACCAACCACAAATGAGGCTTCAGCTTGGCAGGCAGGCACGTGACGGTCATAGGGTTAAGTTTTCGTAAAAGTAGCTATAGTCTAGGTTTTAAAAATACTTAGTTCGCTATAGCCAAAGCTCTGATACCAATCTGTCACACCCCCAAAATCGGGTCCAGCGGAAGCATACATGTAGCTGAGGTGTAACTCAATTGGTATTACAACACAAGTTCAAAACTGGTTTTCACTTCAATCATTTAGAATAAAATCATTTAACCAAAAGTATTGAATTTACATCGTTAAAATATAGTGCGGAAGTAGGCCCGTAAAATAATTTAAAATGGTCCCCAAGTGAATATCAGAGTCTTCTATGACCATGCCATGCCCTGCCAAAACCTCCAGTAGCGTGCCATTGCTTAAAACCTGAAAATACATGCTAAAGAGTGTCAACACGAGGTTGGTGAGTTCATAAGTTTGTATTAAAATAATAGTGTTATGAGTTCAATAGAGAGTTTTGTGACCATTGTGTGGCTCACAATGTCTTGCAAAATAGTGTTTACCTTACAGTAAAAATCAAAATTGTGGACCATGAGTAGAGTGTGTGATCATTACAACAAATATAATATCACATAGAAAAATAGTCTATTACGCTAGCGCTAAGTTCATGCAACCGAAGCTATAACAGTGTGCATGCTCTAGAAGCATGTTAAATATAAAGGCCCGGCAAGTGTTTATCCCGTTACACTTGTAATTCGACATGTTATACGCTCGCGTTTGCCTATCCGGTCAAACCGAACGGGGGAGTCACCACCAATAGATCTATTTATAACATTCGCGCTTCCCAGCAGGAATTGACGGTTCATGAGTTTGGGCATAATGGGATTCAAGGGCTTAGGCTAATCCGCGTAATAGTTTAGATAAAACATAAGTTTCAGTATGGTCCATAAAAGTGTTTGCATAAAAGCAATAGTTCACAAAGTGTGTTGCATAAAAGCAAGAGTTCATAAAGTGGGTTGCATAAAAGCAAGAGTTCATAAAGTGGGTTGCATAAAAGCAAGAGTTCATAAAGTGTGTTGCATAAAAGCAAGAGTTCATAAAGTGTGTTGCATAAAAGCAAGAGTTCAACTGATATACCCATAGGTGCATTTAAATCATCAATCAAGCCTTCAAGGAAACAGTAGTGTTTAAGTAAGCAATTGCGCATTCAAGCATTTAGTTTAGTCAAAAACGAGCATGTATTCTCCCCCAAAACAGTTATAAAAACAGGTAAAAGTAGGGGGTATGAACTCACCTGGTGCGATAGCTACGATGACAAAAGTGGATACACTGAAATGAGGCACGATCTCTAATCGCAACCTAATGAATGATAGTTTCTAATGTAAGAAACGAAATGATGCTACACATGCAAGTACGTATGTTATCGATACCACTCGTTAGTTTTGAAAATAGTGTTTATCGTCAAAATATACATTTTTGACGTCTCGTTAAGTTAATAACCACTTTTCGTGTAGATATGTTGAAACGGTACTCCACGATCCTCGTTTGGTGTTTTATCGGTAAATATAAGGTTTTCGCCGCAAAAATAACATTTTCATTACTTGAAAATATGACCAAAATGGCCTCGCAAAACTAGTCGCGAAATATTGTACGTTAAGTGTTAATGGTCAAGCTCGGCGTTTTTGAAAACCTTGTAACAATATCTTGAAGTCGTGTTATTTAACTTTTGGCTATACGGGTCTTGATCAATGAGAGAATCGACTCTTATTGTTGCTATTTGAAAATATTATGTTCAACACTTAGAAAATTTCATTATAGCAAAAGCTGTCAAAATCTATATAGTTTATCGGGTATATAGATGAGATCATAGTTTATTCGTTATAAGTCTATTCGACGAACGGCCAATTGATTTGAAAAGCTTGTTGGAAGATCTTGATTTCATAAAACTACGGCTCGGACTCAAATTGACCCGATCATGAAGAAAAACAGCCGTGAAAGTGGTGTCTCGCAAAGACAGTTTACGTCAAAACTCTATTAGTGTAAAAAGCTGATGGAAATATATATACCGTCGGATTTCAAATCCTCGTATCTTTTTCGTTATAAGCCCGTTTTCTATGTTCTTTATATCCCTGCGAAGGTATTCAAGTATACTTTAGGCTTTTCAAGGTCTCGGCTAGTCTAGATGTCATTAGATCTCAGTTTTCTTAACTAGAAAGTTCGGGACAGATTCAATATTTCAGAAAATATAGTTTTCGTCGTAAATCTTGAAAATAGCATATCTTTTTCGTCGTAACTCGGATTTTATCCCCGTTTTCGGCCATAGTTTCGTCTCGGAATGTATTTTCTAAATATTTGGTCCAAAGTTACACCCTAGACCCTGAGTTTCCCACGTTTTACAGAAATGGACAGCAGCTTTGAAAGTTTGTCAAAATCAACTTTTCTAGTTCAAGGGTTGTTCAAAGCTTAACCAAACTATCTCAAATCAACTCCACAAGTACCCAATCCTACCATACACCTTCTTAGGGTGTCATGGGTTCCTAGTCTTCACCAAAAATGGTGGATCTCATGAGATTGTTAATAACAATTATAGATCTATGTTTATAAAAACAAAATGAGTAATAAGTGGTATGGATCTTACATACTTGCATGTTTTACCAATATATCTTGAAAATACATAAAAATATAAAGTAAAAGAAAGTATGAAAAGATCAAAAGTGTTTTTGAAGCTTACTTGAAGATTTGAGGTGATTTGATGAGAAATTGATTAATAATCTTGGGTTTTTACCACAAAACCCCAACTAGATCTTGATTAGGACTTGATTCAACACTTGATCTTGAAAATTTTATGGATTCTTCTTATGGTTGTTTCTTGGTCGATTCATATAGAGAGGAAGAAAGGGATGAGAATTTTTCTAGTGTTGGTATAAAATGAGAAGTGTAAATGGGATGAAATATGGTGGAAAGGAGTATATATATAGCAAGATCAAGTCAAGGTCAAAAAGTTGGTCATAGGGGGGGGGGGGGGGGGGCGGCACCAAAAAGGAGGGAAACATGGGTTTGTGTTGGTGGCTCATTAATGCTCTTGTCTAACACATGTGTAGTTATTAGTTGGTTTTATTGTGTATTAGGTGTTACCGGGTACCGAGTTAACTAAAAATAAATATTAACGAGGTGAAATAAAATACGAAGAAGTTGTAAAAGTTGTAAAATATTATTCCTGATGAGAATCGGGTGTTGAAATAATTATCGTATTGAAATAACGCAAACCGACGGAGTTATAAGCTCCGACCGTAAAATATAGCCATTGATTTTAAAACACCGGGTAAATTAATAATATAATTTTTATATTATTATTATGAGTATGTAAATATGTTAGGATCATAGTCGGGAGTATTGGGTATACGTTAGTAGTAAAACTGAGTGGTATCGTTAATTACCAATTAAGCATACGTAAATGGAAATAATGCATATCCGTGTAGGTTCTCAAGTGATGATGATGTGTAGACTATTCCAGTCTATATCAAGTGTCATTAATGAATGATGCATGAATTCGCAGCTAAACCCAACTGGTTACGGGAATTTAAAGACTCGTAAACTCAGTTTACGAAAAGACGAACGTTGATCATGATTAGTGATTTCCTTTCGGGAATGAATAGTGTCACATGAATAGTAAAATTTCTGAACGCTTCTCGGAATCACAAACTGACTCCGAAAATGATGAATAGTGACCGGTGAATAGTAACTGATGAATAGTAACTGATGAATAGTGAATAGGAGAAATGTCCCGAAAAAATGCGGGTTGTTACAATTAAAATAACCGTCCAGGGAGTGACCGATCATAAAAGCTCCAACCTTGGAGACTAAACGCCTCCAGATCGTTCCAACAGCAATGGGGCGGATGCCACCTCCGGGCTTGACCAGTGGTGTGAGAGGAGCACTCGCAACATACTCACCCAACTCCTTTGGGCATTTTCCATCGAGAAAAAGATTTATCACCTGGGTGATAGAAGCGATTAACTCGTCAGAAATAGCCACAGCAGCACCACTGAGGCAGTCTAAAAGGTGTTGTGCACGTAGCCCATCTCGACCACAAGATGTACTGCGGGGGAAACTCTTAATCATATCGAGAACCATACCAGGAGATGCATGGAGGTTATAGTGGTCAATAGGCGTATCTGGCAGAGAGGGGGCAGACTTGAAAGGGTGCTTAACTTTAAGGTCCTCAAGAGTAGTGTCATTGTAAGGGGCAACACCAGCGGAAGAAAGGACTCTGACCGCCGCAGTGTAATGACCATCACAAATCTTCCTCTTACATTGCTTGACATTGCGCTCACCCAATTCCAAATTCCCTTCATCAGTATTAGACCATGCAGGGGGGGTTCAGCTAAAACCTCCTTGACAAGTTGCAACCTCCCATTAGACGTGCTCCAAGATCGGAAGGCATTAACAACATACTCTTCTTGGCGGTGGCGCTTGACGGCAGACCTGCATTCCATGTTACTCCTTGAGGCAAAGGCTTTAAGGAGACAAATAGGCAAGACAAATAGGCTAATCCAACAAGAAATGTCCCCAGGAGCGCAAATCACCTTATCCAGAGCCTCTTTCAAGATGCGAGAGAATCCCAACCGGCACTTCGGAGGGATGGATTTAACAGTATGCACCCCTTTAGAAAGCAATGCGTCAAGTAAAGGGAGGTCAAAACCACAGTGCTCTTCCCAAACCGGGTCATTAACTAGGTCAGAGGAGGGAACTGGTGGTTTGACAAGGTCAAATAGCACAAACCTGACAACACCGTCGCCACAATCAGGGGGAGACACAACATCAGACCCATGCCGACACTTAGAGCGGAGGGTGTGCGTCTTGAAACAACCCCCACACAACCAAAGGTTCATGCATTTCAATGTGACCTCAGCTGTCTCAAAAACCGCACGATTAGTCGCGAAGCAAAGTTTAGTGATGGCAAGCGCATCCCCACTAAAATGATGATCACGAAGATGAGAAATCAGTGAGGTCTTGACAAGCCCATTACCATTACCATCTTGACAACCACTTAAGCCCGCGAAAGGGCAATGAAAATGTATTATAGCCATTTGTTAAATAGTACCACGATATAAAACCACCAAATAACAAACCCAAATCGAAGCCCAAGTAAAGCCATCCACCACACCAGGCCCACCAGGTCCAAAAACCACGAAGCCCACCCAAATATTACAAATTAAACAAAAACAATCACGTGAGACCACCCAAAACTGGCACCCACTATACTATATTTAGTTAAAATAAAACAAATTAACACCCCCTCAAAAGAGAAGGGGGCCCACAGGAAGCAAATCTTGAACATCAACTCGCTACCAGGTAAGGAGTTCACGACTGCAACTCGCTACCACCAATCCCTAACCCAACACAACACACTATCACCAACTCGCAATCACAAGCAACCCGCTATCAGAAGTCGCTATCACCAACTCGCTATCACAAGCCTAGTTTTCACGACTCCAAAATTGCCAGGTACCAGAACCTCACCCCTGTTATATGTACACGAACCCAAAGCAGCAACCGAGGAGGGGGCAACTGCTACAATATACAAAAGGAGAAGGGTTTTGCAAGACTAAAAACCTTACTCCCACACGAGCCAATGAAAAAGAAAAAGGAAAAGAACCAATGAAAACAAAGAGAGATGTGTATATACAGCCCGTGGATGTTGAGAAGGGATAGACCGGATCAAAACAAGGAAGGATCAAGGTGATCCTGCATGTTTGTCACCAAAAAATCGCCCACACATATATATACAGCCCGTGAGTAAAGCTAGTATGATACATCATCGGGACTTGCTCAAATGTCAACGGGTAGTTGTGGGTTTATTGGTTCCCGCGCAAAAATTAATAGGCGTAACAGAGAAGATGTGGTCAACTTGCATAGTTAAAAACTAAATTACTACACAGTTGGTCCCTGAAGTCGAATGACGTGTTAGATTTAACCATATGATAGTTATAAATGTTGTTGGACTGTTATGCCCTTGGAAATATAACATGAAATGAGCGTTGACCTCACCATTTCTGGTCAAGGGACGTATTCGGTCTCAAAAACCCGATTTTTGGACGCATGGCGACGATTTTGCAAACTTAGGGGAATGGCGATGTTTTTGGACAAGTTTAGGGACCAACTGTGTGTATTTTTGTCTAGTGTGTTGGAAAATTTAGTGCACTTGAGGGATCAAGTCATACATGGAAATGGGTTTGGAGGTACGGAGTATACACCCATCAAGTCCCTGATTACTCTGACTCAATAGTGGTTGGGCAGGATCCTGCTGCTAGTGTTGGTTTTTGCTGATGCCGCTAGTGTTGGTTTTTGCTGATTGTGGATCCTGCTGCTAGTGGTTCCTGCTGATAGTAGACTCTGCTGTTGAGCAATGATTCTGCTGCTAGTGCAAAGTAGATTCTACTGATGAGAATGTAACTGATTTGACCTATTCAAATGACAGTTATATCTGCACTTATGACCACATTTAATTGGTCATGTAACCACTATTTTAGGCTATAATGGGACAATTATGTGGAGATTAATGGGCCGATTAATTCTCATAATTCCATTTGACTAGCCATGAGTATCTTCCTATAAATAGGAAATCAAATAAAGCATGAAAGATACACAGAAAACATAAAACACTTATACACGAAGGGTTATTGATTTGTGCCTAAATCACTAACAACATTTGGTCTTATCCCAAGTAGATATTCGTGATACCCAGGCATTAAGGTCGAATAGTTTACTTTGGAAAGTGATAACACGATTCCAAGTGATATCCGATAACCTTTATTGGTACGTAGTTAGGCTATTGATTATCTTAACCCTGTTCTGGGCTCATAACCTCAAACAATCAAAGTAAACTATTTGTGATAATCAATGGTTGCTGCTATGAGGCATATGGCTGCTAACTTTTCCAAATTGGAAAAGTTTGAAGGTGTTGATTTAAGAAGATGGCAAAAGAAGATGCACTTCTTGCTATCAAGCATGAATGTGGTGTATGTTCTTAGCACTGCTATTCCTGAAGATCATGGGGATGATGCTATTGTGGAACAAATAAGGAAAAGAAGTAAATGGGAGAATGATGACTATGTATGCAGAGGTTTAATTCTCAATGGTATGTCTGATTCTCTCTTTGACATTTATCAGAATGTTGAATCTTCTAAAGAACTGTGGGATTCCTTGGATGCCAAATATATGGCTGAGGATGCCTCAAGTAAGAAGTTTCTTGTAAGTAATTTCACAAATTACAAAATGACTGATTCAAGACCAGTCATGGAACAATACAATGAACTTCTTGGAATACTTGGAAGGTTTACGCAACACAAAATGAACATGGATGAGGCTATTTCAGTCTCTTGTATCATTGACAAACTCCCTCCTTCTTGGAAAGATTTCAAGCATACCTTGAAACATAAGAAGAAAGAACTGACACTTGTTCAGTTGGGTAGTCATTTGCGTATTGAGGAATCCCTCAGGGTGCAGGATAATGACAAGCCAAAGAGTAGCAATGCTACTGGTGCATCTGTTGTCAATATGGTGGAACATAACAATTCCACCAGGTACAATGACAATAAAGGCAAACGTAAACATCAGGATAACACAAGGGCTGATTCTAACTAGAAAGCAACACGTACTTGTTGGAAATGTGGCAAAACTTGTCACATTAAAAGGGATTGCAAAAGTGTTAAGGTTGGTGGTAAAACCAATGGTTCAGGCACTAGTGGTTCAGGGAGTGGTGGTTCTGTCAACTCACTAAAAGGTCAGAATATGTTTAATGAATCTCTTTAGGTTTATTATGTTACATATGTATCTGAATCTAACTATGTGCAGGATGATGATGTTGCGTGGTGGGTTGACTCTTGAGCAACTGTTCATGTGTGCAAAGATAGAAGATGGTTCAAGACTTACGAGTCACTGAATGATGGTTCTATTCTTCACATGGGAAATGAGTCAACAGCCTTGGTGCATGGTCGTGGTTGTGTAGATCTTAATTTTAGTTCTGGAAAGATTGTAACTTTGTTTAATGTTATTCATGTTCCTGATATAAGGAAGAACTTGGTTTCAAATAGTGTTTTGAATAATCATGGATATAAACAAGTTATTAAATCTGATAAATTTATTTTGTCTAAACATGGTGTGTTTATTGGTTTTGCCTATTTGTGTAATCAAATGTTCAGGCTTAACATTGTCACTGACATTGGTAATTCAGCCTTTATGTCAACCTCTAAACTGAATGACTCTACCCTGTGGCATGCTAGACTTGGCCATGTACATTTTAAAAGGATGCAAAATATGTCTAAAGATGGGTTAATCCCAGCATTTGACATGGACACTGAAAAGTGTAAAACTTGCATGTTAACCAAAATCACTAAGAAACCCTTTCAGGGTGTAAAACATGAGACTGAGCTCTTGGAGCTTATACACAGTGACCTGTGTGATTTGCATGCCACTCCCTCCTTGGGAAATAAGAAGTACCTTGTGACATTTATTGATGATGCTTCTAGGTTTTGTTATGTCTATCTATTACATACCAAGGATGAAGCATTAGATAAATTCAAGGTATTTAAAACTGAAGTTGAATTGCAACTTGGGTCCCTGATCAAAAGATTTAGGACTGATATGGGAGGTGAATACATGGACACTTTGTATTTTTAGTCTGTTGGTATAATCCATGAAACGGCTGATCCCTATACTCCTCAACAAAATGGTATCTCTGAAAGGAAGAACAGGGTACTGAAGGAGATGGTTAATTCCATGTTGTCCTATTCAGGATTGAGTCAAGGATTCTGGGGTGAAGCTATGTTAACAGCTTGATATTTATTAAATAGGGTTCCAAATAAAAGGAACAAGGTTACTCCTTATGAACTCTGGAATAAAAAGAAACCCAACCTGAATTATCTCAGGGTATGGGGTTGTAGGGCAGTTGTAAGACTCCCTGATCCTAAGTTGAAAATTTTGGGTGAAAGAGGCATTGAATGCATCTTTGTTGGATATGCTGAGCATTCCAAGGCTTATAGGTTCTATTTTATTGAACCTAATGAATATGTTTCCATTAATTCAATAATTGAATCAAGGGATGCACTATTTGATGAGAATAGATTCTCATCAGTCCCTAGACCAAGTCACAGGATTCCAAATGGAACTGATGATATTGGTGTATCAGAGGTCCCTGATGAATTATCATTTCAGGTCCCTGATGAGGTTGTGGTTCAACAACCTGAACCTGAGCTTAGAAAAAGCAAAAGGGTCAGGACTCCAAAGTCATTTGGACCTGAGTTTCAATTATACTTAATTGAAGGTACAAGGAATGAGGTCTCTGACCAATACTCTTATTGCTTCATTGTTGAGGATGATCCCAAAACATTTGAAGAAGCAATGAAGTCCCAGGATGTTGCTTTCTGGAAAGAAGCAATAAATGATGAGATTGACTCCATCATGGGCAACAACACTTGGGTGTTGGTTGATCTACCTCCAGGTTGCAAACCTCTTGGTTGCAAATGGATTTTAAAAAGGAAAATGAAGGTAGATGGAACTATTGAAAAGTTCAAGGCTAGACTAGTCATTCAGGGTTTTAAACAAAAGTCAGAGATAGACTACTTTGACACTTATGCCCCTGTGGCACGTATCTGTACCATCAGGCTGCTGATTGCTTTGGCATCAATTCACAATCTGATTATTCATCAGATGGATGCGAAGACAGCTTTCTTGAATGGTGAATTGGATGAGGAGATTTATATGAACCAACCTCAGGGCTTCATCATGCCTGGAAATGAAAACAAGGTGTGCAAACTGATTAAGTCTTTATATGGACTAAAACAAGCACCTAAGCAATGGCATCAAAAGTTTGATGAAGTGGTTTTGTCTAATGGTTATGTTCTTAACCAGGCTGACAAATGTGTATATAGCAAATTTGATGAATCTGGTAAAGGAGTTATCATTTGCCTATATGTTGATGACATGTTGATCTTTGGCACTGACCAAAATCAAGTTGACTTGACAAAGGAATTTTTGTCATCAAGGTTCTCCATGAAGGACATGGGGGAGGCTGATGTTATCCTTGGTATAAGGATTAAACATGAAAGCAATGGTATATCAATTTCTCAGTCTCATTACATTGAGAAGGTACTGAAGAAATTTAATTGCTTTGATTGTACTCCGATGGATACCACTAAGAAGCTTATGCTTAATACTGGCAAAGCTGTATCTCAACTTGAGTATTCCAGGGTGATTGGCTGCCTGATGTATGCCATGACTTGTACAAGGCCTGGCATTGCTTTTGCTGTGGGTAAACTGAGCAGGTATACTAGTAATCCTAGTGCTCAGCACTGGCAAGCAATTCAAAGGGTACTGAAGTATTTGAAGAGAACTATGGACTATAGTCTCTCATATACTGGTTATCCTTCAGTGTTGGAAGGATACACTGATGCAAGTTGGATCAATAACACTGAAGACAATTCGTCTACCAGTGGCTGGGTATTCCTACTTGGTGGAGGTGCAATTTCTTAGGCATCCAAGAAGCAAACTTGCATCACCAGTTCAACAATGGAATCAGAATTTGTGGCCTTAGCAGCTGTTGGTAAAGAAGTTGAATGGTTGAAAAACTTGCTTCTTGAGATTCCATTGTGGCCTAAACCTATAGCACCTATTTCTATCCGGTGTGATAGTGCTGCTACATTGGCAAAGGCTTATAGCCAGATGTACAATGGGAAGTCTAGACACTTAGGTGTCAGGCATAGCATGATTCGTGAACTTATCATGAATGGGGTGATTTCTATAGAGTTTGTTAGATCTCAATAGAATTTAGCTGATCACTTGACGAAGGGTCTTGCTAGAGACTTGGTTATAATGTCTGCTAAAGGGATGGGTTTGAAGTCCAACTTGGTCACTGAATGCTAGGACACCCAACTCCCTCCTGAGGAAACTTAGGAGCTGAGTTCAATGTGGAAAGTTGAACATTCAATGTACTGGAGCACATGTATTACACTACATCCCAAGGTTGTGCTCAGAACTTGCTGAAAAGGAGGATGAAGTCTTTACTTCTCAATGGTTAATTTCTTTGAAAAAATGCTAAGCAAGAGCATGAATAAAGAGGAACCACCTATGTAAATGTTGAAGTTTTGCCGCTTCAGGAAGCTATGGACTTTTAGCTTTTACAACATTTATGAATTGGATATGGACACATGGCTTGTATAGTGTCAGGAGTGTTTAAGTGTTTGAAAATGTATGTGTATTTTATCTTCAGGTATTCAAATGGGTTGAAGGGTTCAATTCTTAGAACACCCCGATTCTCGAATATTTGAACGTGTAATGTACTAAGATGGAAATTCAATCCTCAGTATATTTTCATTTATGCATATGTTTTGTTAATGTTTGATTTTCATGCAAAAGGAAGTGAACTAAATTTGGGGAGGATTGTTGGAAAATTTAGTGCACTTGAGGGATCAAGTCATACTTGGAAACGGGTTTGGAGGTACGGAGTGTACACCCATCAAGTCCCTGATTACTCTGACTCAATAGTGGTTGGGCAGGATCCTGCTGCTAGTGTTGGTTTTTGCTGATGCTGCTAGTGTTGGTTTTTGTTGATTGTGGATCCTGCTGCTAGTGGTTCCTGCTGATAGTAGACTCTGCTGTTGAGCAATGATTCTGCTGCTAGTGCAAAGTAGATTCTACTGATGAGAATGTAACTGATTTGACCTATTCAAATGACAGTTATATCTGCACTTACGGCCACGTTTAATTGGTCAAGTAACCACTATTTTAGGCTATAATGGGACAATTATGTGGAGATTAATGGGCCGATTAATTCTCATAATTCCATTTGACTAGCCATGAGTATCTTCCTATAAATAGGAAATCAAATAAAGCATGAAAGATACACATAAAACATAAAACACTTATACACGAAGAGTTATTGATTTGTGCCTAAATCACTAACAACATTTGGTCTTATCCCAAGTAGATATTCGTGATACTCACGCATTAGGGTCGAATAGTTTACTTTTGAAAGTGATAACACGATTCCAAGTGATATCCGGTAACCTTTATTGGTACGTAGTTAGGCTATTGATTATCTTAACCCTGTTTTGGGCTCATAACCTCCAACATAGTGTAGTAGTGTAGTATTATTGTTGGTAAGTGGGGGTATTCAGAAAAATAAAAGGTTAAAAAGAAAAAGCATTTTGACCTAAGAATACATGAGACACGAAATTGAAGATGATGAGGTTAAGTCGAGCAAAGTTAGTTGTGGATGATTTGATAAAACGCAATTACAGAGGTAATTGTTCCAATTCCCAGTTATTAGGTTTAGGCTTTCGCTCTTGTTCTTTTTTATTGAGTAACAATAATAATGTTGAATCTGCAAATGATACAAAATTGAATGAGGCGTTGAATTTGTTTAGTAAAATGACACATGAACGTCCTCTGCCTTGGGCTGATGAGTTCGTTAGGATTTTGGAGGTTATTAAAAGTCATGATTATTATTTCCTCGAGAACAAGAAAGGTGTTGTTTCTTTTAAGCCACTCTTGGACGGACTCATTCTTGAAAATAGGATTTGTGAGGCACACGGGCTGTTTAAAAAGCTTGTCAAAGATAAACTTTGTCAACCAGATACAGTTTTGTACAATATTATCATTGAAGCCCTTTGCAGTTTCTCTATAAATAAGCAATTATCATTTGCATCTTATGATAAAAGTTTACCTCATATTGTGACAGCGGTTTTTAAACAAACAACAAACTAACTACCGTCTTTTCCTCGCTCCTTTAGGGTTTGTGAAATATTTTGCAAACCCTAAAATGCAATCTAATTTCAATTTCATGGAGCAATTAACCACAATTGGTCCCTTCAGTTTTTATGCTCCCATCATTAACCCTTGAACGTTGCTCTGTAACTAATCTTGCACATTTTTACAATAATATTACAAAAAAGCTTAGAACTCAACCCTGAAACCTCAACTCTAGACACTGATTGTTGAGCCATAAGCCGGAAAACAAAAACACCAACCCCTAAACTTAAAACTCGAAAGCCACAAACCATCCCCGCACCCTTCCCAAAAAACCTAAACTTGCACCCACCAAACCTGAACTGCGAATATAGAATAATGAACCCTTAGGTGAAAACCCTGAATTTCAAAGGTGTTTGACTTAGCTTACTTTCAAAGCTTGAAGGCTAATTTGAGCTTGAAAAAGCATATGAGCTCAATTTCAACAGCTTAGGAATTTATCAGTTTGAGCTTATGTCTTACTTAAGCTCATAAGCTCAAGTAGATAAACCATAAGCTATTACAGGTGACTATATCGAATTACCCAAATCTAAAAAGCACCATAAGCGTAAACATAAGCTAATCCAAAATACCCCCTCAAACCCTAAACCGTGAATGCTTTACATAAACCTTTGAACATTAACTCAAAACCTTCTAAGAGTGCACTCTAAACCTTAAAGTGAGCCAAAATAAGGCCAGTACATGGGTGATTCTAACATGATTATCTTCAAGCATTTTGTGTCCAATAAAAAAGAAGCGTTACGGTTAAGGTATGCATCTAACTTATTAACAAATACTTACTAATTCTTACGTGCAGCTAATTTTATGTAAATGACAGCCTTTTAACATCAACAATAAAATTTATCATACATTTCGGCTTCTTCACTTATATGGAAATCAAATTACATAGAAGATGACTAGCTTCGCACATGACGTGAAACAAACAGGTAGCGTAAGGGGTTTGGTAGGCTGTGGGACTCTCTTTTAGCTAATTAGCTGATTTGTTATAGGTCAAAACTGTAGAATGCTTTTCGTTTGGGAAAACTTGTATCCTTTTGATGTAACAATCTAACATAGTTAACATGAAATACAGCTTTGAAAACCACACTGTTACAAAACTATTAAAAGGATCAGTTCTAGAGCGAGCGCTTAGACATTTATAAGGTTGAAAGACAAAGTAACCCCTGCCACTTTGATGTAGGAATCTGATAATTGGAATATATGCTGCATATACATACATACATACATACATATATATATTAATGGCGGAGCATAATAGGGGCTAGAAGGGGTGCTGCCCCCCCCCCCTAGAATTTCAGTTGTAACTAATATATTACAGTGTATGTTCGGTGGCATTGTTGAAGAAAAAGCAGGAGGGAGGAGGCAATACTCAATAGGCATCTAAGTGTAGGTCAAATGGTTACTTTTATTGTTTTTTACTCTTACCGTGGCCCAATAGTGTTATGAATAGTTTTATTCAATGGTCTAATCAACTCAATTTTATAACTTACACGTATTAGATAGTTTTCTTTAGTTGAGTTGTTTACTTTTGGATTTCATTAAAATTATTAGGCCTTTCATTTACCACTAATGAATCAAAGATTTTGGATAATAGATTATGGCATAGCTTGGCTACAATTTTTGTAGCTAATTGGTTACAATCTTTCACAAAAAATGTATAAGCAATGAATTAGAGACCTACAAAAAGAATCATGAACCCACATTTATAGTACAAAATTGTAGCTAATATATTCTCATAGATTATATATGTTTTTAATAGGTTAATATCTATTTTGTTATACTTGTTAGGTAGATTGTTTGTTGTTTTATGATATTTAGACGTGAATCATATATATCGTTAATTAGGAAACCGCTTGATTAATTTAACTTATATGTACATTTTTCTAATATAAAATGTTAGTTTTATGCTAGGATGGTTTTGGCCCCCCCAAATGAAATGTTAACTTATATGTACATTTTTCTGATAACTAGTTATGTCATAATTGAAAAATCATAGAGCCTTGAAAACGTATTCGACTAAACCAGAGCCGCTATTCATCACATTACGCAAGGCACCCTCTTAATGACTATGTTTTCCAAACAAAACCTGTATTCTCCAAATGAGGCAACTTCCAATACGGTGCTGTTGTAGAGGGGGAATCGAAGACTCAATCACGTGATTCAGATTCTGATGCCTCTTGTTTTCCAAGACTAGCCTAGATCTATTACACATGAACCAAAAAATGTGTCCTAATCGCCCCAATGGTTTCAGGACCGGCACAAATGTAAAAGTCTTCCAATAGTAATACCTAAAAAACTAGGGAGTGTATTTGGATATTTACAAAGAATAAGAAGACGCTTCATTATTACCCTTTTAGTTTCAACATTTCTCCACTACAACAAGTTTTGGGGATGTATAAACAATTTTGCAACTATAGTCACTCACTACATTACGCATTTACATGATAAGTATTATTAGTTTCAATTACCCGATTTATAAGTGTTTGACATTACGGACTTAACACAATTATCACAAAAACTAGTTCCTAGTATCTGGGAAAATAATCAATCAATAACCAGTTATAGTACTAGTTGCAATTAATAGGTCATTTTACATAATACAAGTATCAAAGTCTCAAACAAACAAAAACCGTTTTAAAAAAGCAAAGACAATCATAAGTTTGATCTTATAACAAAAAAAAAAAATAAAAATAAGTTACCTCGTAATGTGACAAAGAACGAATGAGTTGCTAGGTCTTGGGTCTTAGGGCGCAGGTGGTTTTGGTCGCATTTTGGCCGTGGTTTCAGTATACGTGGGGGTAGTGATTTGGGTTTATGCAAACAAACGGTCTCTTTAGATTTTAAGTGGGTGGGTGTATTATTAGTTATGTGTCTTTTAGCCTCCTTAGGGTGGGTGTATTATTAGTTATGTGTCTTTTAGCCTCCTTAGGGGTGGTCACAAAATCAGGTAAACCGATAAACAAGAGCCGATCCGCTCAATCTGAAACCGTAAAAAACCGATAACCGAATAAACCGAAACTGAGAAAACCCAAAACCGAAAAAACCCGCTTATCACGGTTCGGTTTCGGGTTTTTACTTTTAGTTACCCGCGGTTACCCGAACCGAACCGTGTATAATATACATGTAGGTTTCAACAAACCATTCATAAATGTACAAGGGTTAACTATATTTTTGCACTACTTTTATCATATAACGCATTTTTTCTTAGCTAATGTAATCATTTATTAACGTCCATGGATTACATGTGATTAAATTGATCGTAACCTATAAACGTCAAATAAATAGTATTAGTTCTTTTGTTACATATGATAATTTGAATATTTTTATTGCAACAGAACAACTTTACAATGACTCTAATCTCATCAATGTTATTTAATTTTACTACAATGACATATTACGTTCTAATTTTGGTTATTGTTCATCCAATTTGATTCGATTAATTTTTTTAAAATGGTTAACCATTACCCGAATCGCAGATAACCGCTCATTTCGGATACCCGCATGTCCAGTTACCCGTCTAGTACGGTTCGGTTACGGATAGTAAAATGAAGATGGATAGTTAAAATCTTTAACCGAACCGAGCCGAACCGCCCCGTGAACACCCCTACTCCTTATATAAAAATATATTTTTTTACTAGCTCTCTACCCGGTTTTCTTAAGAGCTAGTTGGTTAAAATTGTAGAAATGTGTTTAAGATTCAATATACGCTAGTCGGGTAAATAAAGAAGTTTAAAGAATAATTCATTTGTAATAACAGTTATAGCATTATATGAAATCAATATTAAAAAAATAAATAAATAAATAAAATAAAAAATAAATAAATAAAAAAATTTGAGTTACTACCAAGTAATTATGTGTTATAGAATTCATTTGTAGTGTGGTACCACTGTGTGTTATGGTTCGGATTTGATTAATACCAAGCTAAGCCTGGTGGGTAATCAATCCTCCAATCAACAAGGAAAGCTAGGGATTTAGAATAGCTTTCGATGAGGATCGGTGAGTGTGTGTAATGAAATAGTGACAGAGACAATTAGAGAAGAAGAAACTTATCAATTCATTCATATCTTTATTCTCACTACAAGTGCATATATGTAGCTAGAGCATAATAGAAATTTACAAAAAAGACCCTATAGAAATAGATATGACATAAAAGACCCTCTACTTGAGTTAGACACACAACGATACCCTCCTCTTCAAAAGATCCTTGACCCCAAGGATCAAAAGTGTTGGTATCCATCGTCAAGATCGTTATATTTCTTCCACTTATCTCTTTCCACTTCCACTTAACTAACCACTTGTCCACAGTTTGCAATCTATTCTTGATCACCTGTTCTTCAAGATAATAAGTAGCAACCATTTCACCATTGATCTTCAATATAAACTCAAGTTGGCTTTTAGAAAAGTTAGCATGATCAGTTTCTAAGATAAAATCAGAAAATCCATTAAATTGAACTTCCATGTTGATTTGCTTTAGTGTAAGTGCAAGTGGAAGCAATTTAAGCATTAGCATAACCTTCTCCGACTTTCCATCGAAAACAAATGAGCATTCAAATACTATAGCAAATAAGGTTTTTGATGCAAGAGTGCAAGATCAGTTTTAGTCACTTCCTTATGAACTAGTAGTGAGTACAGATTCCTATTCCATATCTTGATAACATATTGTTGCAAGCTGAAAGTTCCAGTAAGGTTGAACTAATACGCATGGTTCCAGCGACATTTTAAAATTTACCTCGATATCTTTTAAGAACTCTTCATAACTAGAAAGCGGGTTGCTCGAGTAGTTATTATGTTGACGCTAAGGATCAAGATAAGTGATGCCATGATACCAAAATTTCAGTGTTCTTTTACTTAGATTCTTCCATCTCATCTCAAACAGCCACCTTTTCACCCCTTCCTTTTTATTCTTGATCATCAATTCTTCAAGGAAATAAGTAGCAGACATTTCATTCTGAATGCTGAAAGTTTTGAACTTGGTTTGACTACTGAAAAAATCAACAGAAAACACTTTTGAAAGTGGGGAAAGAGTGTCAAAAGCCTTTGTGAATCCAGCTGCCATATAAAGATGTTTTACGTCACTTTCAAGTCGAAGCATTTTAATTGTTTCATCACAATACATCAGTGTAATCAACTGCAAGGCCTTTCCTACCCGTTTGTCATCAATTAGCCTTCTTGAACTTTTAAACATTCTGCCAAGGTAGCCCGTGGACTGCCTATCAAGTGACCCAATGCTATACTTGAGATGAAGTTCAACCATTAACAATAATGAACCATTATATAGCATAACAATACCATGTTCATTTAGACCATGCTGAAATTGTCTCCATTTCTCATTCAACTAAAACTTCAAACCAGGTTTCCACTGAAAATTTTGAGCAACACTTAATTCACTTCTGGATTTCCTTATCTCTTACGTTTGATCGACACTCGAGTGCCAATTTTCACTATTCCTGCTATATTTTTAATCTTTTGTGGTATACTAATATCCTTTTGTCCATCAAAGATATCTTTGTCACCTTCCAAAGACGGACATAAGTCTTGGATCTCAACAGGGCTCAACAATATATCTCGCTTATTACTCTCAAAGTACCCAGACACGTTAGTTGTTACCCATACTGGTATAATAACACTAGAGTCTTGAGGTGACTCGTTGACCACTTGTGCTACACTATCCTTTTGTTCTTCAACATTGGTTAATTCCACCTTCTCAACATCCATATTATTTGCAGCCTCTCAAAAATCTTCTAAGTGAATTATAGTTTTTACATCAGATTGCACAAATGCCTGAGAATTGGTGTTTATAGCTGATGAGACGAAAAGTGTACCGCTTTTGGGGGGTCATTTAAGCCCAAAGTCGAGATTATTTGATCAAATATTTTTCTAAATCATTGTTTTTGTCATTTTAGGTACTTTTGAGAGGAAATTCAGAAAAGGAAGTATTTTGGACGTTTTTTGAGCGAAAAAGTAAAGAAAACGACAAAGTCTAAAAATCATGTTGGAAATTGTACCTGACGGCGTCAGGGATTACTAGTGACGCCGTCACCCTTTGACAAATAGGTGGATAAATCAAGTTACAAGTGACGCGCCAGAGAGGTTTTTGAAGAATTGTACATGACGGCGTCACCAAGGCAGTCAAGAGTAATTTGCATGTGACGGCCAAGACCAAGTTTACACATGACGACGTCAGAAGTGAATCTAGGCAATACGAGTATTATTTTGGGGGCGAGTTGACGGCGTCAAACCTTACTCTTGACGCCGTCAGAGTGTAAAATCTATATATACTTTTCTAGTTTTCATTCATTGTCTGCAACTTTGAAGGGAGAAAAACCCTAGACGAATTTTACTGCAATTTTGAGGGTTTCAAACCCTTGTTACATCCATGCTTAATTGAAGATAAGTTTTCCAACAATCATTCAATATGTCTATGTGTTGTTTGATTATATCTTATGTTTGTCTTCTTTTTAACATGCTAGGCTAGGTTTTCTTTGTGTTTGCTTAAATGTAATGAAACTTAGATATTGATTATTGGTTGGTTGTTTGTTTATTTATAATTGTTGTGGATGAATGATTTCGATGCTAGGCTTAAGAAAACTGGCAGACTTCCAATTGGTAGCTTGCTTGAACGTCTTAAGAAACATTATCAGAGGTGTACTACGATAAATTGGTTATATTTAATGCATAGGTAACTACTAATGAGACCATGTTAGGAGCTAGTAGTCGGCTCGACATAGGAAGAGGTAGAAGCTTATAGAGTTAGGGAAGATCGTACACGGCCCTACGAATGGTATTAAGGAGTATAACCCGTCATCCATGCAATTGTAACAAACTAATCAACCGGTAAAAGATAGCTAGGGAGTAGTGAAATCTAAGTAAACACATTTTCTCTTATTATATTTTAAGTTCATTTTATTTTATTTTTATTGCATCTGTAGTTATTTGGGTTAGTTGATTAGCAACTAATTCCGCTTACTCCTTCAAAACCCGAGATTTTTATTTGCTTTCCTTAAAATATAAAAAATACAAAAAGAATCATCCCTCACCTCTAGACCTTGTTTAATTGAGTTTTAACCGTAGCGAACACTATTCTTTGAGTTAAACGATCAATCCCCCGGTACTTGCCACTATACTATACTACAATGGTCAGGTACACTGCCTGGTGGGGATTGCAAGCTTCTCAGGATCCCTTAAGAAGTAAAACCTTTTGCGAGGGCGCAATTCCACGCATCAATAGCATAAACATCAGTCCTCTTGTTAAGCTCTTAAGATTCACTTAAAGTTGGTGCATTAGTTTTCAAACACTCATGAGAATCTGTGGGTTTAGCATTATAATCAACACTTTTTGTGTGTTTTGGTATGTTTTGGGCGGGCAAGTGGGTTGTTCTAGTAGGCTCCTTGCGTTTCTTTGCTTCAAGTGTCGATTCATGTAACTTAGCCAAACAATATGCCTCACAAATGGTTTGAGGGTTAAACAACCTCACCATCCATTGGATTTCTTCTTTAAGGCCATCAATGAAACAACCAAGTTGAGACTCTAATGAAAGTCGTAAATGATAGTATCCTAGTAAAAGAATCATGATACTCCTCAACACTAGTGACCTGTTTAAACCTCTTTAATGCAAGCATATGACCATCACACACTTGAGCACGCCGACCACTAATCCCTTCAACATAATCTGCCCTAACTGGATTAGCATTACCTTTTGGCATTTCATCAAACACCCGCTGCAAACAAGACTTTATTTTAAAATTGTGATTTCAAACTTCACAAATCTATGAGTGTGCCGGTGACTTGTAAACTTTAAAACTTGACTTGTATACTATTCGAGACCACCATAATAAGTATTATTTTTATAATTGGAGTGACTTGTCTAAATTGGTAAAATTCTAGGATTACACCAAAAAGCCTTTATATGTTATGTAATATTAACTAACTACATTGGTTAGTTAACCCCCGTATAAACCCTTGTTTACTCTCATTTTTAGAGTAAGATACCCCTAGAAAAACACGTAGAGCCATTCCTTTAGGACTTATACACCTTGTTATTATGTTTCGTTACACCTTACACCTTAGACTACCCTATAGATTTAAGTCCGTGGTTAGTTGCTTTGGCAAAGTGTGTTTCCTTGCGTTACATGTGTTCGTGTGCGTAAATTCATTATCTTTGGTTAGGTCGGGAAATTGCACAATGCAATGGAGTGAAAGTACATATTGTATATTTTTAGTCAGTTTTTCGTGTGTTTACTACTTTCACTATTACATTATGTCTGAAAGTCTGAAAAGTAAGGAAAAATTATCCAGATTTATTGTGATGGTATTGTGGTGAAATTTTACACCGTTAGTTAAAAAAAATAAGAAAAAAAAAAGAAAGAAGAAGTTGGTAGTTTGTTTAAACCAACGATGTAAAGTTTTGTATTAAGTGGTTGATATCGCCACTATTGTTGTATTATATTTATGGATTGAAAGGGAGTTAGATGTTATGGTAACGCCAACTAAGGATTGTTTATTCTTTGTCTAAGATCTTATTGACTATAATTCGTGTCTACCTAAAGCGTGAGTTACAAAGGAGTCAAAGCGTGAGTTATTCAATGATATGAGTCTTATTCATGGGATGGTAGGGAAGTATTCTAACCACACTTAGGACTTTAATCTATTTGTTTCTTGTTTTGTATTTTTATTTTTACACGAATTTATATCCTAAATGTTATACATACCCAACCGTATTGTTATATTCGTTGTTAGCTTTCGAGCATCCGAATACGATAATGGCCAAGTGAGAATATTAAATGTATGAATAAGGTAGTGACCATCCGAGTATTAGATTAATTAGCTAACGCGTCAATGATCTGGTATGTGAATTGGTGACCATCCGAGTTTAAGATTGATTAAATGATGCGCCACTATTACTTACTAGGTCCACTATTACAACTGTAGCAAATTACTTGTATATCCGAGTTTTAGATTATTTGTATATTTAACTTAGTCCAGTGTAGCAAATTACTTACTAGGTCCACTATTACAACTGTTTAAACCTATGAACTCACCAGCATTAGCTGACCTTTTAGCATGTTTTTTTCTTAGGTAATTAGTGTTGTTAGTATGGATGTGTTACCTGTTTGGAGGCTTGGCAGAAGGGCATGGTTAAGGGATCAGCTAATACTCTGATAAACTATTTGGGAGCTAATACTCTGATAAACAATTTGGGACCTACTGTTAATTTTTATTTTGGGATTACTTAAGTACTTTTGGGTTATATGTAACCATTAAATATTTGGTTGGTTTGTTTTATGCATGGATGATGAATTTTCGTTTCCTATACTTGTGTTGTGTGCCAATCCTAGTAGCACCCCGATGCAGCAAACGGTGTTTGCGCCAGAGGAGGGTGGTGAGAACCGTTGAGCCATTGGCTTGCTGAGCTTTTCTGATTTGGGTTTCTCACCCACATCACCGAGAGGGGGCTATTACACATGTCAACTTTAATTCATGAAGCCTTTGACCAAACAGTACGTCAAGTCACTTACAATTCTGAATTTCATATATTTATTGCTTTGAGAATGTGGTTAAAAATGTAAAGAAATAAAAGTGGGTCTTATTTTTTTCGAATAACTCTAAACCCAACAAACCCTAAGCCCTTAATTAGGCTTGGACGTTACATCCAGAAAACAGAAATCGTTTTGTTTTTGGGAAAGAAAAGGCTTTTACGCAAATCTTCATCAATTACGAGACAAGATATGAGTTCATTTGTATATATTCGAGTTCTTTAGAGTGCTTTCACTAAATGTTTGTCATCTCATTCTTATACTCATTATGTTCTATACAAGTACCTAGAAACTTAAAACCTCGTATGGCAACTAAAACATTAATCCTTTTGGTAAAGTCCACTTTTTAGAAGAAAAAATCATTTCTATCAATCGTCATCAACTACTTTTGTTATACAACTTAAGAGATGTGATTAATAGGCATGACAAAATGAGAATTGCATGCAAACTTATATTAAATGAATTGTAAAACTGGCACATAATACTACGCATGAAAAAGGTGTGACAACCGGCAATTTAGGGAGCTATTTTGAAAACCCGCATTACGTTAAAGTTCGTTTATAAATTTTAATTGGAATTTTTATTCGTAACGAACTTGTAAGACCAATTTTATGGATAATTATATTTTATATGGGATTCGAGATTTATTTTAATGATTCGTTATGGAATTTACTCGATGACGTATTTTTAAATTCTCCTTGGTACTACGTTGACTCCGGCACTAGGTTTACCTAACGGGAAATTTTATGACTCGTTTTACGAGTCCGACTACATTTAATTATTTACCGGATGTTTTCGTGGGATATTAAAAGTTTGAAATGAGTTCGGGTCTCGGGCCGTATGTTTTACATTTACCCATTTGTACCCACTCAAAATTACTAGTAATATTATTATTACTATTATTATTATTATTATTTAAAACTTTTTTTTAAAAAAAAAAAAAAGAGTTAACTACATAGGGTCCTTGTTTGGTTCGGTTCTCACACAAACACCAACACCCTCACTCCCACTCATATCTCTCTCTCATTCTTCTTCTTGACAAAACCCTAGCCGCCCCCTTTATTTCCGGCCATCACCACTGCCACCGCCGGCCACCACTCAACACCACCACCATTTTCTAATTCCCCATCACCTAATCTCTTAGATCTACTACTCCACGCGCCCTATAACTCCTTTTTACCTCACGAATCACCACCATTTTCACCACCATTCGTTGTTTTTGGAAGGGTTATCACGGTTTTGAGTTGTAGTTCGAAGGTGAGACGAGTTTACTCGTATTTTTTATGAAAACGTGACCCTTGGTCACGACATGATGAGATTCGATTGGGTTTCATATTAAAAACGTGATATACTTATGGGTTTTTTATGGAAACTCGTTTTCTTAAAAGGTTTGGTATCCGGGTTGGTGGTTCTTGTTGGTTGATTCGAACCGTGAGTCTATGACTCACGGCTTGGGTGTTAATCCGAGCTATGGTGCTCGATTACTTGTTTCTTTTGGGTCTTGATTATGGCTCTTGTTTCTTGCTTACGTTGGTTTATTTGGTTCGACTCATTGGAGTCACGGCTCGATGTCGTGTAATGGTTGTTGTTGCCGAGACCCTCGTGGTCGATTTAGCATTTGGAGTGCTCCTTGGAGCCGTATGTGTGAGCCTTGATGCTTGGTTCGATCCATTTGTGGCTCGTGGTGTTTACCGCGACTCAATTGAGTCGAGTGGACTCGGGTTTGGCTTGGTAAACCATCCCGAATGTGACTTTGGTTATATGTTTTTCCTTATTTTTGTTGATTAACTTGGTTTTGGATTTTTGGCTTGGTTATTTATTTGGCCGAATACTTGTGGGTCGAGACCACATTTGGTCTCGACAATGGATATTGGTATTGAGAAGTGTTGACGAAAAGTGTTATTGGGGACCGATTGTGAGACGGTCACTTAGAATGACGGAGATAGGTTAGTCGGGTGCCGTAGTCGGACCCTATTGTTGTAGCACGTGGATTGGGATTGTTTTGGACGGAGATGTATTGATTCTTATGACATTTGCATATTACTTTGGACTTGGACAATGAGCCGAGAGTCATGACTCGGACATGTGACCATTTCGTATGACTCGATAACTATTTACAATTTAAAACATAAATAATAAAACTCGTAATAATAATTATTGGTAATATAAACGTTTATATGAATATATAGACGTGAATAACGTATATATAACTGTATAAATGCGTATACTAATAATAATAAAAATCACGAGTCATATTATAAATAATACGACTAAATATATTAGGCTACGAGAGTAGCGTAATATTATTGGAAGTATTATCATAAAAATGTATTATAAAACGAGAAGCTCTCGACGATTACTAGCTGTTAAATAAAATGTTATTTTATATATATAACGAGTAAACCTATCGAGTTATGCGGAGTCGTGGTCACTCGAGTCCAGGTAAGTTATTGTTTGTGACTTTTGTGTTGTCACGGATATATGACGATTAATATAAGCATTTTCTATAACTAAATAACTTACTTAACCGAAAGGTTGAACCGAGTTATTTGGCTATACGAAATGAGTATATTAATGGGCATCGTATCCTACGACGCCCATAGGTTGTTGTATATGTAAAGGGTAATAAATTGCGACTATATATATCGGGAAATCTGGCCAATTTGACGATGTATATAAAAGTTTATTAAACTACGATATATGCCATATAGTATATATGTGCTATGTGCTTTAGGTTTGGGTGTAATCTTGGAACGGTATGTTACGTAAATAAATATGGGGATTATCAAATCGACGGATTTGATAAACTTCGGCGATTTATTTAAATAATATATTGTGCTAATATTAGATCTATAGTTTATTTTTATTATTCTTTTGTGTGACCTTTTTTGGTTTGTTTGTGTCGACCCACCACCCGTATGGATACCAAACGTAAATACACCAAACTATTACGAAATGGATTTTCGGAAAATAAAACGGAATACGTCCGGGTTTGGGAATATTTTGAATTTGAGGAAATGATTTCTGAACGAGTTGATATTGTTAGGTCGTGCCGAGTCCGTAGTTGCCGTCTTGTGAGTTACTATACATCTTACTTCTAACGATTTCATCTTGCTGATTTTCTGGACTTGAGGTGAGTCATAGCCCCACTTTTACTCTTGAACTATGTTTTCAATACTTGGAGTGAGAAATGTGCAAATTATTTATGTGGACTATTATCGCTTCTATATTCTTTCTAAAACTTGCTATGCGTATGGACTAGGATGTATTGTCAACTTTAGTCACATATTTTCGTGTGTACTATTCAAGATTGGCTTATTTGGATATTGGTGGATTGTCAACTTTAGTCACATATTTTTGTGTGTACTATTCAAGGTTGGCTTATTTGGTTATTGGTGAATTGTCAGCTTTAGTCACACGGTTCGTGTGTACTATTCAAGGTTGGCTTATTTAGATACTGTAGTGTGCACCTATAGGTTATTGATACTTCGGAGGTTATCCGAGTATTTAATGGTATTGCGGGGGTTACCCGAATATCTATGTTAGAACGGAGGGTATCCGTGTGTTATGTTGGAGCGGAGGGTATCCGCAGGCTTTTAGTGAATCCTTAGTCTAGCTAGCAAGCGTTTTGCGTATATGTCCACTATATTGTTAGATGAATTTAAACCTATGGTCTCACCAGTGAAAGCTGACTTTTAGCACGTTTTCTCAGGTAATTAAGTGATGATATGGATGCATGGATTGGAAGGCTCGGCTAAGGCTCATGGTTTATGGATCTATTTTTCTAAACTCTGATATTGAATTATGGACCTACTTTTATTTCTCTTGGGCCTGACTCTGGATGATATTGGGATAAATGTAAACTTTAAAACCCCGTTTTGGTTGTGTTTTTATTATGTTTGCTTTATCTCGTTCTATTATGTCTTGTGTTGGATACCAATCCCCGTAGCACCCCGAAAGCTTGTTGAGTCTTCCGCTGTATCAAATTTTGGGGGTGTTACAGATTGGTATCAGAGCCAAGGTTATAGAGAACTAGGTAAATAAACACCTAAACTATAACCAAATTTTTATAGAAAATGATCCTTGACCACTGCCCCCCAGCCCGCCAAGCCGAAGCATCTTCTATTATTTTGAGGTATTATGAGATATTTGAGATGATTATTAGATTTGGGATTTTTTGAGATGATTTGAGGTTTATTGATTTAGTAATAAGATGGTGTTTCGATGAATTATATGGTCTAATTGTTTTATAAATGTTTTAGTAATGCGGTATTTGAAATTCTTTATTAAGATTATACGATTGAATTATCTGATGAGGATTTTGGTATGGTATTTTGAGTTGTGATTTAGTTGTTTTGAAACACTTACACCTACCCTACGCCGTTGTCACAGACCATGGCCTCCCATATGCCCGATGTTGTCGAGGATATTCTTACTGCACCGGTATTACCAGCACAGTTCACTATGGCATCTGATGATCCTTACCAGATTGCCATGCTTTCAGCTACTGTGCCGCAGACAGCTTCTACTTCAGCACCACCTGCTGCATCTACGCAGGGACCCTCATCTTCTCTAGGGCTCCCTGGTACATCGAGGCAGCTTACTTTTCATCAGGCTTTGGCTCGTGTGGCCCCATGCTTTGCCCACCGAGCTACGGCACGCATGTCGGTACGCCCTACTCCATCACCTTTACAGATTGATGCTCACTCTTTTCTGTCAGAGGCGCCACCCACATCATTGCGTCGTCGTCCTAGATCACCTACCACATCTCCACATGGTTTACCTGTTAGGAGACGACGATTGATGATGTACTCTTCCGAGGAGGAGGAGGAGGAGTATGAGGGTGAGGATGAGGCTGATGACCCTGAGGAGGAGGATGACCCTCAGGAGGCTGAGCAGGGTGATGATGATGACCCTGAGGAGAGGATGACCCTCAGGAGGATGAGATGCCTGATGAGTTAGTACCACCAGCTCAGGCTGAGGAGCCTGATTCACCTATACACCCGATTGAGCCTGTCTCACCTGATCATCCGTTTCTGTTAGATTCACCACCTGGTAGTCCAGTGGCGTCGGATGCGTCATCTGAGGTTTCTGCTGAGCAGGCAGAGTTTGGTGAGACTGGCAGGATGTGGGCTCAGATTACTGAACTTGGGGAGAGAGTTACACGTATGTCTGAGCGGATCGATAGGGTGACCGTTGAGTTCATTGGAGAGTTGAGGATTGACATGGTTACAGCTGAGAGGAGAGTTACTGAGATAAGGAGAGATTTTACGGAGATTCACGAGTACATTGGGAGTTTACAGCGAGGTTTTGTCACAGCTCGAGAGGCCGACCGCAAGTTATGGCAGCGGAACACCGAGCTAGAGAAGGAAGTGGCAGACCTCAGGAGAGACAGCGACACCCATAGTGTGGAGCTAGGATCATTATGGAGAGATCTTGATGGCTTGAGGCAGGAGTTGAGGAGCCTCCGCCAGCAGCGTGGCTAGATGCTTGGGTTATGTTGTCTTGTTGCTTTCTACACCGAGGAGTGTTCGATCAATGGCCCCACGACGAAACCCTGTTAGAGCTACCAGAACTAGTCCTGCAGTGCTTACCCCTGGTTGCCGAGGACGCCGACCTACTCGAAATGTTGAAACCCCTACTCCTGACAACCTGGACACTACTAACCGCAACAATAGGAATCAAAATATTGATGTTCAGGGAGACAATGATCATGTTCCACTTAATGCACCCACTGTGGATCAAGCAATGATCAATCAACTTGTCGAGCAAAGAGTTACTGAACTACTAGCTGAGTCAAATCATTCCAACAATTCTGCTGGGACTTTTCCACCTATTCGTGCTAATGGATGTCACTACAAGGAGTTCAAAATTTGTGGACCCATTGAGTTTGGTGGAACTGAAGGAGTGGTTTATTTGGTCAGATGGATTGAGAAGACTGAGTCAGTGTTCAATGTCAGTGGTTGTGCGGAGAATGCAAAGGTAAAGTTTGCTTCTTTTACTTTCAAGGATGAAGCTTTAACTTGGTGGAACAATTACCGAAGTTCCGTTGGGAGTGATGTAGCTTATGCCATGACTTGGGAGCAATTTAAGTCTCTGCTGATTCAGACTTATTGCCCAAGGAATGAGGTTAAGAAGCTAGAGATTGAGTTTTGGAATCACAAAGTGAAAGGTAATGATATGGCGACTTACAATCGTCGTTACCAGGAGTTGGCCTTGCTTTGCCCAGATATGGTAAAAACTGAGACTCAAAAGATCGAGAGGTATACTGGGGTTGCCTGTAGCTACAAGGAATGATGTGATTTCTGCTAGGCCTGCAAACATCCATGAGGCAATCAAAATTGCTCAACAACTTATGGATTCGTTGGAATTGGAAGGAGCTGATAAGGATAAGAATGGAAAGAGAAAGAGAGACCATCACTCTAAGGGTAATGATCACCAAAACAAGAGACAAGCTAAGGCTTATGCTATTGGGAATGAAGATAAGAAGAACCAAAACGGTGATGCACCCAAGTGTGGTCGTTGCCACCAGCATCATACTGGATGGTGTAGTGTGAGATGCCAGAACTGCTCAAAGAAAGGACACACAGCTAAGGATTGTAGAGCTCGACCTCTTGCTATGGTTCAAGCTGCTCCTGAGATGAGAAATAAGGCAGACGTTACTTGTTATGGGTGTGGAAAGAAGGGACACTATAGGAACGAGTGTAGAGAATCGTGGAACCAAGGAAATCAAGGCTCGGGTGGTAATGGGTACAATCATGGAAACCGTGGAGCTGGAGGAAACCGTGGACGACAAGATAACGGGGACCAACGTGTGGAAGCTGGAGCTGCTCAGGGAAGAGTGTATGCACTCGGGAACGAGAGAGGAGAAGATCCGAACGTCGTTACTGGTACGTTACTTCTCAATAATCGTTATGCTTCCATACTATTTGATACTGGTGCCGATAGGAGTTTTGTGTCCACTACGTTTGCACCCTTACTAGAGAAACCCCCGATGGCCTTAGGAATTGGATATGATATAGAGTTAGCAAATGGGAACATAGAAAGGATTAATACTATCATTCGCGGTTGCACGTTAAATTTCTTGAATCACCCTTTCAACATAGATCTTCTACCCATCACGTTAGGAAGTTTTGATGTCATCATTGGTATGGATTGGTTGTCAAAGTATCGTGCTCACATACTTTGCGACGAGAAGATCGTGCGTGTACCTTACGGAAAGGAAATCCTAAATATATTAGGTGATCGAAAGGATTCGAGGAGCCCATCCCGGTTAGCAGTTATTTCTTGCACTAAGTTACCAAAGCTAATGGAGAAAGGATGTTACCTTTTCTTAGCTCAAATTTCTGAGAAAGGAGGGACGGAGAAAAAGGAAAGGTGCATTGGAAATGTGCCTATAGTTCGTGATTTTCCTGATGTGTTTCCCGATGATTTACCGAGAATCCCGCCGACTAGACAAGTGGAGTTTCAGATTGAGTTGATACCTGGTGTTGCACCTGTAGCACGAGCGCCTTATCGTCTTGCACCTACCGAACTAGAAGAGTTGTCAAAACAGTTGGCGGAGTTAGCCGAAAAAGGATTCATAAGACCAAGTTCTTCACCTTGGGGAGCCCCAGTCTTATTCGTGAAGAAGAAGGATGGATCGTTTCGTATGTGCATTGATTACCGAGAGCTGAACAAGTTAACGGTGAAGAATAGATACCCGTTACCTAGGATCGACGACTTGTTCGATCAACTTCAAGGATCGAGTGTGTATTCGAAGTTCGATTTGAGATCGGGATATCATCAACTTCGAGTTCGCGAGGAAGATATTCCGAAAACGGCTTTCAGAACCCGTTACGGGCATTACGAGTTTCAGGTGATGCCGTTTGGGTTGACTAACGCACCGGCGATATTCATGGATCTCATGAATCGGGTGTGTAAGCCTTACTTAGATAAGTTTGTGATTGTGTTCATCGATGACATTCTGATTTATTCGAAGAGTGAGAAGGAGCATGAGGAGCATCTAAGACTTATCCTAGAATTGCTCAGGAAGGAGAAACTGTATGCCAAGTTTTCGAAATGTGAATTTTGGATTCCAACGGTACAATTTTTGGGTCATGTAATTGATAGACAAGGAGTCCATGTGGATCCTGCTAAGATTGAGGCAATAAAAGATTGGGCTGCACCTACGACCACAAAAGAAGTTTGTCAATTTTTAGGTTTAGCCGGTTATTACCGAAGATTCATCGAGGGATTTTCGAAGATAGCTAAACCATTAACCAAATTGACTCAAAAGAGTGTTACGTATGAATGGGGAGATAAAGAAGAGGAAACATTTCAATTACTTAAGAAGATGTTGTGTAGTGCTCCTATCTTAGCGTTACCTGAAGGTAACGAGGACTTCGTCGTCTATTGTGACGCTTCACATAAAGGTTTGGGAGCCGTGTTAATGCAACGAGAGAAAGTGATAGCTTATGCTTCCCGACAGCTCAAAAAGCATGAGAAAAACTACACCACCCATGATTTGGAGTTAGGTGCTGTGGTTTTCGCCTTGAGGATATGGAGACATTACTTGTATGGAACAAAGTGTGTTGTGTTCACTGACCACAAAAGTCTACAACACATCTTGAATCAAAAAGAGCTCAATATGAGACAACGACATTGGATTGAGTTGCTAAGCGATTATGATTGCGAAATTCGCTACCATCCTGGTAAAGCAAGCGTTGTTGCTGATGCTCTTAGTCGAAAGGAGAGAATACCACCGTTACGAGTTAGGTCATTGGGAATGACTATCGTATCGCCATTACCGTCTCAAATATTTGAATCTCAAACGGAAGCGTTGAAAGCAGAAAACCGATCTGCTGAGAACATATTTGGGATGGCTGAGAATGAGAAAGGATTTGTTAAGCGTTCTGATGGATTACTATGTTTTGGAGATCGGATTTGGGTACCTTTATATGGAGGAAACGGGAATTAATTATGCATGAGTCGCATAAGTCAAGGTACTCTATTCATCCTAGGTCTGACAAGATGTACCAGGATCTTAAGAAGTTATATTGGTGGCCAAACATGAAGGCAGATATAGCATCGTATGTTAGTAAGTGCTTGACATGTTCTAAGGTTAAAGCCGAACATCAAAGACCGTCATGATTATTGACGCAACCAGAACTTCCAGTCTGGAAATGGGAGCGGATTACGATGGACTTCATTACCAAATTACCGAGAACAGCTAGCGGTTGTGACGCTATCTGGGTAATTGTGGATCGTCTGACTAAGTCTGCTCATTTCCTAGCAATTAGTGAAAATGATAGTGTGGATAAACTTGCGAGGTTGTATGTGAAGGAAATTATTTCTCGTCATGGAGTTCCGATATCGATTATTTCTGATCGCGATAGCCGCTTTACGTCAGCTTTGTGGCGATCACTTCAAGCGGCTTTGGGGACGAGACTTGATATGAGTACTACATATCATCCTCAAACCGATGGTCAAAGTGAGAGGACCATTCAGACTTTAGAGGATATGCTTCGTGCATGTATCATAGACTTTGGTAAAGGCTGGGAGAAGTACATACCCCTTGCGGAATTCTCCTATAATAATAGCTACCACACAAGTCTTAAAGCTGCACCATTTGAAGCTTTGTATGGCCGAAAATGTCATTCGCCTATTGGTTGGGCGGAAGTTGGAGATAGCCAACTCACAGGCCCTGAACTTATCTTGGAGACTACAGAGAAAGTAGCTCAGATTCGTGATCGGTTGCAAGCAGCCAGAGATAGGCAGAAAAGTTACGCCGATCAGAGACGTAAACCCTTAGAGTTCCAGGTTGGAGACAAAGTGATGCTGAAAGTCTCGCCTTGGAAGGGTGTGATACGTTTCGGGAAACGTGGAAAACTCAACCCACGCTACATTGGACCATTTCTTATCTTAGAAAGAATTGGGCCCGTGGCTTATAGGTTGGAATTACCACATGAACTGAATAAAGTTCACGACGTGTTTCACGTTAGTAATTTGAAGAAATGTCTTTCTGATGAGATGCCTGTTATTCCGATGAAGGATATTCGTATTGATGAGAAATTGAATTTTGTGGAAGAGCCAATTGAGATTTTAGACCGTGAAGTTAAACGACTCAAGCGAAGTCGCATTCCGCTCGTCAAGGTTCGTTGGAATTCCCGACACGGACCAGAATTTACGTGGGAACGTGAGGACGAGTTCCGGAAAAGATATCTGAAGCTTTTCACTTCGTAGATGAATTGTTCCGAGAGAAACCCGGGACGGGTTTCTTCTGAGACTGGGAGGATGTGACAACCGGCAATTTAGGGAGCTATTTTGAAACCCGCATTACGTTAAAGTTCGTTTATAAATTTTAATTGGAATTTTTATTCGTAACGAACTTGTAAGACCAATTTTATGGATAATTATATTTTATATGGGATTCGAGATTTATTTTAATGATTCGTTATGGAATTTACTCGATGACGTATTTTTAAATTCTCCTTGGTACTACGTTGACTCCGGCACTAGGTTTACCTAACGGGAAATTTTATGACTCGTTTTACGAGTCCGACTACATTTAATTATTTACCGGATGTTTTCGTGGGATATTAAAAGTTTGAAATGAGTTCGGGTCTCGGGCCGTATGTTTTACATTTACCCATTTGTACCCACTCAAAATTACTAGTAATATTATTATTACTATTATTATTATAATTATTTAAAACTTTTTTTTTTAAAAAAAAAGAGTTAACTACATAGGGTCCTTGTTTGGTTCGGTTCTCACACAAACACCAACACCCTCACTCCCACTCATATCTCTCTCTCATTCTTCTTCTTGACAAAACCCTAGCCGCCCCCTTTATTTCCGGCCATCACCACTGCCACCGCCGGCCACCACTCAACACCACCACCATTTTCTAATTCCCCATCACCTAATCTCTTAGATCTACTACTCCACGCGCCCTATAACTCCTTTTTACCTCACGAATCACCACCATTTTCACCACCATTCGTTGTTTTTGGAAGGGTTATCACGGTTTTGAGTTGTAGTTCGAAGGTGAGACGAGTTTACTCGTATTTTTGATGAAAACGTGACCCTTGGTCACGACATGATGAGATCCGATTGGGTTTCATATTAAAAACGTGATATACTTATGGGTTTTTGATGGAAACTAGTTTTCTTAAAAGGTTTGGTATCCGGGTTGGTTGTTCTTGTTGGTTGATTCGAACCGTGAGTCTATGACTCACGGCTTGGGTGTTAATCCGAGCCATGGTGCTCGATTACTTGTTTCTTTTGGGTCTTGATTATGGCTCTTGTTTCTTGCTTGCGTTGGTTTATTTGGTTCGACTCATTGGAGTCACGGCTCGATGCCGTGTAATGGTTGTTGTAGCCGAGACCCTCGTGGTCGATTTAGCATTTGGAGTGCTCCTTGGAGCCGTATGTGTGAGCCTTGATGCTTGGTTCGAGCCATTTGTGGCTCGTGGTGTTTACCGCGACTCAATTGAGTCGAGTGGACTCGGGTTTGGCTTGGTAAACCATCCCGAATGTGACTTTGGTTATATGTTTTTTCCTTATTTTTGTTGACTAACTTGGTTTTGGATTTTTGGCTTGGTTATTTATTTGGCCGAATACTTGTGGGTCGAGACCACATTTGGTCTCGACAATGGATATTGGTATTGAGAAGTGTTGACGAAAAGTGTTATTGGGGACCGATTGTGAGACGGTCACTTAGAATGACGGAGATAGGTTAGTCGGGTACCGTAGTCGGACCCTATTGTTGTAGCACGTGGATTGAGATTGTTTTGGACGGAGATGTATTGATTCTTATGACATTTGCATATTACTTTGGACTTGGACAATAAGCCGAGAGTCATGACTTGGACATGTGACCATTTCGTATGACTCGATAACTATTTACAATTTAAAACATAAATAATAAAACTCGTAATAATAATTATTGGTAATATAAACGTTTATATGAATATATAGACGTAAATAACGTATATATAATTGTATAAATGCGTATATTAATAATAATAAAAATCACGAGTCATATTATAAATAATACGACTAAATATATTAGGCAACGAGAGTAGCGTAATATTATTGGAAGTATTATCATAAAAATGTATTATAAAACGAGAAGCTCTCGACGATTACTAGATGTTAAATAAAATGTTATTTTATATATATAACGAGTAAACCTATCGAGTTATGCGGAGTCGTGGTCACTCGAGTCCAGGTAAGTTGTTGTTTGTGACTTTTGTGTTGTCACAGATATATGACGATTAATATAAGCATTTTCTATAACTAAATAACTTACTTAACCGAAAGGTTGAACCGAGTTATTTGGCTATACGAAATGAGTATATTAATGGGCATCGTATCATACGACGCCCATAGGTTGTGGTATATGTAAAGGGTAATAAATTGCGAATATATATATCGGGAAATCTGGCCAATTTGACGATGTATATAAGAAGTTTATTAAACTACGATATATGCCATATAGTATTTTTGTGCTATGTGCTTTAGGATTGGGTGTAATCTTGGAACGGTATGTTACGTAAATAAATATGGGGATTATCAAATCGACGGATTTGATAAACTTCGGCGATTTATTTAAATAATATATTGGGCTAATATTAGATCTATAGTTTATTTTTATTATTCTTTTGTGTGACCTTTTTTGGTTTGTTTGTGTCGACCCACCACCCGTATGGATACCAAACGTAAATACACCAAACTATTACGAAATGGATTTTCGAAAAATAAAACGGAATACGTCAGGGTTTGGAAATATTTTGAATTTGAGGAAATGATTTCTGAATGAGTTGATATTGTTAGGTCGTGCCGAGTCCGTAGTTGCCGTCTTGTGAGTTACTATACATCTTACTTCTAACGATTTCATCTTGCTGATTTTCTGGACTTGAGGTGAGTCATAGCCCCACTTTTACTCTTGAACTATGTTTTCAATACTTGGAGTGAGAAATGTGCAAATTATTTATGTGGACTATTATCGCTTCTATATTCTTTCTAAAACTTGCTATGCGTATGGACTAGGATGTATTGTCAACTTTAGTCACATATTTTCGTGTGTACTATTCAAGGTTGGCTTATTTGGATATTGGTGGATTGTCAACTTTAGTCACATATTTTTGTGTGTACTATTCAAGGTTGGCTTATTTGGTTATTGGTGAATTGTCAGCTTTAGTCACACGGTTCGTGTGTATTATTCAAGGTTGGCTTATTTAGATATTGTAGTGTGCACCTATAGGTTATTGATACTTCGGAGGTTATCCGAGTATTTATTGGTATTGCGGGGGTTACCCGAATATCTATGTTAGAACGGAGGGTATCCGTGTGTTATGTTGGAGCGGAGGGTATCCGCAGGCTTTTAGTGAATCCTTAGTCTAGCTAGCAAGCGTTTTGCGTATATGTCCACTATATTGTTAGATGAATTTAAACCTATGATCTCACCAGCGAAAGCTTACTTTTAGCACGTTTTCTCAGGTAATTAAGTGATGATATGGATGCATGGATTGGAAGGCTCGGCTAAGGCTCATGGTTTATGGATCTATTTTTCTAAACTCTGATATTGAATTATGGACCTACTTTTATTTCTCTTGGGCCTGACTCTGGATGTTATTGGGATAAATGTAAACTTTAAAACCCCATTTTGGTTGTGTTTTTATTATGTTTGCTTTATCTCGTTCTATTATGTCTTGTGTTGGATACCAATCCCCGTAGCACCCCGAAAGCTTGTTGAGTCTTCCGCTGTATCAAATTTTGGGGGTGTTACAAAAGGCTCTTTACAACTTCAACGGGTAATATACCAATCTTTTTATAAGTATTTATGGTGCATTTTGAAGTATCAAATTAATTTGCTAATGTTAGATAGTGGTTGTTGCAGGAATGATTTGTTGTTGTTGTTTTGGTTTACTGGTGTTTGATACATCATCATGGTTGGAGACTTCATCATCACTAAGATGTTGAGAGAACTCATCATTAGTAGGGTGAGACATTTTTTTAAAGATTTGTGAGTGAATGAGTGTTTGTGGTTTTGTGTTTCTTCTAACTCAGAGTCCCTCTATAGGCTCTGATACCACTTGTAGGTCCAAAATAATGGATCTAAGTAGTCTTTATAAGACAATAGCTAACTTGAATAAATCCAAATCAACTATATGAGAGACACTACAACGAATGTTGAGTGTTAATGCGGAATCTTAACACAAACAGTAAGAAGAACACAATTGATAAAACTAACTTCGTATATCCTATTAAATTCTATTAGGCTTGGATGTGTAACACAATGCCGTAGAGTTCCTTTTATACACCAAGAAAACCCTAATGGTTTTACAAAATGTGTGAAATGATAATGCATATCTTCTCATAAGATATCCAAAAGTGTGCATATCATTTCCTAATATATCTCTAAACATAACTATTGTGTTTTTCATAAACAGACTTAACTAAAGAGTACTAACTATGCCTGCCAGAATTAACAATGATCTGACAGACTTAACTATTGCTTACCAGACTTAACTAAGCAATTAGCGGACTTAATAACAAACATGGATCATTTGTATATGTAATAATGTAAAACCTCGTGTATTCTTTACATATCACATTAACCCATGTTCTTATTTTGATATTTATGATTCTAGGAATATACATTAATTTATTATAGAATGATAATAATGTTTACTAACGAGGTGGGAAACCCGCGCGTTGCCGCGGGGTGTTTGTATATGCAAGTTAGCCAAAACAGATTGGCAACAAAGTTTGTGTCAGAGTACGCTTTTGTGCACTCGAATTGAAAAGTTGGTGTACAGATACTTTGAAGCCCGTGGTATTCCTCCTGCATCTCCCCACAATGATGTTAAGTATCTCTTGAGGCAAGCCGATGTTCGGTCAACTTCAGTGGAATGACATCTTTTATCATCGGAACACCCTCCTGTTTTGATAAACTTCAGTGGAATGACATCCTTTACCATCGCAACATCCTCCTGCACAAAAATTTATATAAATATGATGTTAATTAACTGTGTTGCAAGAATGAACATTCAGTACTAATAGTGGAATTGAAGTCATCCCAAATCGAAAGCATGACCTGAAAGCAATGGTCACTCAGGTCCTTTGTAATACCACATTGTTGTAGGTAAATCGGTTGTAAAGGAGTTATAAACAGTTGTATAATGTTCAAGGATTGCTTAGTTATTTAAGGATTTACATTGTCATTTGTTGCTTATAAAGGCAATTTTTTTTTTTTGGAATTAGAAAAAAAAATTAAATATATCTGTGATTAGCAGCCCTTGACCAGCAACCCGCTGATTAGTAACCCGTCATCACCGATAACAAATTGCCTTGATGATTAATATAGAGTGCACCTTTGAGGTTGCTGCCATTGATCTTATCTTCGCATACCTCAGGGTGCTTAAAAATCTTGCGTCCTCCACAACAGGAATGATATTCTGGTCTGGCGCTCTTCGAGTGACCTTTTAACCGTTCTTCGTACCAGAAGGCTGCCCCACAATGACGACAATGCTGATCACAATCTCCTATATCGTCATATGCTGGCAATGAGTCTGCAAACAATCAGTTTAACAGTTTAGTAACAACTTATATTATCGAAAACTAATTAATAAAGAAAAAGTAAAGGTGCTGAAAAAAGATGAGTATGTGTTTCTGACTGGAGCGATTGTTGGCTGATGCTGGTGTGGCAATGCGCCTCTGACAACACCCTTGTGCGTGTTGCGTATTGTACTGTGACCACGTGGGGTGGTAGGCAAGGCTCGTGATGCTCGCCTTTTTTGTGCCGATGGAACGGAGCAATTAGAGGTGCTACGTTTGCCTGCCATGTAAGAAAATGAACAGTCAAGGCAGGACAACACAAAGTAATAAGGAAGGCGCTGTATATAGAAAAAAATAATGCACCAGCATGGTCGGAATTTTTTTTAAACACATACCTTTATTCATGTTAGAAGTGGAAGCCTGTTCGTTTGTCAAAACAAATTGTCGAGTAGTCATTCCAATCCCAGCTGATGCAATACACGGCATGACATTTTCTTGACATACACAGCTGTACGGTTGGAAGTGTGGTAGTTGTTGTTGTGTCGCCCTTTCCCCAGACACAGAAGCAGTATTGGTTAAGGTGGTGACATCTGCTTATGACAAAGAGAAGAAGGGGTAAGAAGACAATGTAATCAATTAATATTTAAGCGTATCAGGAAAAAGAAAAAAAAAAGAAGAAAAAGAAACAGACCATGTTTAAAAGCAAAAATTGATGTTGACTCAGGTGGAACTACACCGGAGGACGGATAATTTTGAAAAGTAATCGTGGTTAGGAAACCACATAGATTACTTAAGCCAGCTCGAGTATCTATTCCATAGTCTAAATCTGCAGTGCAAAACCCAGACTGTTTCCTTTCCGCACAACTGAGGCTCAGACAGACGGGTTGAAAAAGCGGGCGCACTCGCCATCGCTGCAACCTTAGCAGGTTACCATGCCAATAGGCGGGCACCCTGAGGTTTAATTGACCCTATTCATAGTCATCATAGCCAAATCATCATATAACTGTACGACTTGCAAGATACGGGTCTACAAACATAGTCGCAAAAACACCAATAGCAGCCATAACCCTACAAATGAAACACCCAAAAAAAGTTAGAAACTACTTATACTTGTTACAAACATTTGACCCACTTTCAACCAAATCCCTATAAACATCATCTAATGAAAACATAAAGCAACTTTTTCCCATTCCAATTGATCTACAGGAAGAAAAAAATGAACTAAATTAACCAAAAAACTGATGAACAATTATGTAATCATCATAACAAAAAGAAATAATAAAACACATAAGCATCATATTCAAATATATTAAATACCAATTTATATAAAAGTAAATAAATAAATAAAACATACATGAGATTGTAGCAACCGACACCTTGAATCTTAGATTCTATCATGATCATTAGCTACCGTGCAATAGATAGCTAATTGGCTTTCCAACCCTGCCACGAAGATATTTATGGAAATAATAAAACAAATAAGCATCATATTCACATATATTAAATCCCAATTTATATAAAAGTAAATAAATACAATGAGGACTTTTCATCGTAATTCAGTCATCTCGTTGGACTCGGATCAGAAAATCAAATTTAACATGATGTCTGCAAACCCATGCTTAAACCTATTCAAAAATTTAAGAACATTATGCAATTAAAATCTACCACAAACCCAATCTGTTTGAACATGTCAAAAGTATGATACACCTTGTAACCACTATCAGGCTGTTACCGAAAAACAAAAATATGTATCATATGGCACAGTTTATCACGTAGTTTTAAGCATTAAATTTCATTTAGCTAAAATCCTTAGTCAAAAGGTTGCAGCCTGCAAGTAGATAAAAAGTGTCGGGGTTTTGCTTCATGTTACAGCTAGTTTAACGTTGTGCATTAGGCAGTTTAGAAAGCTTAATTTAATTAAAGCTGATAAAGATCAAATAGTTATCAATTCGCAGCAATTAAAATAATCGTACTGCATAAGAGGCCCTATGACCAAATCTAAATTCTATGAAATATTGTATCACAAAGCATAAAAGTAAGAAAGATAACCTGAAAAGTAGCGTTAATCAATTAATTACCGAAGAGGGAAGAGGTGTAGCTAAACATGTTGCGATGCTGTTGAAGATCCGGCTGCTTGTTCCAAGTTCACTAATACCCTGCGGCAAAAATAAATGTATCATAACTTACTCATTATTGATATAATGACTTAATTATTTAATAATTATAACAAAACTATTCAATTATTAAAGGATTGCCTACTTATACTGTGTGACTTGCGAAATTTAAGTTCAACAATTGCCATGTGTATACCCACCAATGCCTCAATCAGCATATCTAAACATGTAAATCTTTTACAATGGAATACATGCTAATGATCAAGATTTTCATGAAGCTTAACTCATTGGTTGCATAAACTTTAGCACGCTAGCTTGAATTAAACGCATACCTTCGATTATACCAGAGGCAGAAGCCAGTCCAAGTGGTAAAACATGTGTTTGTGTACTGATTTGAATGGTAGATGCAGCAACACAGTTGTGTGCATTATGTTGACTTCCACAACCGAACAATTCAGAAGTCACATCGTTTGAGGTGTTCACGCCTACTGATGCAAAACAGAAGAATCCGTAAGAAGCCATGATAGCAGCTAACATTTAATCATATTTAATAAAAGATAAGATCATAAGAGTGACCCTGATTATAAGGTGAAGCGAGTCTCAGCACAGGCAACAAATGTTTCATTTAAAATCTAAAACACGTACCATTTTTTATACAACATGGAGATTCCACACCTTCAGCATTGATAATATGAAACCCTAGAGGTGGATGTTCTGTGACTGGCCGCGTGTGGTCTGCCTGAGCTGACCTGTGCAAATGTTGGCCCGTACATAGATTTCCGATAACCAAATTGTTAGAAGTTGTAACAAAACAACAGCAATAGATAGCGAGAGACGAAAGCAGTTTCGGCCTTGGAAACTAAGGTCACCGCATTTGAAACTAATAAACTTAAATGGCAGACACTTACATATTGGTTTTGCAAGTAGATTATAACTTTCAACTGATGTACGATGATGAGTTTCAGCAGAGGTGGCCGGATGACTATCTGTTTGAAGATCGAAAACGCAATTTGTGAGTCTCCGAGTTTGAAACTCCAAAGGGCCAAGAATGTCTGCCGTGAAACACGCACCTGCATAGAAACGATTGCAAACCCACAGGTCAAGATACACATCTATCCCAAATAATAGTAAGATTACTACTAACCTTGTAGGTGACTGAAGAACTGCCGTCATTATCATTGCACCTCCCAGTGTCACCTGTGTCCCAATTATCTCTGCAGCCAAAAAATAGAAGAGCATTATTTGCGCTATCACTAATAACTAACTTGTCGGCGACTAAAATTAGGTTCTTCAAGATATTACAAATAATGGCGACTAAAAAATAGAAGAGCATTAGCTGCGCTGTTACTTTTTACTAATAACTAACGTGCTCCAGAATAGTTGTCTGATCTTGGGCTTTTTTGGTAAGTCAGCAAAGATAGGCAATCAATTTTCCAAAATTTAATCAAGGCTACTTGCCATTACAAAAAACAAAATAGGGCATGGAAGCACATGCAGCATAATTTGTGAGGCCAAGTTTAATACCGTACGGAGGTAGTTCATGATCATATGCAGTCGCAAGAACCATATCCCCAGCAATGATTGCATATACGAACTCTTCAATACCCCCAGTTCCAATCATAATCGTATGTCCATCGGGAGAAGTTGCAAGGTGCATCTATTTGTGTTCCCCATAAGTATCACAAACTGTATTTGCAATAAAAAAATGACATCAGTAAATTATCATATAGAGTTTATGCAACTACAGACGATGAACCTTTCAAATATTGGCTCTTATGTACCCCGCCAACTGGTTTGAGTATATGGTTAGCAAAAATCATCGAATTAAAACGTAGCCAAACTAAATAAGTAGAGGCTCGCCCATGTGCTTAACAAATAAACAAACCTCATAAGCCTAAACTAACATGGGAAAACTGCAAAATAAGGCAAACCTTTTCAATTTATCACAACAAAAAAAACCCAAACTCATTTCCACCAAAATACACTTGTACCATTAACAAAATCCCCAAATGACAATAAAACCCTAATTTCAAAATTGATTCTTTTAAGATTCAATTGAACTATTTAATACCATAAACCAAGCCACTGAGACCAATAATCAAAGAAAACATTATGAAGAAAAAAGAAAGTAACTATAAAGATTAGAGGTGGGATACTTACGGATTTTTTTGTTTTGCTGTTGATGGATCTTGACATTTTTGTTCAGTTAGCTTGATGGATTTGATGAGCCATTTGGATTTGATGTGACTGATGAGTGTGGTAGCTTCTAGAGAAGACGTGAAGGAGAATGGAGTGTGTAGAAATGTTGGAAAATGATAGTGTGTGTGGTTTGTGTATCGTGTGAGAAATGATTAGGAACAGGTATAATAAAATATTATTATTTTACTTTAGTTGGGAGGCAAATATTATTATTTTACTGTAGTTGGGAGGCAAAGCCCAACTAATACTCCGTAGTATATAGGTATAATAATAACAACATATATGTTTTTTTCATTTAATATAAAATCTTGAGAATTATTTATCGGATTTATAAAATTATTAAAAAAACATAAAAGGAATGCTTTACCTGATTTGAGCCTATGTGGTGATGGGTTCAAACTCCGTAGATTAGTCGGCCAAAAAGTCGAAAATCATTGTTAAAAAAATAATTAAAAAAATAAAAATAAAATAAAGTAATAGTTTTTCGCTCATTTTTTATTTTTTATTTTTTTCTTAATAACTCAAACTTCACAAACAAAGCAAAAACCCAACTAGGGGTGGAAACGAGCCGAGCCGAGCCCGAGCCTGGCAGAGCTCGAGCTCGGCTCGTTTATATTTTAGAAAGCTCGAGCTCGAGCTCGGCTCGGTTCGAGCCTTAAAATTTGAGCTCGAGCTCGGCTCGTGTTATTATATAAAAAGCTCGAGCTCGGCTCGGGCTCGGCTCGTTTATGATGCACTTATATGAGGCTCGAGCCCGGCTCGAGCTCGGTACAACATCAACAATATCCGATCTCATATCTCACATTCTCACAGCCATCAAAAATAAAAATAAAACGAATAAATAAGTCATGAAGCTATAAAGAAAAATCTAAAGATCTCAGATTCGTGTTATTAATAAAATCTTTAGAGATTTAAACACGATCTCTTCATCAATCTGTGAGAATCATAACTTCTTTCATATATTCAAAAGTGATAAAGAAAGAACAAGAAGAATAATGTTAGTATCCTTTCTTTCTTTTGATCAAATAATCACAAAAACAAACACATACATCCTACCCGTGATCTTGTAACAAGATCTTGAAGTCGAAATGAAGATTCTGATAGTTTGTGTGTGTTTGCGTCCGATTTGTGGTTTTTATAATTAGAAAGTCAAGATGGTTGTTGTTTTGATTGAAGAAGAGAGTGTGACGGCATATTTAATTTGTAAAGAACTAAAGAAGAGATGGGTTGAAATGGATATGCGTTTTGGTGTGGAGTAATAAGGTAGGGTTTTTACTTTTATTTTTTAAAAGAAAACGTGTGGCTTAGATCTTTGGGATAAGTAGATAGAGTTCAAACTTAAATTTGACCATATTTAAAGAAAAGGTGATCTGTTGTTGCATTTAATAATTTTTCTTTGGAATTCTCGTTATGAAATACATACGCATATGTCTATATTTGTATTATATATGTATATTTACATAAAATATATTAGAGCTCGTTTAGGCTCGCGAGCCTATTCGAGCTTGGTATATAAAGCTCGGGCTCGGGCTCGTTTACTAAATGAGCTTTAATTTAGGCTCGAGCTCGGGCTCGAGCTCGTTTAGGCTCGGCTCGTTCGAGCTTTTTACCGATCCGATCCCGAGCTTTTTACGAGCGGCTCGGCTCATTTCCACCCCTAAACCCAACTGTCGGCTACACTACACCCCAAAACGACACCGTCCATCCACACCCACAAACAAAAAAACAAGAAAATAAAAAACACGTGACACAATCCAGAACAATCAAATCCAACTTGAACCCATTATCAATTCATCATCATTAAACAAAACCCATGTTCTAGATCTCTTAATTTCACTCAAAATCATACTTTTTGACCACCAATCAATGCAATCTAATGAAAAAACAGGGGTTTAAGCAATACCCATTTGACCCATTTAGTTAATTTGACTATTTGTTAAGTAAAGTTGGTTACTTTGAGTTTTTTTTATAAAAGGGTTTTGAAGATGGTGAGTTATAAAAGAGGGAATTCAGTGAGAAGGAATGGTGGTGGTGGTGGTGGTAGAAGTGGATCTTGGGTGTCAGTTTTGATGGTTTTGGTGGTTTTGGTACTTTTGCCAGTTGGGTTCTTTTTTGGGGTTGGAATGTATTCTAATAAAGCTGGTAAGTTGGTTTTTTAAGTAATGTACTAGTTTCGAGTTTTGAAAAATTGTGATTTGTTTGTAATGTGTTGTTTAGGTTTAAGGTTTTAGTGGATTTAGTGTTGTTTAGTTTATAGGGTATTTAAGATTGCTTCGGGTGTATTCTTTTAATGCTGTTGGCAATTTGGTTTTTTTCAGTGATGTACTAGTTTTTGTGTTTCGAGTTTTGAAATTGTGATTTGTTTGTGATGTGTTGCTTAACTTTAAGGTTTTGGTTAAGTTAGTCTTGTTTAGTTTATCTGGGATTGCTTATAGTGTGTTTAGTTGCGAAAAAAATGAGGCTCTTTTAAGGAGAAGTTTCTGTAAGAAAACTGAAAACATGGAAATTATGTTCATTTTGAGTGTTTTCTAGAAGTCTGGAAACAGCCTTAATTCACTGAAGAATGAGTGATGGCACTTTTCTTTGTCAAAACACTGAAAATGGCTCATTTGTCTTAAAACTCGTAACTAGGTAATTCCAAGCAACCCTTTTTACTTGGCTGGATTAATTTAGGGAGTACTTTAATTGTGTGATTATTAACCCTTGCACTGGTTTGTTAAAGTACTTTTTTATGTGCCTTACTTGTGTTGTTTAATTTTGCTACTAAGTGTGATGTATGAGTTTAGGGGTATAATGAATTTAGGGCAGTTTTTACTTAATAGTACTCTGGTTTACACTAGTTTGTTTAGTTTATAGTTGATTAGAATGGACAGACTTGATGAATCACTATTGGATACTCGCGTATTTAGTTGGAATGTTAGTCGTAAAATAGCAATGTACTTGGGTTGGTGGTTTGTTTGCTAAATGGTAATTTTGCCTATATGAAATGGGCTAGTTTGGTGACTTTAGTCGTTGGAAATGGACAAATTCGTTTATTTAGTGATAATCTACCGCATCATAGAAAATGTCTTTAGTTGATCAAATTACCAAAGTAACACATATTAAGAAGAGGTATAGTTGCCAAGGTTGGACATTGTTGAGTATGATTGCTAAAGTCGACTACTTGACCGAAGTGTGTTTCAATTGTATGACATTAACCCTTTAGTTGATAACAGCAATGTCTGTAGGAAACTTTACATTTATCTTTTGATGGTGAGTATGGTCACAACAACTTCTTGCATGCATTTTCAAATATGTTTACTTCAATTCTGCATAATGACAAAATCAGAATCTTGATTACTATTATGCAATAGTAAGTTTAGAGTTTAAACGCAAATTCAAGCACTTGCTTAGGCTTAGTATGTAGTGATGGTCTCTTTAACTTGTTCAGTAATCTTGCTTGAGACTAAGCTGAATTAAAACCTATCTTGCATATCTCCAATCTTACAAGAATCTATTTATTTAGCCGTCACTGTTGGTAGAGGTGACTGTTATTCTGTTCTATCTTATTCTATATCGTCAAATACTGCGTCTTTAATAAGTCTTAGAAACCAAGATTGTGTGTGATTATCTTTCCAGAACTTATGGGAACTCAAATTTTTTCTCGATGAATGATAATCGCAACCATGGATAGGGCTAAACACAAATTCGATTATGATTATATAGTGAGAGTGTATCTTGGTTTGAAGTTCAATATTATGGCCTAATAGAGAATGTTGCCAATATAGAGATGGAGATAGAGAGTCGTTATCTGCATCTGATGAAATCATGTGACTTCTGTCACGTGATAATTCTAACATTACTCTTTTGTTGTTAACTTTACTTATGTGCCTGTTATCAACATTATAGTCAATTCAATTCATGGATGCAAATAATATGATATATCCCGTGTCTATGGATTAAGAATTCATATATAGGTGTGCAAAGAAATCTGAAATATTTGATTTCTCTAACATTATAGTTAATTTAATACATGTATGCAAATAATATGATACATACGCAAATAAATCTTAAATATTTGATATATCTCCTTTTGCAGATGAAAATGATATGTCAACTAGTATAAGCAAACAGGTATGCCTTTTTCACCTGTTTTTCATTTACAGTATCTATGTCTCGAATGTTGGATACTTACTTAAAAAGCAAATGGTACAGGATGTGGATTGGAGAGCAAAACTGGCTTTACAACACGTTCGGTCTCTTTTCTCAAAAAAGGCATGCTGCTAATTTTTTTGTTGAATCTTCATATGGCAATTGTGTTTGATGTCATCTTATCTAACCTTGTGTTGCAATTTTCAATTTAGGTTATTGATATTATTAAGGCCAACACAGAAGATTTAGGACCTTTGAGCCTCGATTCTTTTCGAAAAAGCAATTTATCAGCTTCTTGGAAATTTTCTGGGCAAGAAAATGTGATCGATAATATATCCCATCCTGCTGAGGTTAGTATAACATTAATAATTTAATTGTTGTAATTGTGACATGAAAATAACCAGCAGTTAATGATGCATTTCTGATCCTAATGTTCCAACTAGATTGCGGAAACTAACAAAAAAGGGACCACACCAGGCAAACAGGAGAAAATTTTAGACGGTAACGATTGCTATTTCTATTGATGGAAGTGTTAAGAGGTTTACGAATACGGGGATCTAATTTTTTTTTTTTTTTTTTTTTTTTTTTTTTGCTTGTTGATGACACAGCTGGTCATTCCCAGTCGGTTGATACCCCTGAAAAACTAGCAAGAAGGGTAAGATTGTAGTTTGAACTTCCTAGTGAATATACACTTGTTTCTGATGATTGAACTTCTTATATTTCATTCTTTCCTGTAGCAACTGAGAGATAAACGACGTGAAATCCGAGCGGCTGAGTTAGTGAAAAAAGACGATGATGTGATCATAAAGCTTGAAAATGCAGCTATTCAACGGTCAAAATCAGTTGACTCTGCTGTTCTTGGGAAGTACAGCATTTGGAGAAAAGAGAATGATAATGAGAACACTGACACAACCATCAGATTGGTACGTGACCAAATGATTATGGCTAGGGTATATCATAGCATTGCAACAATGAAAAACAATACAAGGTTAGCACGTGAATTACAAAATCAAATTAAAGAAAGTCGACATGCTTTAGGTGATGCTACTGCAGATGCTGATCTTAATCGCAGGTCAGTTTGTCCTCATCATGTGAAACCGTGTGGATTTTGTTTTTATTCTATTGATAACGAGTCATGTAAATGGTTGTGGGTAAAATACTGCCCAGTTTGGATATTAGAAGGTAAAATAGTTGGCTATATTAGGCTTCAATTATTGCGACCTCCCAGAGTGCTCAGTTTACAATAATGAGATCTTTATTCTAACAAGGGGCAGTTTGGGTTTGCGTTTTGGAAATGATTTGATTATTTCATCTCGGTTTCTAGTGTTTTTGGGTAAATTTCTATCTGAAAACTTACAACTGTTAATGTAAGTGTATTGTAAAATTACCTTTTTACCTTTTTTTAACGTAATGTGAGAGACTTCTACTTCCATATAACAAAACGTCTCGTCTTCACATTACTAAAACATATGATTTTCTTAAATAATCATAATAATTTCCAAATATTCAAACATCTGATGGTCTGATTATTACAACTTCAATCAACATGATTACATGTAACTCGTTATATCATGGCTTTTTATGATTATAGTATGCAATATATGATACTTTCAAATCACACATCCAAACACCCCTGTACGCTAGTTTCTGTGATCATATTCATATTGACTTTTTAAGAAATTAAATAAAGAATTTAGAAAACAGATTGGTCAAACACTCATTTATATTTGACATGCTAGTTCTATGTTGAGGCTTTCGGTTTTCAAATTATTGAATGAATGTATTTATACTTTTATAGTGTCGCGGAGAGAATAAAAGCTATGGGTCAACTACTGTCAAAAGCCAAAGAGCAGCTTTATGATTGCAAGTTGGTCACTGGAAAGCTGAGAGCTATGCTTCAATCAGCCGACGAGCAAGTACGTAGCTTAAAAAAGCAGAGCACGTTTCTGAGCCAGTTAGCAGCCAAAACAATTCCTAACGGAATTCATTGCTTATCAATGCGCCTAACTATAGATTATTACCTTCTTCCGCCGGAGAAGAGGAAATTCCCAAATAGTGAAAATCTTGAGAATCCAAGTTTATATCACTATGCTCTCTTCTCTGATAATGTCTTGGCTGCATCAGTTGTTGTGAACTCCACAATCATGAATGCTAAGGTATGTATCTATACTCGTTACTAATTTCAGTGCTTTTGTGTTGATATTGACTACGAAAGTTTAAGATCTGTTACACTATAATAAAACGCTTTTGGGTTATTGACTTTTCAAACAATCGTGTTTTCCGTTGCGTACGAAACTTACCATTGTTTTTGGTTTGGGGGCCAAAAACGGTATATGAAATGAAACGTATTAAGAGGCTGTAAATCTTGGAAGCTCTAACATGTTTAGCTATTTTTATATTTGACATATCTGACCTTTGGCATTAAACATTAACCTAATTTCACCCATTTGTGAGTACATGGGTCAAAATATCAACCTCTATTGTAAACAAACCATTGTATTTGTAAAAAGGAATAAGGCTACACTTTGCAAAAGTTGATATTGTGGACGAAAATTTCTATGTAATAGGCTTTCTTCTTCTGCAATTACAAGTTCGCGATGTGTCTGTATCACTTACTTTTTGCCAAATGCCAGCTTAAATGAAAGAATCATATTTCCTGGAATGAAATTCGTGTAAATATATTTGTTTTATTCAACTAACAGTGTATTCTTTTTGTTGAGCATAGGAGCCGGAGAAACATGTTTTCCACTTAGTCTCTGATAAATTAAACTTTGGAGCGATGAATATGTGGTTTTTACTGAACCCTCCTGGTAAAGCTACGATCCACGTGGAAAATGTTGATGAATTTAAGTGGCTAAACTCATCATACTGCCCAGTTCTTAAACAACTAGAATCAGCTGCAATGAAAGAATACTATTTCAAATCAGATCATCAAACAACTCTGTCTGCTGGTGCTGCCAATTTGAAGTACAGAAACCCTAAATATCTTTCAATGTTGAATCACTTGCGGTTTTATCTCCCACAAGTTTATCCCAAGCTGAACAAAATCCTTTTTCTTGATGACGATATTGTTGTTCAAAAAGACTTAACGGGGCTGTGGAGAGTTGATCTTAATGGAAAAGTGAATGGTGCTGTTGAAACGTGTGGAGAAAGCTTTCACCGTTTTGATAAGTACTTAAATTTCTCGAATCCTCATATTGCAAGAAACTTTGACCCGAATGCGTGTGGTTGGGCTTATGGGATGAACATGTTTGACCTTGTGGAGTGGAAAAAGAAAGATATAACCGGCATATACCACAAGTGGCAAACTATGGTAAGATTCTTATTTAAGCTAACAATGATCGGTTAATTGTTAACTTTTAATAAATTTTCCATAGAACTTATAATAATAACTTAGAACTCAACATTTTATACACAGTTTAATTTAGTTTTATACAAAATTTATCATTTCTGGAACCAAGTTTTAAAGGCTGTTTGGTTACATAAAGAACCCTCTGGAATCTTTTTTAATGATATTCTTGTGCGCTATCAGAATGAAGACAGGGTTCTATGGAAGCTTGGGACTTTGCCACCTGGATTGATGACATTTTATGGGCTGACACATCCACTCGAGAAGTCATGGCATGTGCTGGGTCTTGGTTATAATCCAAGCATCGATAAGAATGACATAGAGAAAGCAGCTGTCGTCCACTATAATGGAAACATGAAACCGTGGCTTGAGTTGGCAATGACAAAGTACCGCCCGTATTGGATCAAGTACATAAAGTTTGACCATCCTTATATCCGGGGTTGCAAACTAGGTGCATGAAAAAAGGTACTTACGCTATGATAATTTCTGCTCGTTTGTTCATGCAAAATCATTCCATTCTATTCATTGTTATCGGTAGCACGTGACAACGCCTGTGTATCTGTGTATGCAACTTCTTTCTTACTGAATAGGTGTAGTGAAGAATATAGTTTTAAAGTATCTCGTGTTCATTTCATGGAACGAGGGTTTAATTGTAAATTACTTGGAAGTTAATATCTACCACAGCTCATCTGCTCATCTGTGTGAGATTCTATTGATCTTATAAAACTATAAGGTTTTGCTTATATATTGCGGTGTAAAGCATGTCAGTGTACTATCATGTTATGACACAATCCCATAACTTAATCTTTGAACCTACACATACTAACATTTTGAAATTTGTACTTGATATTTATATATTCTAAGCAGAAAGTAATGAAAGAAATGTTATAGCGAAGGCGCAACTCTGAGTTGTAAGTTGTAACATGAGTTAAGCATGATGTTTTCTTCAGACTTTAGTCATTTGATATCCCATTGACAATGTATCGGCCAATCGAACAAGTCGTAGGCAAGGTTACAAGATCATACTACAGCAAAGACTTGCTAATACTTCTATGTTACAAGTTACTATCGATGATGAAGTGAAACTGGTAAAACATGCTAGGAGATAGCCTGTTAGTCTCACTAAGATTGCAAATGAATTCTGTATACATTATAAATGCATATAAATACAAAAGTGTTGCAAGTCTTGTATCAGACGACATATTGACATAGAACCCTGATTTGGAATACAAGTCTCCTTTCTATTTTAAAAGTTCCATATGGAGGGCCAGCAATAAGACTTTTACATGTTGAGGGGTGTAAACGTAAATATCCAACTGATGCAAATAATAGAAATCATGATGTACCAGAAGTTTTCAAACCTCCCAACACCAAAAAATCTTCTCCTTGGACACCCTAAATTTGAATTCTTGATCAATCCTCTACATAGAACATGGCCCTATATCGGGCGCGTCACCACAGGCTCTCTTGTTTAGGACCCACCGGCTCAAGTATGCCACCAACGGGTCCATACATGAATAAGTGAATAACAATCATCATCATAATTTCAGAGACTACATTGTGAAGATTTTGCCATCAAAAAATCCATTTTTCGTCTAGGGGCATAGGGCTTCCTTAAATTGGCTTCCAAACATGATCCGTTCCATGAAGAAATTGTGTTCAATCAATATTAACATAAATGACAATGATAATGAGAATGAAAATGAATTGGAGATGGTTCTTGAAGTATCGATGCCAGAAGAAGTATTTACCAAAACAGACACCAATGCAACAAAAAGATGGCAACATTTGTTCAATCTTGTGCGGCCACAACATGATAGGACCGAAAGGTGGCTCACAACATTGTCAACCATTAGCGATGGGTCAAAAGACAAACAGTTTATGTATTTCTTGAAGATCGCTGGCACGTCTTGTATACCTTTCCAGGTTCAACTTGATCATGCACTCTCATTGCCCGTAAGAGATGGTCCGATGGTGAGCATTCCCTTTCTTTCTCCTTTTTAAATAAAACTGTTATTTCCTAATTAGCTATATATAAACTCCGAATGCTTTAATCTACACGCAGAATCATATAACATCACATTCGCCTAAAACAAATAAATTGGAGCAAAGTTTTACGGAAAAACAATAAGGTTTCATTGTAGTTGAGGTAAAATGGATAAGATTGTTGTAAAAAAATGAATAGCATATTTAACTTACAAGAAAATTACAAGAACCACGTCAACCTTCAGCACAAATGAAGAGCATACCATCAATACTCATTCCTAACGACCCGTCTATAACTTTGACTAAATAGTCAATAATTCGTGAAGTCGCTTTTCTATAACAATTAATACATGCTTATCATAAATGTAATGCTGAAGCAGCATAATCATCTCTACAGCTATAAGTAAAGCCATGACTGTACAGCTAATAACGCACAAACTACAAAATGTATAAAGCATGAACATACAACCACACGATAGATGTGGACAGTCCGCATTTACAGATTTCATTCAATTTCTACAGGAAGCATCCAGAGCAAAATATATCATACAACAATACATAGCAGCAACAGGAGGAATAGCTGCCCTAAACTCTGTGAGCAGCATGTATGTCGTAGGTGAGGTGAACATGGTCCAAGGTCAAGTCAATGAAGATTGCAAGGACAATGCACCCTCTACTAAAGATGGGTCTGAGTCGGGTGCATACATGCTATGGCAAAAGAGCCCAAACTTATGGTACCTTGAGCTAGTTGTCTCTGGTTGCAGAGTCAGTGCCGGCAGTGATGGTGCAGTGTCTTGGAGCCAGTCTTCTTTGAACCCTTCTCAATCTTCCAAAGGACCTCCAAGACCGCTTCGCCGTTTCTTCCAGGTAAATTTTTACTTAAATCCAGAGACTAATAGCATTATCGGGTTGTACAGTACAAGTCATCATTAGATCCAATGCTAGTTAAGAAATGGGTTAAGGTTGGGTCTAAATGGGGTTCAAAATGGGCCAACAAGCCTAACCCATACCAGTTCTCTAAATTTAAGAACTCAAATTTATAAGAATCAAGTGGTTTCAACAACGCCCACCAACCCGTTTATAAGTTTCACAGGTCTCTAATTACTTGGGCAGGTCGTTTTCAGCTTAGGTAGTACCGACCCGCAAACCCAAACCTACCCGAATTGCGACAATTCATGCTAGATACTTTGAGAGCAGAAGCTCATATGCACCAAAAATATTATGGTAATATGTTCACAAAACTTTGGGCTTTGATGATGGCAGGGCTTAGATCCGAGGACAACAGCAAACCTATTCCTAAATGCAGTTTGCATTGGGGAAAAGATAATTATGAATGAAGATTGTTTCATACTCAAGCTTGACACAAGCCAAGATATCCTCAACGCGCAAACTAAATCAAACATGGAGACAGTGCACCACATCATACAAGGGTATTTCAGTCAAAAAACAGGCCTGCTAATACAATTTGAAGACACTAAATTGGTCAAAATCAAGTCAACAAGAAAGGGATGCGATCAATTTGTGTATTACGAAACAAGTATGGAATCATCCATAGAAGATTACAGATATAAGGATGGAGTTGGCATCGCGCATAATGGAAAAAACGTCACATCGATTCACAGATATGGGCAAGGTCAAAAAGGGAGATGGAAGATTGAGGAAACATGTACAATTAAAGAAGTGGAATTTAACATCTGTGGTTTAGCAACAGATTCTTTCTTGCCTCCCCCTGATGCCAAAACTGAAGAATAAGGGGTCATGTGCTAGCTAGCTAAGTTTCTCTGTATATATATATGTAAAAAAGCACAAACTTCTAGCATAAACTAATTAAATACCCAAATATGTATAAAATAGAAATTTACATAGAGATCAGGAGACCGAATCCATATTATAAAAGCCTAAGAAACCAGTAACAACACCATCAGGCAAGAAATTTACAACTTGTAGATTTACTTACTAGCAACTAACACCATCATACATGGCTATGGACGGCAAAACAGGTGAAAAAAAGCTCGGCTGGTCAATTGGGAACATAGGGCTCGAAGAGCTTCACACAGGGATTAGGATCATACTGCATGATTTCTGCAGCACGCTCAAACTCCTCTCTCAAAACACGAATGCTACGTTTGTCCACCACTCGACCCAAATCATGTGTAACTTCAAACGGGTCTTCTATGCATATCAAGTGTCGGTCATTTCCAATCCTCCTAGTCCAATCTTTTGCCCGTTTGCTGTTTCACCAAATGAATGTGAGTTAGCTTCCAGTTGATTTTACAGAATCATGCAATAGTGACACATATGATAACTAATAAGCAAGAAGAAGAATCGCAAACCGACCTTACTAATCTTCCAGCACGAATAGAAATGACATCATTTGCATAATCATGACAATGAGCCCAGTAGTTAAAGAAACCCCAAACCAGCCGAGCAATACTTTCACTGTTTTGGGATCCAAAACCTTGAAGTTTCTCCACTTGATCAAAGTAAGAACATTCAACATTGTCCACGTTTACTGTATAAGTTCTTGCCATTCCCTAATAAGAACGCGACAAACTAACATTTAATAAAGGGACGTAAAAGACCAAGTTTCAGATCTTATAACGGGTACTTTAAAAAAGGATAAATAACCTGTAAGCATGGAAGGATGGGAGGGTTACACTGCTGCAGGAAATGAATGCACATCAACACATACCTGCAATTAAGACTCTATTTCAGATCATAAAAAAGAAGGGAAAACGACTTAAAATATGGGTGAGCAGAGTCTTTAACTTACGCATAGCTAGATAGGGTCCCTTGATATGTTTCGTTAACCCCTCGGGATTTCGCCCAGTGTTTAATAATAAATGCCAGTTGTCGCAACCTCACATCTATTTTTGAGTAATCCCGCAGAAGCTTTGTATTTATAACCGCAAGCAAATTGTTTACACAAATATCACAAGAAATACCAGTGACCGGATCCATAAGCTTCACTATGGGAACTCTTGCACGAATGAGTGCCTGCAGATATAGCATAAATCAGAACCATCCACAATGAAACACACCATATATATGCTCAGTTACCAAAATTCAAATTTAGACACTAAACAAGCATCATTAAGACTGATTACTCGAATTTTAGTTATATGATTGTATTGTATCTTTAGCAAAAATCCATTTAAGCACAAAAGAGAATTACACTTTAACCATCGAATTTGTAGCCCGAGCTTTTTGGACCAAATACACTGTAGTCTTTCCACCACGAAATTATAAATCCAGACAGGATTTGCAGGTTTTGGTTAGATGACTTGCTAAGATATTAAAGCTGGCTTTAGTAACTTCACACACATTATCATCATTCCATGATTCCATCTGTGCATATATTAAGATAATTCATCTCCCAATTCTAAATTTTATATTTTAACTATTAAGGTTTTATCTATTAAAAGGAGACGAAAAAGAAAATCCGTTAGATTAAAAAACTACCATTGTCATCATCAGATGTTCAACAATGGCTTTACCTGGTTTGAGTCTGTGCATAAATAATTGATGTATCGCCTACTTGGGGGGTTTAAGCATAAACTTTATATAATTATTCACATTCACAAACCCATAAAGGGATCAATGTAAAACTTTAAAGGAATTAGAAGGACAGAAGTATTGCACCTGAACGTTTTCAAGGTTATCTGATTTCAATATGTCAGCCAGCTTCAACAAGATCTCTGATTTATCAATGTCTGCATCCCCCAATGCAAGACAAACATCAATGTCACTTTTACGAAATCCGAACGAGTTAGCACATGATCCATAAAGAAACAATCGAGCTCCAGGCCATTCTCTCGTAACATGTTTATTCAATAGCTCCATGAGTTGCTTCTGCTTCTCTTTCTCTTCCTCCGATGGTATCAAAGATTCGTAGATTGCAAGAAAAGGTGCACTTAGCCTATTTATATCACCCCTACATTCCGTTTGACTTTTACGGTTCCTCATTCGCTGATTGAGTATCCATTGCCCCCTCTTATCTTGTCTATAATCCTGATAACAAATGGCAAGAGTTGTTAGTAAAGCTAGAGTGAACTTGAGATGGAAAATTATAAAGCAAACAAAATATCATACTACTGCTTGCAAATGGTACATAAAAGAATATGTGAGAATCCAACATTCAACGCCGGATCAGTAAGGTGAATGAAAAGTTGATTGTCTATTTATGTTTTTGTTGTTGTCCACATCTGTATATTTGAGTAAAAAGCTTTTGGAAATTTGACTGCAAAGTAGCTTGCTTCTTAACTAATTAGGTATGTTTGAAATGGCAACCTTATAAATTAAGATTAGGACTTCAAATCTGTAGATATTTATTAAATACACCAAATATCCAAAAATAAACTAGTGAATCATCTTTAAGCTAATAATCCTACCATCAGCAAATGCTGTGCACCACTGGCACAGTTTTGCACCAGCTTATTTACAATAAATATTGCTAGCTTTAAGCTTTTACTCTTGAATTATGTCACAAGGATACAAGTCCTATAATTAGATGTGAGTTCAGTATTTGGTTTTAGCTTTTAGCCATACCTCAAAAATTAGTGATTGCAAGTTTCCTCACCCCATTTTATGACACGAAAATACAGCTGATACAGAATTCAAGGTGTAGCCATGCCCCTGCTTTTTCTTAAGCAAAACATAGTAAAGGTGTATACTATAACATATCTGCTAGAAAGGACGCGGCATAGGGTAACATACACAGAAGATAGAACAAGCTTTGAACCGGAACCTTAAGAGTCTTACAAACTATATTTTACAGCCTATAGTCCTATACCAACCCAGCTTAATCAAACAACTTATATGGTCCTGACTTGTTATACCTAATAAATTACTAGTGTTTTTTGGGTAACCATGGTTTTTGACCTATTGACCGACTAATCCAGCCCAACGCCCACCGCAAGACAGACTCAAACCAAGTAAAACCATCCCCTTTTTGGGAAGGATGGTGTGGCCACTTCAAAGTTAATTAATTGCTAGCTTCAGGTCATTCCTAGATTAAAGCCTCAACACCAAAAAAATCCAATCTAAATAACTTTCTTTAACAATCTACAGCTTATTACATTTACCTTATCTCGAGATTTAGGACCTTTTTTTTCATCACTCTTCTCCTCCGCTCCATCCTCAAGCAGCAAATTATCAACCTGTTCCTCCAACTCATCCAAATCCGACGCCTCAACCCCATTACTCCTCGATTTTCCTTCATCCATACCACGCAACCTCATCATCGCCTCCTCCACATCATTACCACCAACCGGCTTAAAATTTCTTAAATCAGTCCCTCTAGACGGACCCGGATCATCAAACTGACTAACCACCCTTCTCCCTCCCACAATCCCAACATCTCTCTGATTACCCTTTCCCCTATCCACATTCCTATTAACTAAATTCTCGGGCTTTGAAAACCCGGGTGGGATCATTCGCCTAGATTGCGAAGCCTCATTCGCCACGTAACTACCAAAAGCAATATTTTGCATTACTTCACCACCATTAAAGTTATTACTTTTCGCCACATTGTTACTTAAATTACCCGACCCCATCGACCCGAAAACGACGCTTTTATCGCGATCTAACTGCTGCTGCTGCTGATGATGATACTGTCTTTGACTCTGATTAGTATGTAAAAGTCCCAACTTAGCCAAATCCTCAAACATACTCATACTCTGCTGCTGATGCTGATGCTGATGCTGATTATGAGTCTGAACATAATTCAAGTTACTATTCCAATTAGGGTTTTGCTGAAACCCTAACCCTAACCCTAACCCTTGGTTAAAGTAGTTATGAGGAAGATGGTGAGGTGGGTTGTTGTTGTTAAGATAGTTTAAGGTGGGACCCACAGCAGCAACAGCAGGATCTTGTATCTGCGACGGTTGTTGCGACGGTTGTTGGTGGTTGTGGGGGTGGGAACGAGGTGGGTTTTTTAAGAGGTGGAGAAGGAACTCGCCGCCGGAGATTGGTGGTGGTTGGTGGTCGTTGTCACCGCCGACCATGATTGTGTTTTGGGGTTTGGGTTTGGAGTTAAAGGGAGGTGATTTGCACACTCCCACAAATGATTGGTACACTCAAAATGTGAGTGTGTTGACATTTATACCCTTACAGGATATGAATAAGTCCAAACAATGTGAGGGTATAAATGTCAACACACTCAAAATTTGAGTGTGCAAATCACTTTTGGGAGTGTGCAAATCACTTCCCGGAGTTAAAAGTGTTGGGAATACATAGGATGTGTGTGATTTTATGTATGTGTTGAAAAGTAGATGGGAGTTGGACTAGGAGTGGGAGAGTAAAGGTTTGTTAACTTGTTTAGTTTGAGTTTGAGTTGTTTTACTTTTTAATAGGGGTGTGCACGGTTCGGTTTGGGTCGGTTTTTGCCAAAACCCAAACCCAAACCGAAATTTCGGTTTTAGCAAAATCAGAAACCGAACCCAAACCATTTCAGTCGGTTTCGGTTACCATCGGTTTGGTCTTTTCCGGTTGCAAATTTCGGTTTTCTTCGGTTATAACCGAATTAATGGGCTTTAAAAACAATGTCTTTGCCCAAGGCCCCAATTAAGATCCAACGGATTAAAGTCATTAGTTGTTAAAAGACTTTACTTATAAGAGAATCATTTACTAAGAATATCATGCCTGCAACGATGTGGGACAAATTCTCATTCAACATAAAACTAAACTCAAACTTTGAAAAAGAAGAATGACGTGGAACTTAAACGTCAAGTGATAAACAGGTTACAGGTATTGTCAAGTGATCATCCATTCTAAATGAATATAAAGGTAACAGTAGAAAAGTAGCAAATTTCGTTAGAAAAGTAGATATAACCACTGTTCTAAAAGGCGCGCCAAGGCGCGAGGCGTGGCCTCGACGCCACGAAATGGACCAAGGCGTGAGGTCTAGGCGTCGTGTGAAAAGGCGTGGAATAAGGCGCGAAAAGGCGTGGCGCCATTTTTAGAAGCATTTAGGGGATTTATGGATTTGGGCTTGAATTTCAAGTATTTGGGTTATTTCTTTCTTGGGTCTCGTAATTTCAAAACTTAATTCATACTTGGGCCTCGTATTTGGGCCTGGCTATTTGGGATTTGGGCTTTAGTATTTGAAATTCCTCTTATAAAATGATATAAAACTATAAATACATAAATTTATAAATATTTTGTTGCCGCCTTAAGCACGCCTTAAGAAACACCAAGACTTCGCAAAGGCGCGTAAGGCTTGAGGCGTGGCTGTGCCGCCACGCCACGCCTCACGCCTTTTAGAACATTGGATATAACTAGAAAAGTAGATATAACAGTAGAAAATTTCATCATAGAAGTAGGATATTAGTTTTAATATATAAGTATATAATATTAGCAAGTAGCAAGTTTTAATATGTAAATACTAAGGAAGCAAGTTTTGATATGTAGATATATATTACGTATAATTAATGTAACTGGTTCGGTTCGGTTTTTATGGTTCGGTTTTCATGCCAAAACCGAAATCGAACCGAAGGTTCGGTTATTTGAAAAATAAAAAACCAAACCATCGGTTTTTAGTTCGGTTCGGTTTTTTCGGTTTTCGGTTCGGTTTCGGTTTTTCCGGTTTTTCTTGCTCACCCCAAAAAGGATTGTGAATGAGATTTATGTTTTATGGAAAGTTTTATGATGTTGAGGATTTATGTTTTTTTTTGGATGATTAGACGAATAACGGCGTAAAATGACGATGTATGCTGTAAATGATTATATTTGTAAAATTGTGATTCTGACTTGACTTTTGATGCAAAGTTTGTGTTTTTTGAAACACAAATCATGTGTTTTTTTAAAATTAATATAGTTTGTGTTTTTGAGATTATTTCATTTTAAACAACCACATCTCACAATATACCACAAACACACATAAACAAAATAAAAAAGTGCAAACCATTAGGTGGCGGAGACCACCAAACCAGTGTCAAAATCGAAGAACTTTGTGCGATGGTGGACGTAGGGTAATGGTGGTCCGCACGAGGTGATGCATCACCCACCATTATACTCGATCTTAAAGGATATTTTTTTTAAAAAGATGATTTTAATTATCTAAAATTTGTTGATCAAATTTGGACCATCTAATTTATTTGAGAAAAAGTTTATACAGAAATTGATTTTTTAACTAATAATTAACTACTCATATATTATAATAATTATTGAACATATTGTCTTTTCAATTAATCTCTAACACTTTTAATACAATCACATGTGAAGAAAAAAAAATTTATGAGTATAACCTCAAGGAGTAAAGGGGTGTTTACTTTCATGAAAAGAAAAGTAGGCCAAAAAATTTCTCTTAATTGAAAATGTCATTAAAATTTGTCTTTCTCCAATAATAGGCTAATATACACCTTTATATATAATCACTTTTACTATTTTTGACTTATCAAATTTTAAAATTTTGTTCCGCGCTTTTTTTCCAGTGACAAGACATTTTTATTGATTTTTTGCTCCTTATTTTTTGTATTTACTACTTTTGACTTATTAAACTTATATTTTATGTCATTTTTCTTTTATTTCGTAGTTTTATAATCAAAACAAAATTAAAAAATAAAAATAATTGAAAATTATTTTTTTAAAGAGGGTATTGCTTGCATTTTAGAGCTCACGGTACCATAACGCGTCGGCCAGGGTTATGCCAACGTGGTAGCGTTATGGCCGGCGTTATGATACCATGTCGGCCGCGTTATGATCAGTGTTTTCCTCCAAGTTGATACAACAACGTAAATGGAAACGTGCTAAAAGACCAAAAATTACAAAAGTCACCCCTCCCAACTAGTGGCGCGTTTATTCAAAAAAAAAATATATACAAAAACACCCCTGAAAACAAATGGCTAGTAGTTTAAAAAAAAATCAAAACCTTATAAATACCCACTTTGACATATTTTTTTTACACACTTCCACAACTCAAACTCAAATTTATATACTTCCATTCTGAAAAAAAAAAATATCGAGATTTCCTAACGAGAGCTTTTTGAACCTCCTTGGTATGGTGGACCATTGTTATTTGATTATGAGTATTAAGTGTTTATGTTATTTGATTATAAGTATTAAGTGTTTATGTTATAATGATTTTAACCTAGGATGTAAAGAGGAGGTTGATGATGAAGATTATGATGGGTAATCTTAGCTTGGATTGATAAGGTAAGTAACTATGATTATTATGTGATTTTTATGAATATTCTAATGTTATGTGATTATGAATGAGTTGTAAGATAGAGTTTTGGATTAGTAAGTTTAGTGTCATTGAATGCTTGACCAGTGAGACTATTTAAGTGATAAATCATGATATGGAAGAATTAAGGTATGTTTGTAATTGTTATGTGTTATAGATTATGGTAATGCTATGGTGATGGTTATGAGATTATAATGGCTTATTGTGTTCATGATACATACTTGTGAATTGAAGTATATTTAGGATATTGTGGAAGTTGCTTACTAAGCGAAAGCTAGCGTTATAGTGTTCCAATGTTTTTTAGGATATTGTGGAAGTGCTATGGCATGGATTAAGCTTAAATTTCGTAATTATGGATGCTAGAAGGTTATTGGTTATGTTTTAGAGCTTAGTCGTAGTTACCGAGCTCAAACTCAAGGTTGAACCCCCGTTGGTCTTTCAATCGTTGTTTATGTGTTGTCGAGTGTCATAGTCTATGTCTTGGTCATTCAAGTGTTTTGGTGGATTATAGTCTGTTTGTACCCATTTTAGGGTCAACGGGTTATAGCCCGTGTAGTATGTTATAATATGGTTTGTTGAGTGTTGTGGTTATCAAAGTAAGATTGTGTCAAGTCAGTTATTTTAGTAATGGGTTATAGTATTTGAAAGTGGGTCAAAACGAGTGTTTGGCAAACCTCGTAAGGTATGAGTTTACGAGTCATTTAGACTACAAATATTTATTGAAATGATGTATTATTTTATGTTAACGATTTCTGAAAAGTTTCGTTAATTATCGAGTTATAGAATTTGTTTTCTGGAAAATGGGTCAAAAGTGCATAAAAAGGAATATGCATAAAAAGGGGTGTTTGGGACAACAATTAGTGCAAAAAATGAGTCGTGTTAGAAAAATTATATCTTTTAAACCGTAAGTCTCAGAGGTCGTGCCACTTGTCATTTCGAATGTGACTGAGTCTACTTTCATCTAAAAATACTTGCAAAGGTTGATTTGTTATAAATTTTTGTCAGTTTGTTAAAGTGTAACAAAAGGTCCGTTATAGATGAGTCTTTTTCGCGTAAAAGTTTTAAATTCCTGTCAAATCGGGCACGGGGTCTAACAAATACTTTATTGAGAACTAGGGGAAGGCAACAAAACTGAAAAATCAAACCAAAAACCAAAACACCGAAAAAACCGCTTCAAAAAAACCGAACCAATTCTAAAACTAACAGTGTGGTTTTGATGAGGCGAAAAATGAACCGTTTTTAGGGGGTCATTTAAGCCCGAATTCGTGATTATTTATCAAATATTGCCCTAAATCGTTCCTTTTGTCATTTTAAGTACTTTTGAAGAGAAATCTGGAAAAGGAAGCATTTTGGACGTTTTTTGAGCATAAAAGTGAAAAAAACGGCAAAGTATTAATTTTCCTTGCTAGGAACAGTACCTGACGGCGTCACAACTTCCTTAATGACGGCGTCAAGAGTAATAAAAGAGGTGGATGTGGGAAATACACGTGACGATCCAGAGAGTTTTGTGCATTGGACATGACGGCGTCACCCAAGGCCGTCATGGTCCAAGTATTAGTGACGGCCCAGAAGAAATTTACACATGACGGCGTCAAAATCAGATCTAGGCAATACGATTTCTATTATGGCGGCGAGTTGACGGCGTCACAACCCAATACATGACGCCGTCACCCATTGTAATCTATATATAGTTTTCCAAATTTCATTCATTAGTGTGTAACTTTGAGGGTGCAACTTTGAGGAAAACCCTAGGTCGAATTTTCCAGCATTTTCAAGGGTTTCAACCCTTTAAATCTTTCATGTTTAATTAAAGATAAGTACTCTTTCAATTCATTCAATATGTCTATGTGTTGTTTGAATATATCTTACGCTTGTCTTCAATTTAACATGCTAGGCTAGATTTCCTTTGTGTTTGCTTAGATGTAGTGAAACCTATATGTTAATTATGGGTTGATTGTTTGTTTATAGTTGTTACGGATGATTGTATTCGATGTTAGGCTTAAGAAAAATGGCAGAGTTCCATTGGTAACTTGCTTGAACGTCTTAAGAAACATGATCGGAGGTGTACTACGATTTTTTGTTGTATTTAATGCGTAGGAGATTCTAATGATCCCATGTTAGGAGCTTCTAACGGCTCGACATAGGAGTGAAGTAGGATCCTATATAGTTAGGGAATATTGTACATGGCCCTACGACTAGTATTAAGGAATATGACCCGTCATCCATGCAATTGTAACAAGCTATCAACATGTAAAAGATATCTAGAGAGTAATGAAATCTAAGTAAACACAACTTTCCCCATCATTGTTTACACCACATTAGTATATTAGTTTAATTTTTATTTCTATTATTTTATTTTGATTGCATCTTAGATAAATTGGGTTAGTTGGCTAGCAACTAATTCCGCCCACCCCTTCAAAACTTGAGATTTTAATTGCTTTTATAAAAATATAAAAATACAAAAAGAATCATCCCTCACCTCTAGACCTAGTTAATAGGCTTTCTAATCCTAGCAACACTATTCCTGAGTTGAACGATCAATCCCCCGGTACTTGTCACTATACTATACTACAACTATCAGGTACACTGCCTGGTGGAGGTTGTAAGCTTCTCGAGATCCCTCGAGAGGTAAAGCCTGGTGCGATTCCCACGTATCAAGTTTTTGGCGCCGCATCCCGGGAATAGTTATTGTCTAGGTTAGGATTTCTTTTTATTAGGTCTACTTGCTAGATTCCTTTCTAGTAAGATTTTTATTTTTATTTTTATAGGTCTTCTTTAGTCTATCTTTTCTTTGTGTCTTTGTTTGCAAAAACCTTTCCATTGACTATTCTGTTAGCCATTATGGAGAACGCGGATCCACCATACTACCAACCACGTAATTCACCCACTCCAAATGACATCTTGATGTTTAAACAACATGAGGATGAACCTATCTATGATGCATGGGGTCATTTTAAATATTTACTCCGAAAAGTCCCTCATCATAATTTCGATCTGTGGTCCCAAATTGAAATATTTTACCATCGTGTCGACCACTATACAAAAATGGACATTGACCATGCCGCAGATGGGGACCTTTGGGGATTAAGTGCTGATGAAGCATGAGAAACCATAGAGAATTGTGCCATACTTGCCAAAAAATGGACAACCCAACAAATGTTGTTACGGATCAATTGATAGCAAGTTTGAGGGAACAAGCAAGAAGTTTGTTTGGGGATAATATAGATGAGATACCTAGGTGCACGGAGTGGTTTGATTTCACCACAATACAAGATGAGCACATTGGTAACCTTGATGTGATGGAGGTTTTAGCCGAACATGATCACATTGATAAAAAAGACCTAGGTTTTATGATCGATGATGATGAATCTCAAGAAACACATGATGAATCTTTTGGGCAATTTGAATATAGCAGTCAGGATATTGAGGATGATCCTTATGATTCAGATATAGAAGTTGAGATGCCTAGAGAAGCACTTGAGATACTTGGGAAAATGTTAGGGTTAGATTATAACAAAACACACGTTGAGGATATAGGTGATCTTGACACAAGGAATGATGAAGTAAATAACATAAGCTCACAAAGTACCCCACAAGTCCTACCATCATTTGAGGCACACACACCGCACGTGACTTACCCAGAAGAAGTAGAAGAGACTATAGGAACCCCAATAGAGGTAGAGCCTTTGGACCAAACGCAACTAGAAGAAATAGGTTTGAATACTTGTAATCATAAGCTTTCTTTTAGTTCTATGGAAGTTCCTAGTTTTGATGAGCCGGAGCCTCAACCAAAACCGTTGCCTAATCTTCCATCCTTGGATGAAAATTTAGGAATTGAAATAGGTCCCGATCCACCAATCAAACCATATAGTACGGGTAGTCTTAGGATAAGGGTGGTAGACTTTAAGCCATGTAGAGAGGAAGCCAATATAGGAGTGGAACATGACCTTACATACTTACATCACCCATTCATGATTGATCATAAGAAACATTATGGGTTTAAACCAGGTTTATTAGGTCAAGATGGATTCCCAACTAGGAGTCTCTCAAAGTTGATAGAAGATGATCCCTTTTTAGGAGAAAACTTCAACTCACCCATTGACCAAAGTGAACTAGGTAAGGTTATGATGATAGGAGCACACCCCTTTGAGCATATAATTCATCCACCACTCTTTTCTCACTTGGCATACTTCCACCCTAAGGGTGTGTATCGCTACTTCCACCCGCACTTAATCCTAAGTGTAGGGAAAACCTCCCCTATTTCCGTTAAATAAGGGCATAGTCAGGCTCGTGACTTGAACAAAAACAAGCGCTTATTGGGAGCCAACCCAAGCTTTATTTGTTTGATTGTTTGTTTATTTGATTTTATTTGTTTCCGTATGTATGTTTTATTTTTATTGTTGGTAGATCATGTTTCAAACTAAATTGTGAAAATGCTTTATTTTGTTGTTTAACTTCGTCTTAACTTCATATAAAGGTATTTTGCAAAAGCTAAGTGTAAGGGGAAACCCCAAATTTGTTTTTAAGAATGAAATTGATTTTGATTCGCCACAATATTAAATGAACGTGTATATTAGTATTTGTTTGAGTCAAATGCTTGTATCGAGTCATAATGATGTTTTGCAGGATTTTCCAGGAAGTAGGACATAAGTTTTTCCAGAAATTTTTCGGAAACTTAACGTAAAGATTTCTGCAGGTCACTTCTGACAGCGTCAGGAATTAATACCTGACGACGTCACATGTAAAATTCTGGAAATTTTGTGAGTTTTGTTTTTCTAACGGAGTCTTAAAGTTTTTGTTAATTCTTTAGTTTTATAAACTCCACGAAATCTGCAAACATTCATTCCACAAGCATTATATCTTACATTGTTTTCTAGGACTTATTAGTATATATATAGATTTCCGCCGATTTTACGCGAGGTTGCCTTGTTTGTTTTCTCAGGTTTAACAGGTTATGTATGACAAGAAGATGATTTATTTTTCTGGAAGGGAAGCTTTGAATGTTCATTTTCTTGGAGGAAGATCTAACCTTGTTGATACACTATCCACACCGAACGAATCAGGGGAGTATTTGTTTTCATTCTTTTACCTATTCTACTTTTACAACCTTTAATTGAACATTGGGGACAATGTTCATCCTAAGTGTAAGGGGAGGGTAAATGATGATACCTTATAGGATACAATTACACTTGAGTTTGTTTGTTTGATGGTAGGTGTGTAATAAAACTAAAAGAAATACTTGTTAGTATAATTTTAGCGCCAAATTTAAAATTTTTTACAACATTTAGGAGTGAAACTTTAGCTTTAGCAAGCGTCTCATGGATAGGAGTTGTATGACTAGCACAAAACCGTACCATTCAGAAAAATTTTCCACCCAAATATGTGAGGTTCGCCTTTAGATTTGATAGGAAAAGCATTCATTATTAGTGCTTATGAGTGTACCGGTAGCATTTAGATTCTAGAACTTGCGTTAGTGATGCATCCCGAGACCGCTAGTGAGACTACATTTGTGTAGTAGGATTTACTACATGATAAGAGGCATTAGGATCACCCTTGTGTTAAACCCGTATCATAATTACTTGACCATTTAAGTCATATTACTTGGCTAGTGAAGTCAATTAATTTTTCCCACACCGTAGCGTTGTACTCATTTTTAGTACACGAAACCCCTAGTACACCCCTCCGAGCCTATCTTTTCGTTTCTAACTTTAAGCATCTTACTTAAAGGAAGAATTTGTTACAACCCATCCAAATGTGCAACCAAATCGCCTTAGACTTCCGTGTATGCACTCATCTTTAGTGCATTATTGTTACATGTTTAAACCCTTAGTTAATTATCTAATTGTTTACATGGTTGCTAAGTTGAGTCATATCTTGTACATATTGTTTTTGGACGATTGGGTAAAGTACTTGTGTTATGGAGTAATGGGGAAGAACATCATATTATTACCCCCATATGTGCGTTAAACTTAAAAGTACTCCAAGTGTTTTGATTATTTTGATTCGAGTCATTAGAGTAGTTATTGTAAAGTATGTAAAAATTCAAGTGTAAGGGGAATGTATATTCCCTATGATGTATGATTTTGGATGGTAGGGTAAGAGTGTATGCAAAAAAAAAAAAAAAAAAAAAAAAAAAAAAAAAAAAAAAAAAAAAAAACATACGGACTACCATCCCGTTTCATTTTGTTTTATGTTTTTGTTATTTTTGATTCATTAGCTTAAGTCGAGTCGAGTCTTGGCTTAGCAACGCCATATTGTACATGTAATTAACCAAGATGATTAACTCGCCACCAGTAAATATTGCCTTTATCCAACAAAACCGTGTATCCATATCCCTACACCTAACGTTATAACCCTTTGAAAGACCTCTTTGATAGTTTATCCTAGGTGCTTACGCCAATTGGTGGAGGTTTGATCCTTTTCCAAGCCTATGGTAATCTATTTTGCTATGACAGGCAGTGAGAGATGTTTCCCATTTTCTTATTGTGATATATACTTTATTACACCCGAGAGATGTGAGTATCTAAACACTATTTGTGAGGTGCTAGTGTATGACCTCCGTGCTTATCTTTGGTTTTTAGTGGAACGATTATTTGTTGTAATTACTTTTATATTAGTGTTAAATGACCCCTAACTTGTATTTTGATTAGAATAAAAGCGCATTTTCTTGAGGACAAGCAAATCTCAAGTGTAAGGGTATTTGATGAGGCGAAAAATGAACCGCTTTTAGGGGGTCATTTAAGCCCGGATTCGTGATTATTTGATCAAATATTGCCCTAAATCGTTCCTTTTGTCATTTTAGGTACTTTTGGAGAGAAATCTGGAAAAGGAAGCATTTTGGACGTTTTTGGAGCATAAAAGTGAAGAAAACAGCAAAGTCTTAATTTTCCTTGCTAGGAACAGCACCTGACGGCGTCACAACTTCCTTAATGACGGCGTCAAGAGTAACAAAAGAGGTGGATGTGGGAAATACACGTGACGATCTAGAGAGTTTTGTGCATTGGACATGACGGCGTCACCCAAGGCCGTCATGGTCCAAGTATTAGTGACGGCCCAGAAGAAATTTACACATGACGGCGTCAAAATCAGATCTAGGCAATACGATTTCTATTATGGCGGCGAGTTGACGGCGTCACAACCCAATACATGACGCCGTCACCCATTGTAATCTATATATAGTTTTCCAAATTTCATTCATTAGTGTGTAACTTTGAGGGTGCAACTTTGAGGAAAACCCTAGGTCGAATTTTCTAGCCTTTTCAAGGGTTTCAACCCTTTGAATCTTTCATGTTTAATTAAAGATAAGTACTCTTTCAATTCATTCAATATGTCTATGTGTTGTTTGAATATATCTTACGTTTGTCTTCAATTTAACATGCTAGGCTAGATTTCCTTTGTGTTTACTTAGATGTAGTGAAACCTAGATGTTAATTATGGGTTGATTGTTTGTTTATAGTTGTTACGGATGATTGTATTCGATGTTAGGCTTAAGAAAAATGGCAGAGTTCCATTGGTAACTTGCTTGAACGTCTTAAGAAACATGATCGGAGGTGTACTACGATTTTTGGTTGTATTTAATGCGTAGGAGATTCTAATGATCCCATGTTAGGAGCTTCTAACGGCTCGACATAGGAGTGAAGTAGGATCCTATAGAGTTAGGGAATATTGTACACGGCCCTACGACTAGTATTAAGGAATATGACCCGTCATCCATGAAATTGTAACAAGCTATCAACCTGTAAAAGATATCTAGGGAGTAATGAAATCTAAGTAAACACAACTTTCCCCATCATTGTTTACACCACATTAGTATATTAGTTTAATTTTCATTTCTGTTATTTTATTTTGATTGTATCTTAGATAAATTTGGGTTAGTTGGCTAGCAACTAATTCCGCCCACCCCTTCAAAACCCGAGATTTTAATTGCTTTTATAAAAATATAAAAATGCAAAAAGAACCATCCCTCACCTCTAGACCTAGTTAATAGGCTTTCTAATCCTAGCGACACTATTCCTGAGTTGAACGATCAATCCCCCGATACTTGTCACTATACTATACTACAACGATCAGGTACACTGTCTGGTGGGGGTTGTAAGCTTCTCGAGATCCCTCGAGAGGTAAAGCCTGGTGCGATTCCCACGTATCATGTTTTGGTTCGCTTTTTGGTTTTATATGAAAACCCAAACCCAAAAAACTGAACCGCCCCATACTAATATTCATAAAACTAATAATACATATATACATTGTTTTGATACAAGTTATCACCAAAGTCCTAAAACTAAAAGACACACATATATTTGTAACATATGTTTATTTAGATAACACTGCAATAAGGTCGTAAAGTTAGTTTTTTTATTTCATATATATTCGCACATCTCATCTTTATATACATTTTTTGTAATCTTATTATTTTAGGTTGTGGGTGTTCAAATAATATCTGTATTTGGATATCCGAAATATTGATCAGAATTTATTAAAAAGTTGGGTTTTATTAAATGTCAGTTTTGGAACTCATATAAAAGTTTTTTCGAAAATTTATAGATATTCCGATATATAAAACTGCTATCCGAAATTTCGGATATCCGAATTGAAATAAACTTAGCTAAATAATGGCTATAACATAAAACCGTCATTGAAACATTCGGACTAATGTCAGTAATTTACTCTTAAAAAATGTACGGCTATAACATAAAACCGAATTGAAAAAACTCTAGCGCTAAGGTGGCAGCACTTTTTTGGTGTTATTAAGTTATGACTCCCTGTAATCGTTTATATAATAAAGGAATTATATCATTTCGGAGTGATGTTGCAAAAGCAATCTTAGTGGAAAAAAATTGGACTAATAAGAAGCTCGATTTTGACACATAGGCGAAATCGAGCAATATGATAAAAAGTCAAAATTGAATTGATTTGGGTCAAACTTTAATAAATTTAGTGGATATTTTGATTGAAGAAAAAAACACATAAAAATATAAGTGCCAAATTCATGAAAATAAAAACTTAAAAAACGATGAGGTAATTAATAGAGTAAATTGCAAAAGATGTCCCTAACGTTTCGAAAAAATGCAAATATTGTCCCCAAATGCAAAAAATGTACCTGAGCAGGTTTCATTTTGCAAATAATGCCCCTTGTGCGTTACTGTTCATGCAAAAATGGTTTTTTTGCTAACGTTCATTAGAAAATCTCGTTAAGTGCCATGTGAAAAGACTATTTTACCCTCTTTTCCTTCTATAATCGCAATTCCACCATTTTCCTTTCTTTCCTGCCAATCACAACCAGATTTCTGAAGCACTTATAAGTTATAACCCCTGATTCACAAACACAATTTCTGAAACACAAATCACACATAATAGATTATACTTCTCCAATACGAAATGGACAAATCCGATAAGTTGAAGAACCTCATCCATCCCTGCAACAACCATCACCAAAGCCGTGACAAAACCCCCACCTTGGATAACCTACATTCATCACACAACCCTGAAAAGGAGGTTAGGATAATACCCGGTCCTGCTGGTATTGTTCAATTGGCTAAGTGTTAGGTCATGATTTTATAACATAATCACTTAGAGATCTAGAGAGAGAAAGAGAGTAGAGAGAGAGAGAGAGTGGAAGGAACCCTTTAGAATGAAAATGAAAGAGATGAAATTCCTAGAGAACCAACCCCCTCAAAGGAGGGGTTACAAGACTATATATAGGGAAGGAGTAGGGCAACACTCCCTTCCTCCCTATCATGAAAAACGAAATGGGCTTAAGGCCCATGGGCTTGCCACATAAGCCTTAAGTTATAATAAACATACAAGCCTTAGCAACCTATTACAAGTAAATGACCGAGACTTGATAAATAGTAAAACTACGTTCCCAACAATCTCCCCCTAAGGGTCGATCATCAAGGTTGCTTGACGTCTTCGCCTTAATCTTTGACTTTCAATGCTTTAGACGTCTTCTAAATCATTCATCGTTCTTTGTTCTTAGTTGATGTTGTTGTGATCATCTTATTACAAAATGTAATGACCGAGACTTGAATAAATATAAAAGTACGTTCCCAACAATCTCCCCCTAAGGGTCGGTCATCACGGTTGCTTGACATCTTCTTCTTTGTCTTTGACTTTTGACTCGTATAACTTAAGACGTCTTCAAAAGAGAGTGGGTGTTCTTTTGCTTCATTGTTCATTGTTCGTAATAGATGTGGTAGTGATCATCTTATGAAGTTATCTGCCATGCGTCACTTCTGCGTCTGTGGTGGTCGTCGTCCATTCCAACATGCTCATACACCTTTGAACTTAGACATTCACATGCACGTAGTTCCCTTTCATTCACATAGATCTTTAGTCCTTAAACTTTGTAGATTCTTCTTTTTGGCGTAGAATCTAATTTTGAACATTGTGTTGCTTAGATCTTTGAGGGAGCTTTTGTTGACTTCAAGATGTATGTATGAGCATGCGGAATCAGTCTCCATGGAGATGATATGTCCCTGAAAGTAAACAGTTAGCAATAAACAACCGGTACTTACAGATAAGAAATTAGAGATCGTCAACAGCATAGTGTGAAGACTCCTTCTAATCCTTATCCAGGCCGTTCCCATATCAGATACTCCTGAAGGAGCTTACGAGACCTACTAAGTAGCTCAATGACTGGGTGAGTCGCTGGGGATCACTCCACGACTGTAGATCACTAAAGAACCACCGCGAACACTAAGCGTAACTCTTATGGAGTTACCGAAGTGACCTGCTGTCAGGGCTGTTAGATGTAGACCCTGGCAGGAATTTCCGTTCAATCTTTGAGAAATACATTTGTAATTCTCTCATAAACGTTCTCGGCAGATTGCTAAGATCTGCTAAGGACTCGATAATTTACAGCTGGTGCCCATTGATGTAGAACACCAGTTGTAGAAATACTAAGTGTTCATAAGAGATCTTTGATGCATCTCATGGCTCTAGACTTGATAAGTGCTCACTTAGGTTTCCTATACGGAGACTAGGGAGGGGTCTCCTGCTTTAATATCAACTATCTCTAAGAGATAAGTCGATAGATTACACTGGTTCCCCGTGAGAATGAAACAATCTCTTTTAAGAGAACTTGAGTGGTTAAGAAGGTTTAGTGCATTGCATCACTGGGTCCATGACGACTTTATCTTCAATACCGGTGTTGTCTATTGCAACAACCAGTAGCATACGTATTGAACCCGATGTCTGCCCTAAGGTTGAACATATGGAGGGCTATTTCTTTTCACCCTTTTCTTTACTTTTCTTTTTAATTCTTCAACCCCTTCTTTCTCCTTTCATTCTTTACTCCCCTTTTTTTTCGTATCATACCTAAGGACTTCTAGTTCTAACTATTGGTGATGTCCTTGGGTAGATCCCTCCGGCTTAGGTGGATCATAGGACGGTTTTTCCTAACCTTAGTCACCTTATAACTCTATGACTATCCCATAATTGCCATTGAAACCATTGAAAATCTCTCAAAGTGTTTGTGATTATCAAACATTTTGTTTAACACTTTGAGAGTTTTGTATTTATGAAGGGCTCCCCCTTCACATGTGCTCACAAGTATAAAGTAAATTTGCACATGCAGGAGGAGCGAGCACTTTTAGAATTGATCCACTTTCCGTGAACAAGACCGATTCGAGACACGCTTACATCACTAGTTAAACTAGCTTGAAGTCATTACCCAGCCTGGTCAAGTCCACAGAAAGTTTCTCGAAACGGTACATTTCTACTAAGACAAATCCTTTTCGAGACACGCTTACGTGGCTAGTTAAAGAGTTCCATTGTCAGCTTTTAGGTGACAACTAGCTCTAGTAACTAACTTGATGTTATTACCCGTCGAGGAAAAGTCTTTTTGAATTTACTAACTTTTATGTTTCGTCAATTCCTGGGTGAATCTGAGTCTAGCTCGCATGATGTTTGACATTTAAGCAACATTTAACTTTCATATTTTAATCACTTTCACTTTTCTCCCCCTCAAAAATAGCATATAAGATGTTGTTTTTGAGAAACATTTGATTAAAATATGCTTTTTGAGTCTTATGGGGAGAAATCAACAAGAACTTTTGATTTTGAGAACGATGAGTTTTCAAGTGCTCCCCCTCAACAAGTGAATACTCATTGAGGTGAAATACTTGTCTTTTGAGCAGAATTATGAAAATCAGAAAATGTTTGATTAATTCTACTCAAAAGTAAGAAGCCTTCGCTCCTTATATAAGGATTGAGGCACTGAAGCGTACCTCAGGGTCCTTTAATTACAAGCACGGGTTGTACACTATTATGTGTGCACAAACCATAAAAACATGATTTAGACAAAGCATTTTGATAACGAAATACTCCCCCTCAAAACGAGTATGTGTTTTGACATTTTTAAACTTTGGAGCGAATTGGGGAGTAAAAATTTGAAAAATCTTGAGCAAAATTTTGAAAGTTTTGAAAAACCTTTTGAAAAATTTTGAATAAATTTTGCTCAAGATTAAGAAGTTTATGATAAACTTTGCATGAGAACTTCTTCTTGTTTTAAAGGATAAATGCACGTTTTGTTTTTAAGAAATGGTTTAGCAAGGCACTTTCCTTTCTTTGAAAACCGAGTTGTACATTGAAATGGGTGTACAAGTCGTTGTTTTAATACAAAATTAGTTTTCTTGAAACAAAATACTCCCCCTCAAATAATGAAGTTTATTCGAGAGATAGTCTTCTTGAGCAGAATATTGAATCGTATTTATGAAATACTTTGTGAAAAATTCGTGAGATGATTCTGCTCAAGGTTTTAGAAAACACAATCAAGTATTATACAACAAAGAATGCTAGAATTAAAAAAAAAACTCTTTTACTGTTGAAAGTTGTTTGAGACCATGAGTCTCTCTTTTGAGTTTTAAAATCTGAAGAAGAAGATTTCCATCTAAAGTTGAACCGCTTGGGTTCTTTTTGAAGATTTGTTTTTGTGATGAATGAAAAAACTTCAGGTGTTTGGGATGCCCAAATCAGAGTCATTCTTTAATCGTAGCCAAAGCATTCCAGATTATGAAAATTTGAAAAATTTAGGACAACTTTGCTTTGGTCTTCACACTTGCTTTACCGGTGTAAAACAAGAGTGTAGAGTTTGGAAAAATTTGTTTCTCACCATTTTGAATCCATTCACCAGTTTAGCCTTTAAACACATTTTGTCATTTGACCTCAAAATATGTTCCATAAGAAACATTTTGTCGAATGTTGAAATTTTGACTTTCAATGGGATGACATGTACTTGCACACAGAGAAAATGCATCAGGCACAAACAAGTATAAGATGAATCAAAAATCTCATTCTAAATCAACCTAAGTGCTCAGAATTCTCAGATTAGCACACAAAATCACAGATTAATTCATTCTTTCACTCGAGATTTTCCAATTATGATTATGGTTTGGGGTTATGATTTGAGTCTATGCACACATGTTAGCATCAAAATGCAGGAATATTGAACAAACAAATGCCCTAGTAGCAGCAAAGACATCGAAATCTAAAACCCTAAATCACATGATTCTAAACCTATGTTGTATCTAATTGAGCAAACACACCAATCGAGCATTCTTTAGTGTTCTCTAAAGTTATATGAAATAATTAATTTAGACTATACACATTAAAAAGAAATGCCCCAATCGATAATTACATGAACCCTAGTTTCAGATTATGTCTTTTTGACAATTGAAAACATTTGAAACATTTAGGGAACGATTAGACAACAACAAATGAAGAAATTAGAAACTCACAATTATGGAAACAATCGAGGATAAAAAATTGTTAGCCTGAATCGTTGAGATTTTAATTATGTGTGAAACTTTTGAGAATATTTGTGAAAACATTGATTAGAGCCCGTTTTATTTTCCATGCAAGATCCTTTTACCTAAGTTTAAGACATTTGTGAATCTTTACTCATTAAAGGTTAATTACTTATCCATTTGAAGTCCAAACTAGATAAATTTGGAATCATTGCAGAAAAAAAATTCTTTTCTCCCCCTCGAATTAGCATATATTTTGTGAAACTTTTTTGTACATTTTAATTCGAGAGATCATAGAAATTTTTGAAAAAAATGAGTTCTTAATCCGAATGATGAAGAAACATTTTATCCTTGAAGAATTATGATGAGGTGTGCAAACTTCATGATTTTTGTGAAAGTTTTCTCCCCCTCAAAACATGTTCCATTTTAATGGAGGAACATAGTTTTGAAGATTCAAAGTTTGTACACAAAGAAAGAAGATTCATAAATATTTAAAGAAAAGAGATAGATGTTTGACTCACTTGGTTTTTTAAGAAAAATTTTTGCAAATCATCTGGAGTCAAACACCGCATACCATTATGGTGAACTAAATCAACAAACCTTGATGGAGGTAATTATCTCGCATGTGAGCAGGATCCAAATTGCATGTAGACGACTCAGTAATGTCAGGAATGAGTTGAGCCGGTGCAAACGGATTAAAGAACGCTTAAAGAACGCCTCTGGGTCATGCTCTGCGGTTTGTGGAACTGATTTAGGTATGGAGTCTTCAGCTGATTGTCGTGAGTTGGAAACGGTTTGTTTTGCCGTTGTTGGAGATGCAATTGGAGGACCGTCTCTCTCAACAATTGTTGTTGTTTGTTGAGGTGAATCAGGTACTTGATTGTGATCAAGATGTGCAGCGGAAATTGGTGAGACCTCAGAAAGACGGTTTTCAATCGTATCATCAAACAATGGAGCAAACAAGGTTTCCACTTCCTTGCGGGTGAGAGACAATTGTTCAGCCGAAGAGTCTAGAAAGTTAGACGGTTGATTGCGGGTCCTAAGCTGTTGTGCTCAGAAGCCATTGTTGATGTGCTTTTAAACGGTTGGATACGGCTCCTAAGCTGTTGTGCTCAGAAACCATATCATTAAGCTCGGGTCCGAAACTGATTTGTTCCGAAGCCATTCCTGTTGAAGAATCTGCAAAGAAAGAAAGAAGAGACAAAACAGAGAACATGGATCCCCAAGTGTAATTGGGTTCCGAATGTTAGAAGCATAAAGATGTAGTGTCAATTATCTTCTTGACACTCGAACACACAATTTCGATGGTTTTCCTTCTTGTCTCAGGGGTAGATATAGTGGTGTTCACATTAGTTTTGGTGCAAATGTCTAAAATCTTTCCTGTAGGAATCCACCTAAGACCAATTGATTTGAAAATTCTACCCATGGGTACCCACCTAATGTTAGATCTAGGAGATGTTTTCCTTTTAGATGCAGTGGAATGAAATGTGGGAGCATCACTTCGTTGAGAAAACCTACGTCCTATATTGATCCACTTCTTAGGTTTCTGACTTATGACATTTGGTTCAACGAGTTTGTTTGTCTTAGTCGATTGAGCCGTTTCAAGTGAATTTCCCTTTTGAAGATATTTTAAAGCACAGACATCATGATTATTTCCGCAACTACTCTTAGATGCTAGCCAATTCCTATTAGTTTGTTGAGAACTCCTAGGTTTTGGTTTGCTACTATTAGCAGTGTTTTGCACTACATTGGAAGGCTCCACATGAGGTTTTGAACCTAGAATTCCATCCTTTTGAAGTAGCACCTTTTTCCTAGCCTTTTCTAGATCATAGTTCTTGTACATGTCATATTTGCCATAAAACTCTTTACTTTTAATGCTCGTTTTAGACACTGTTTTCGAACTAATCCTAGAAGAGCCAGGTATAATCACGTGTTGAGATTTAGCAGACACAGATGCATTTTCCTTAGGCCAGGAATGTGGAGTGACTGGTTTTGTCAAATTGTTTTTCTCAACAACCTGGGAGGAAAACCGAGATTTTGAAAATTTAGGTCGTTCAGATTTAAATGCAGTAGGTTGTCTAACCACTGATTGTTTTCTGTTTGTTTGAGAAGGCTGTTTCCCCAAGATTGATGGTTTTGCAAACTTAGTATCCACACTCTGGCCAGTCAGTCTTCTTAATTTGTTTTGTAATGCAGCATGTGCAAACACCTTTTCTTGAATTTGACCTTTTAGAAGCTCATTTTCTTTAACTAATGTATCCACACGTTTTCTTTGTTCATTCAAAAATTGACCATTGTTGCCCGAATTTATAGATTTGTTTTGCATTTGAAGTTCAAGTGAGATGCAATGTGCCTCTAGTTTTGAAAAATCTTTATGACACTGGGCAATGGTCTTTTTGAGAAGAAGGTTTTCAGACTCAAGAGTTTGGTATGATGTTTCAGTAATTGGATTATCAGGTAAGGACTCAGACTCAGAATGTATTACTAGACATTGAACAACATCCTGGTCAACCTCTCCTTCATTACTAAAGTTAGGTTGCTCAGATTGTTGTTTCTCATATGCAGGCATAATATGATCAACAGTAGATTGTACCTCAACCATTTGCTCTTTGTCAAAGTTCGGTTCTTTGTCATAGATGGGTATGAAATCTTCCTCATCCATCTGTCCTTTGTCAAGGTTGGGCTCTGAGTCATAGAAGGGTATGATCTCTGCACAATCTGCATCTTTATCATTCCCCAATCTGCTGTTGTCATCCTGCACTTCTGATTCTGTCCCTTTGCTTTCCATGACAACCACATTAGCTTTCAATGAATCATCTTTATGAACTTGCTCTTCTTGAATCTGCTTTATACTTCCATTCTCCTATACATTCAATTCTCTTCCTCGTTTTTGCATCTCCAGTTCTTTGACAACACTCAGATGAAGTGATCTTTCATTAAGCTCATATTCTAAGCAGCTCAGTCGTGAAGCAAGTTGATCTCTAAAAGTTTCAACCTCCATACTAGTGATATTCTCTCTCCATACATTGCATTCATATTTATAGTGTATGAGAGCTTTAAAGTCAATGGTCACGAACCATTTGAACTGTGTCATGAGCGCTCTAAATTCTACCATGCAATCACTTCCCTTCCTCCCTATCATGGAAAACGAAATGGGCTTAAGGCCCATGGGCTTGCTACATAAGCCTTAAGTTATAATAAACATACAAGCCTTAGCAACCTATTACAAGTAAATGACCGAGACTTGATAAATAGTAAAACTACGTTCCCAACACTAAGCGTCGTAAACAAACAGATGTTAGCGAAGGTGGCCAGGAGTGTGTAATTTCGACACAAGAGTATATTAGGAAAGTTGTTGAGGATGTGGGTGAGGATGAGGATTTTACACGTGGGCCATGGCTTAGCGCGGTTGAGTTTCTGAATGCTAATGAGGGGGGGGGGGGGGTTGTGCTTGGATGTTTAGGTGATATCAAGAGCTTTATCAATAATGGTAAAGTTGATCAAGTTGTTGCTATAATCAAGTCGTGTACTCCAAATGCCCTTGACGATCTTACAGTAACTCTCAAAGATCTCTCAGGTTCAATGCCTAGTGCAATACAATCCAAAATCATTAACGAGGAGGGGGTTATGGAAAAGATATTCATATAGGAGCTGCTATGATTGTTCATAATGTTTCAGTGTTTTCTCCTAATCGATCACACCATTCACTCCAGTATCTTAACATTACAAAGAAAAACTTAGTTAAGGTTTTCTACAAGGATACACTTTATGGGAATGGGAGTGAGGTAGCTGGTGGGGGAATGTTAGACGAAGAAGAAACAATGAAATTGTTAGAAGAAGAAGGACGGCTGAACAAGAGTGGCAGGATGGTGGATATCTTATTGAGCAACAGGAACATGAAATAAGATTATACCAAGAAGCATTGTTACAAACACTAGAAGAAGAAGCAAGGGCTAAAGAAGAGGAGGAGGAAAGACTTAGGAAAGAACGTGAGGAAGCTTGGGAACTTGGGTTGAATGGCTATGTATCTGATTCATTTTCCAATTCCGAGGAGGAAAGATTTAGGATAGAACCAGATGAAGGTTGGGAACTTGGGTGGTATGGCTATGTATCAGATTCATTTACCGATACCGATTAAGTTGTAACAAAACTCTATGTTGACTTTTAGAAGTCAAAGTAATGTTGCATATGCAAAATGTTGTTCCAAACATCCATAAATTAAAACGTCTTTAAATGCTATTAATCAAAGCATATAACACAAACACAAACATATTATGTATAAGAAATTGGGTGCAATAAGATACTATTGATAGAGGTGAAGCATCACTAAACATTTAACCCATATGTGATACTTCAAGTTACATAATATCGTTTGGCAATGTACCATTTGGTGTATCCGAAACAGAGGTAATATAGTTCGAGTTACATTAGTGAAATTACAAACATAATAAACAACCAAATTAAACTGTTTTTGTTACTACACATTACATAATCCCAAAAGATGATCCCATTTGTCAAACTTCAAAACCTTCTACTTGATGAACCAACAAGTGATCAACTATACCTGCACAATCAAATTAAGCAATGTAATGAGGTTAGCATAATATGCAATGCAATGTATCCAAAAAAGTATGCTACAAAATTCATTGGACTAACCTAGTCAAAATAACACCACTTTTGTGGAAAACTAGAAGGGGGGGTTGAATAGTTTTACGTCTTTTTAATTTTATTATGAAAACTTAGTTTAGTTTTAAAACCTTGTTTGCTTTTAAAACTTTGATTCAATCTTATGTGAACTCAAATCTTGAACAATATGAACAAGTATATCTAAGTATGAACAATAATAATAATGTAAGCTAAGTATGTGAAATCAACACATGCATAATATAAACAATTATAGCTATATACGAGAGATAAGTACGTAATCGTTTATTTTATAATCCTTAGTTATATTTTGTATAAAAACTATACTTGATCGAAATGATCAATTATATGTATGTAACCTTTTTAGTTTGATTGTAAAAACTTTGTTTTGTGAATGAAACTTTCGTTTGATCTTTAAGTAAAATCAATACTAGCACTATATGAGCAACTATATATATACGTCTACGTCTACAAATGTAATAACGATATAAGCAAGATAATAAGTAAGATATGGAAAGATCTAACCACGAGACAAAGGATTTATAGTGGTTCGGCTACAGGGACACCTTCCTTGCCCTACTCCACTCCTCGAGTCACCTACTCAAGAGTTTTCTTCACTATGTCAACAAGCTCCTTATGGCGGAGAAACCTTACACACCAATATACACACCACTTACACACCAAAGCTTCGTCACAACGAAATCACACCTTCTTCACAACTACTTCACACCAATCTACTACACACCTATCTTCACAACTACTTCACACCAATCTACTACACACCTATCTTCACAACTACTTCACACCAACTATCTTTACTACAATCTAGTTCACACCTATCTTCTACACACCAATTATCTTCACTACAATCTACTAGCCAATCACACAATCTATATTCCTAACACAACTATCTACAATCAAATATTCACAACACACTACACAAAGATATATGTAAATATTCTTGATGATGCACCAACAACTTGGATGTGGAGGTCACAACAAGTTGTAATACTTCTTGTCTTGGAGGATAGAAGTATTCTTCTCTTGCACTTGAGAGGATGATGTAAGAATCACTTTGAAACAAAGGATTATGTATTTATGATCAAAGGATTTAGAGAATAGAAATGGGGATCTAGAACAGAAAGTTTAGGAGTGCAAAAGGTGAGGAAAAAATCCAGGTTTAAGGTGGTATTTATAGGCAAAAGAATCTGACAGAGGAGCGTGGCCGGTCCCCTTAAATCATGGCCGGCCCCCTTAAAATTAAGGGGACCGCCCTTTATAATTAAGGGGGCCGCCCAGCTGAAACGGCCAGATTCTTTGTCTTTTAGTGGGGAAAGTTTATTTGGTGAAAAACTAACTGTTTTTGGTTAAAAATTTGAATTCATATATTTAGTATGAATAAAACATTTTTCTTTATTACCAAAAGTGTTTTTCAAAAATATATAATATGTTTATATAATTAAATAAACTTTGCATTAGTTAATTAAATACCCCTTTGATCATAAATTGCACTAAACACTTTGTTTATTCATACCTTAAGTGATTTGGATGTAAAGAGAAATATTAATCACTAAATACTTGTTTATGTCACAAGTTTTAGTTCTATGAGTTTATATTTTGTGATAATCAAAACATAGAGATATTGATAACATGTTAATAATGTTTTTAGGCATTAATTTATGTCAACAATCTCCCCCTTTTTGATTATTACAAAACCTTAAACTCAATATATCTAAAACTTGTTTTTAGACAAGTATTATAGAGTTTACATTTCTCTTCTCCCCCTTTTTGTAAAATCAAAAAGGTTAAGCCGAGTAAGCTTCGCGAGGGAAGTTTAAACGGGTAGAATGCTCCCCCTTGATGTATGCTCCCCCTCATTTGAGAGCACCAAGGGAACGAGCTATGGAGATCTTTGCTACAAAAATATTTTAAGAGAGCAAGATACACATATATGCAAGGCAACAATTATGCAACTAAACAAAGATTCATTCAAGCATTATAGAAATGAAAAGCATTACAACACTCAATATGCTTGAAGCATATTGATAAAAATAACACAAAGGAAAAGACATAGTCCTATATTGCCTAAGAGAGCACTTGGACTTGCTTGCAACCAAAGATTGGTTGATTCGTATTTGAAAGTGAACATCATAAGCATATGGTATGCTTAGATGGTTGATGATGGAGTGTTTGGAATGAGGATGGTTGAGTTAGGGTAAGATTGTTGGATTAATGGAGGTTGTTGGATTAATGGAGGTATATGTTCGGGTCATGAATGTTGGATAGTTTGGTGGTGGAGAGTTTGTAGCGGAAGAGGTTGATTGAGGTTTTGGATGTTGTTCAAGTGAGGGTATTGGATGTGATCTAGTGAGAAGATATTCAATCCAAGTGAAGTGTTCATTGAATGCAATTGTTTTTAGGAGAAAGATGCAACAAGGTTAATTGTTGACATGCTTCTCAAGTTGATTTATGTTGTGTGGTGATGAGGGTGATCTAGATGAAGGTGGATCCAAATTGCGTTGAGCAAGATGTAAGACTAAAAGAGCACTAAGCTCATGGGCTTCTTTTAGCGCCTCAACGAACTTCAAGTGTTCGGAGGAAGGTGATGGTGGTGGAGCATGATAATTGTCTTGGGTGAGGGTTTGAACATGCAACATAGGAATGGCATGTGAAGTTGTAGGATGTGGTGGTGATACTCTTGGTGGTGGAGACATGTTTGAGCTTGGGTAATCATGAAAACATGATATGGGTGGAAGACATTCTTCATGAGTGGATGGTGTTTTTGTTGAATGAGCAACATGTAAAGTGTTGGTAATGAGGTTGGGATTATTGTTTTGGGATTGTGCATGCTCATCATAAGAAGGAACATTAGTCGAAGCACGAATGGATGATTTGTTGTTAAATGGATCATTTGTGTGAGAGTGAGGTTTAGGTGTTGGTTGATTATGAACAACATCGCTTGAGTTGTGAAAAGATTATGAGGTTTGAGTGTAATGGAGAAGGATATGGGTGAGTAAAGGTTTTTGATATGTAATGTTCGTGAGAAGGAGAGTGAGGTGTTAGGTAAGTAATGTTTGAAAACATAGGTGGAATTTGGTGTTGAATGTTTGACAACGTCATTTGGTTTGACGGATTTTTAAAGGAAGTTAGGCTTTCTTCTCCAAACAAGTTTCTTGGTGGTTTTGGTTTAATGGGAGAGGAAATGATGAGATGAGTGGAGATTGAGAGGAATGAGAGTGTTTATAATGTAGGATTGGTGGGATCAAGGATGGATAAACTTTGATGGAAGGTTTAGGATAGAATAGGTTTGTGAATTTTGGGAAGTGTAGGATGAAATGGGCTAAAAAATAGAAAAGGGAAACAACACATTCGACCATCAGATGGCCGGTCCCCTTAATTGGAGGCCGGTCCCCTTAATAATTAAGGGGGCCGCCTTATGATTTAAGGGGGCCGCCCATCTGGTGATTCCCAGATTGCCAGAAAAGGGTTTTTGGTAGTGCATTGCAGAAAGGTTGTGTTTTTGGTTTCAAACAAGTCCAACTCTTTGAGGCAATTAAATACAGACTAATTATGTAGGCAATTATGTAGCTAAAGCATGTTAACCAAAGAGATTAAGTAATCAAGCAATTTCATCTAGCATGCAAACATACTCATCTAGCAAGCAAAATATAAGTGCTAGGAAACAATAAGCAACATCAAGTATTTCATAACTACATAACTAGGAGGATTAATCCTAATGTGTATTATGATAGCATGGGTTTCTAGACTTGTTACCAACGAAGTCTTAATAGATAAACCATGGCCCTCTTGATTTGATTTAGTTCACTTATAAGTGTCATTTATATAAATATAGATGACAAATATGAGATCACCATGCATGATTTAAAGAGACGTTTTTAGCATTATTCAACAATGTTTGAAAGTAGGTTTTCATGTAGATATGAGAGTTAATTGAATAAAATAGATTCGGTTTTACTTCAAAATGTGTTAATGAAAGGTAAATAAAATTTTCTCAATCTTTGGTTTTGATCAAAACAAAATTGTGGATATTTATTGTGAAAACATCTTATTTAAAAGTGGGATAGTTATTTGAAAAACTATTTTCCAAAATGTGAGGTTTTTGCGTATTTTTAAAGATATTAGATTTTTGACAACAAATATCATTAATCATATATTTTAAAAGATGTTTGTTATAGATCTCATGCTCAAGAGGATTGGTTAAGCCTACTATTATCTCATGCTATCGTTTCTACATATCCTATGATCCTAACGGAAGTGATGACGAAAATTAATATGTAGGATGCGAGAGTGTTGAATAGGGTATAACCTAACATCTATAGTTCCTTTGATTTCGCACGCTTATCTGACTTAATGCCATAGTCTACAAGAGCTTGTTTCATCCATAGTTTTCTTACGCGAGGAATCTAATCCTACTTCTATATTAACGATTTATCCACTTAACTCATTTCACTTCATCACCATGAGTTTCCTAATAGTGGATATAGAAGATTTCCATTTTCTATTTTGTTCGGCAATGAACAATTTTATCTTATTCCTAGGAAAGTCAACCAATGATGTTTCTAGGTTATAAGAATATAAGCAATTATGTACTAAGCATTAATCTAACTAATCATTTATCTAAGCATGCAAATTATAGTGATGAACTTAAAAGAAACGTGTACCTTTTAGTCTTCAATGGAATATCTTCAAGCACTTCAAGTGACCATGTTGACTTATAGAAGTCATTAGTAGATGATATTCCAACTTCTTCCAAGATTGACAACTTAGCCACTTGGTCCCCATTGTCTCATTGGTCCAAAGTTATTTGGTCCAAACATATTTAACATTTGGCTAGGATGCATGTATGGTGGTAATATTTCCCAAGGATTGTAACTTGGTAGATAATTCCACATTTGATTTCTAGTGTTATTGTAATTTTGTCTATTTTGATTTCTTCTAGGTTGAGGTGTTTTAGATCTTGGATGATGATTGTTGGGTTTTCTTGGTGGTGGAGTTTTAGATCTTAATTTAGGTTTAGAAAATCCGGTTTTGACTTTTAATGATGGTTTATAAAAACTTTTTACTTCCACATCACTTGCAATAGGTATTTTTCTATCTTCTCTAAGTATATACTTAGGTTTTGACTCTAATGGTTTTTGTTTACTAGATTCACATTCAAACTTTATATTTTTATTTTCACTAGTTGAAACATTAGTTGAGGTTAATCCTAGACCGGTTTTGTCTCCCGAAGTTTCTTGAACACTTATTATTTTCTTAAGTGGGTTACTACTATTTTTAAACTTGTCAAGTTTGAAAATTTCATCTTTAAGTTTTTCGTTTTCATTTTTAACCTCTATGCATGTTTTACATTCTATAAGAACTTCTTTTCCTTTTTCCAAATGTTGTAGTCTAATTTTTAATTCGAGTACTTCATTTTCTAATAGATTGTTAATATGTTTTAGTGACTTATTTTTAGCTATAACTTTTTGACCTAATTTGCGTAACCTATTATATTCACTATCTAGGTCTTTTTCGTCTAATGATAAATTTTCGTCACTAAAGTATTTGGTTTCGGAACGTACCTCGCTTGATGTCTTAGCCATAAGACATTTCTCCTCATTTGTGATTTCTTTCTCATCGTCATCGCTATCATTCCAAGCTCCTCCAACAAACGCCTTTTGATTTTGATTTCTTGACATCATTGGGCATTTTCCGATGAGATGATTTGGATCACCACATTTGAAGCACTTCCTATCACTTTTGCCATTTTTGTCATCTTTATTTCTTTGGTTTGCTTTCCTTTCATCATACGGTTGTCTAACCAATCTTCCTCGCCATTTGAGGAATTTCTTGAAGTCTCTTACGGCCGTCGCATATTCTTCGTCATCACTTTCAGAGGTTGAGCTATCCTCGTTACTAGATTCCTTCCTAGCTTTCAACGCAATTGACTTGCTTTGCTCTCTTTTTCCATTGACCATCTCGGAGTCTTTCTTTATTATTGCTTCGTAGACTTTCAGGTTGCCGATCAACTCATCAAGTTGAAGAGTTGACAAGTTCTTCGATTCTTCAATCGCCGTAACTTTAGCTCGCCATTTTGGATGAAGAGCCCTAAGAAATTTCCTAACAAAATTCTTACTAGAAAAATTCTCATCAAGTGCTTTTAAACTTGTGATAATAGTGTTAAATCTAGCAAAAGCATTATCTATTGATTCCTCCTCCGGAATCGTAAATTGTTCATATTGTTGAACAAGAAGATCTATTTTGTTATCTTTAACTTGACTATTACCTTGGTGAGTGATTAGTAAAGAATCCCAAATCTCTTTTGCGGTTTTACACATAAAAATTCTTTCATATTCTTTGCGTGGTAACGCATTATAAATAACCATTTTAGCCTCATTATTTTTTGATAATTTCTTTTTCAAATCATCATTTTGTTTTTCAAAAGATACAATTTCATCCTTTTTAGTTTCAAAATTATATTGAATAGGAGGAAAATCACCAAAGGTAATAACATGCCAAAGATCTAGATCCTTTGATTTCACATAAGTTTCGAATCGATTTTTCCAATATAAAAATCCATCACTTTCAAATAGTGGTGGTCTTTGCATAGATTGCCCTTCTAAATATTTTTCAGATTCCATAGATCGTTACAAGTTTTAAAATACAATATATTTTAAAAATCTTGCTAAACCTGGCTCTGATACCAATTGTGGAAAACTAGAAGGGGGGGTTGAATAGTTTTACGTCTTTTTAATTTTATTATGAAAACTTAGTTTAGTTTTAAAACCTTGTTTGCTTTTAAAACTTTGATTCAATCTTATGTGAACTCAAATCTTGAACAATATGAACAAGTTTATCTAAGTATGAACAATAATAATAATGTAAGCTAAGTATGTGAAATCAACACATGCATAATATAAACAATTATAGCTATATACGAGAGATAAGTACGTAATCGTTTATTTTATAATCCTTAGTTATATTTTGTATAAAAACTATACTTGATCGAAATGATCAATTATATGTATGTAACCTTTTTAGTTTGATTGTAAAAACTTTGTTTTGTGAATGAAACTTTCGTTTGATCTTTAAGTAAAATCAATACTAGCACTATATGAGCAACTATATATATACGTCTACGTCTACAAATGTAATAACGATATAAGCAAGATAATAAGTAAGATATGGAAAGATCTAACCGCGAGACAAAGGATTTATAGTGGTTCGGCTACAGGGACACCTTCCTTGCCCTACTCCACTCCTCGAGTCACCTACTCAAGAGTTTTCTTCACTATGTCAACAAGCTCCTTATGGCGGAGAAACCTTACACACCAATATACACACCACTTACACACCAAAGCTTCGTCACAACGAAATCACACCTTCTTCACAACTACTTCACACCAATCTACTACACACCTATCTTCACAACTACTTCACACCAATCTACTACACACCTATCTTCACAACTACTTCACACCAACTATCTTTACTACAATCTAGTTCACACCTATCTTCTACACACCAATTATCTTCACTACAATCTACTAGCCAATCACACAATCTATATTCCTAACACAACTATCTACAATCAAATATTCACAACACACTACACAAAGATATATGTAAATATTCTTGATGATGCACCAACAACTTGGATGTGGAGGTCACAACAAGTTGTAATACTTCTTGTCTTGGAGGATAGAAGTATTCTTCTCTTGCACTTGAGAGGATGATGTAAGAATCACTTTGAAACAAAGGATTATGTATTTATGATCAAAGGATTTAGAGAATAGAAATGGGGATCTAGAACAGAAAGTTTAGGAGTGCAAAAGGTGAGGAAAAAATCCAGGTTTAAGGTGGTATTTATAGGCAAAAGAATCTGACAGAGGAGCGTGGCCGGTCCCCTTAAATTATGGCCGGCCCCCTTAAAATTAAGGGGACCGCCCTTTATAATTAAGGGGGCCGCCCAGCTGAAACGGCCAGATTCTTTGTCTTTTAGTGGGGAAAGTTTATTTGGTGAAAAACTAACTGTTTTTGGTTAAAAATTTGAATTCATATATTTAGTATGAATAAAACATTTTTCTTTATTACCAAAAGTGTTTTTCAAAAATATATAATATGTTTATATAATTAAATAAACTTTGCATTAGTTAATTAAATACCCCTTTGATCATAAATTGCACTAAACACTTTGTTTATTCATACCTTAAGTGATTTGGATGTAAAGAGAAATATTAATCACTAAATACTTGTTTATGTCACAAGTTTTAGTTCTATGAGTTTATATTTTGTGATAATCAAAACATAGAGATATTGATAACATGTTAATAATGTTTTTAGGCATTAATTTATGTCAACAACTTTGTTTCCCAAAGAATTTGGTGCCCTAAGACCCAACACGCAATTAGTGATTTTAACATCACTTCTTGGTCTCACAAGACCTGCACTTGTAACACCTGATGTCTTCTTCATATAACCACCATCTCTAATGACAATTCCACCTGGCCTTAGCAAAACAGGGTTTTTCCTATTAAATGCTTCATCCTCATCAACCATGAGTCCTTTTCCTTTATCAACAGACCTCTTCACCACTTTTTTATTCTTCCCGAATTCAAGATTTGCATCACCCACAACCTTTCTTTTCAAGTTTACACTTCTCTCCCTATTATATCTCGTCCTAAAAGGAGCTGAAGTACTAGAGCAAAGCAAGCTAGCATCTTCTTCTACCCATCCGATAAGCTCCCCATCTTGACCCTCTAAATCCATGTCTTATAAATAGTGTTAAGATAACCTCTGTGGTTTGTGAGCAACAAGCAAATCTACAAAACCAGCTCGATAACCTAGTTTCAACATTGTATGGGCATCATTGTCTGTGTGAATCAACTTCAAGCCATCTTCTAATGATTTGTCAGGCAAACAAAAGAACAATGCCCATTTTCTCCCATAATGCTTGTTAACATATGATCCAAGCCAAGAGTAAAGGTACTTCTATCATGGACAAAGGCAAATAGTTTATAAACAGACCCTTTTACATACCTCAATGGACCAAATTCAAAGAATCCATTTTTGTGCATCTTGAACACAATTTCATCCTCATAAGCATTTAAACCTGCCAACGTTTAAATTCGAACATCAAGAGTCAATTAAAGTAAAAAAAAAAAAAACTATTTAAGTATGAAGTCTAAAGAGCTATGCCAAACTGATGAGTGCTCAAACACTCATCATTTTTGGTCAAATTTGAACTGCAAAATATACAAAAACACTCATAAATGCATCAAAATACTGAAAATATTTCAAAATTGTGTTTTATATGTTTTAGATGCAAAAAGAGTAAAAACGGATGAAAAACGTACAAAGTTTGCAAAATTGGCAGTTTCAGTCCCCCAACTTTCATAAAATGTCAAAACTAGTCCTTGGTCATTCAAAATATGGAAAATTATCACCAAAGGTCCTTTTAAAATCATAAGTTGGCATATTTAGTCCTTTGGTGAAAAATCTCAAAAGTTTTGGAAATTTACAATTTTGGCCCCTGGAGTTTCAAACTTTGGCAGGATTGGTCCTTGGTGGGAAATTTTTGGAAGAAAAACCATTTTTAGTCCTTGGAAATTTAAAAATGCTCAATATTAATCCTTGGATAAAAGTTTTCATGAAATGGCAAAACAGGCCCCTCAACTTTACAAACTTGGCAATTTTGGTCCCTAGAGTTTTGAATTTTGGAAAATACAAATTATGATCCTTTGGTTATTAATACTTGGCAGGAATTACCCTTATGAGTAACCTTGGGAAAATTACAAATTCCAGCCCTCCATTTTCATAAATTGCAAAATTGGTCCCTATGTATTTCATAAACCATGGACCCTTTTGTAATATTAAAACCCAACAAACAAAACCAATCCAACTCCCTCACCAGCCCACTCCAAAAGCCCATTCACCCTCACCCCAGCCCAATCCTCACTAATAATATTACCCCCGTTTCATACTTCCCACTCAGTCAACAAAAGTCAACCCTCTACCTCTCCTTCCCCACTTGCAAAACACACCTTGCAACACTCAACCTGCCAAACCCCTCCTCTGCCCCTCTTCCCATACCATGTTCCCCTAGCCTCCACTACATCCAAACCCCAATTAATATCCTTGAAACCCTCCAAGTAACATCACTGCCAAATTGCCCTTTTTTCCCGTCAAAATTGAGTGGAAGGCCAAGATTGAATTAAACTCATCCTAGGGCTTAAAAGTGTGTGGGAAAGTCAAAGAAGACTCCTCAGCGCATATATAAATCAAGAAAGAGAAAGCATGAAGATTATTAGAGTAGAATTAGTTTAGTCTTAGTCTTGTAGTGTTAATTGTAGTGTAATTCTAATTATGTAATCTTTTTCCTTTTAATCTTTCAACTAAGTTTACATTTGTAATTTCAATCTTCAAGTTAAATTAAAGTCTTGTTTAAGTTTATGCCAAATTCGAATTTCATTCAAATTCTCAACTAACTTGTAATTTGCTTTAAATGTTCTTTATTTAATTTCAGAATGTTAGTCTAAGTTTGTTAAGGTTGTTTGAAATCAAAGAAAGCAGAAAATCAGAAAAGAAAAGAAAAAGAGAAAAATAAAAAGAAAAAAAAATGGAGTAAAATAAATAAGAAATCATGAAAGAAGAAGAGAAGAAGTGGAGGAAATATGGTCTAGTACCTCAGGGGAGGTAGTAGGTTAGGCTCAGGGTTCTTGGTTCCTTGTTCTATGCTTGGAAATACCTTTTAAGTGTTGTTCAAATTTCTAGTATATAGCTTAATATGTGGTAATTTTATTTAGAGTTACTGTTTCATTGGTTCATGTTTGCTGATGTTGTAGTTTTAGTTGTTGAATTAGAGTTTGTTATCTCATTTGATTCATCTATCTTAGTGGATCCGTGTTTCATAGCTTTCTTTGAGCTTCTGCCTAACTGTGGTATTGAATATTTGCATAGCTGTTAGATTTAGTGGCTAATTGTTGTTGATTAGTTGTTACATGGTGTTTTGGAACTGAGTTTGATTAGATTTGTGGCACTCAGTGTTCTTTAAATAGGAGTTGTAGAGTAACCTGTCAGTTTTGGAGTGTTTGGATCAGGTCTATGCATTGTGGTTCAGGGAGCTTTTGAGGTTACTCATTGTTCAGACATGTTTCTCTAAGTCCAAATAGCATATCAAAGTCTTAAAACCAGTATTTATATAGATAAAAGTCAAAATCTTACTTCCAATCTCACATTTCATTCACTGTTTTGAGTATAGGTTGAATAATCATGCATTTAGGAGTATAAGTGCGTGCTTTTGCTTATTTGAGTCTTATTCTAGCTTATAACTACATTTTTAGTTATTAAGATCCAACAGAATCTCATAAAAGTCAACATACCAAGTTTATATTCAAAAGTCAATTTCACCCGTAAATAGGAAACTCACTTTTTGAGAGAATTCTTTTGATTTTTGTGTTTGATTTCAAGCCTTGAAACTTTTAGAACTTGTAGTCCACCACCTCATCTTCAAAGTCCTACCTTCCCTATATTTTTGTGATTTTTTCACTGGGCCCCACCTTCACCCAAACTGACCTGCAGGGGGCATCACTTCCCCTGTGCAGCAGACCCTCATCCCCCACCACCACCTTTGGTGGTTCACTCTGACCTCCACAGTGGGCCCCACTGCTTCACTCTTGGTTCTTTGAACTCCCAAGCTGGTTGGCTTTCCATTGCACCCAAGCTTGTGCCCCCAATCAACCTTGTGGGCCCCCTAGACAGTCCCAAACCTTGTCCCATAAGCTGTCTCAGATTACACCAACCCAAGTGCTTATTTTGATCTAACAACTTATTCTGTGGACCACTTTGCATGTTTATAGCTTATTAATGTCCAAATAACTTGTTTACATCCAAAAGTTTCACTGTGGACCCCACTAGACCTAATTTCAGCTCACACCTTGCTTTTGTCAACCAAAGTCAACTGTCAAGCTTTTAAGCTTGCATTTGGCTTATTTTTAAGCTTTGGAAATTTTGTTTTCACAAAAGTTTCATGTTTTTAGTATTTTAAGAGTTTTGTAAAAGAAAAATCCACAAAAACCAATTTAATTATAAGTGATAGTTTCTATTTAATTTGATTTATCTTTTTAATTTTCCTTTTTAGATTTTTATTAAGCAATTTGTATTTTTATATTTTTCTTAAATTTCTTTTATATTAAAGTAATTTTAGTAATTTTCTCAGATTTTTATTTTGTCATTTAGTATTAATTAGATTTAATATTAGTTTTATTAATAATTAATTAATAATTAAGTTTAAATAGCAAAATTAGTTTTTATAAAGTAACACCTAGTTTTTATATTTTTTCTAGCTTTTATATACTATAATATAATTTTAGGAATTTTTTTAGAATTACTACTGTTCATCTTCTAGTTTTTATAATTTAAATAGTTAATTAGTAATTAATTAATATTTAATATAATAATTAGTAAAATAGTGTAAAAACTTATAAAACTAACTTTTTATAATTTTTTAGGATTCTTGTAATGGTTAATTAGTTTTGTAAATTTTTCCATAATTTTCTAAGTCTCTTTAGTATTATTAGTAATTTAAAAATAGTTTAAATAGTTTAATTAGTTTAATTAGTAATTAATTAATATAAAATCCATTAAAAGACAAAAATACATATTTTTAATTTTTAATTTTGTTTTTAGTTATTTTATAATTTTAGAAATTTAGTTTTCATTTTTCTAGTATTAAAATTATATTATATTGTATTTAAGTTATTTAAATATTAATAATTAGTGTTAATTAGTATTTAATTAATATTAAATAATTATGTGGAAAACTAGAAGGGGGGTTGAATAGTTTACCGCTTTTTCGATTCTTATTTACTTAAATAATCTCTGAGAACTTGACATTTGGTTAAAGATATAAACACAACTTAATATGTTTGATTCTTTGAAAAGACTTTACATGTAGATAACCATTCTAACTTAACTTGTTTTATACTTTGAAAAGCTTTACTTGTAATGATTCTAACTTTGCTTGTTTAGTTCTTTGAAAAGCTTTACTTATGTTGAAAGATATAAGAACAATATTACTTGTTTTGGTTCTTTGAAAAGCTTTATATGTGATCAACAATTCTAACTAAACAACAACATATAATAAGCAAAGATAGAGAAAGAAACAATCAAACCACAACACGATAGTTTATCGTGGTTCGGCTACAAGGACTCTTTTTCCTTGCCCTACATCCACGCCCCGAGTTTCCAACTCGAGAGTTATAAACACTAATAAACAAGCTCCTTTCACCGGCGGAGAAAACCTTTACAACGTCGCTTACACTTTTACCGACACTAAGCTAGATGTCGAGTTTTTTTACAAGGGTACAACCACTCCCATTCGTCGCTTACACTTTTACCGACACAAAGCTAGATGTCGAGTTCTTTTCCAAGGGTACAACCACTCCCGTTAGTTCTTTTACTAGGGTACAACAACTCCCAACACTCTTTGTATTTTGAGGCCTAAAATACTAACCTATGACTTCTACATATATGACACACATGAAGTATAAACTACCAAAGCTTATACATGACCAAGCTACCAAGACTTGCAACTTTAGAGTTGAAGCTTGCAACTTCTTGAATGATCTTGTGGAGTTCCTTGCTACATAAGAGAATCACACAAGTCAAGGGTTACTGAGTTAGTTGAAAGAATATGTGAGAATAAGTCCTAAAGGGTTACACAAAACAAACAAATGGTTTGGTATTTATAGCACACTAATCTGCACGTCTGGCGGATCAGGCGGAACCCTGAGATGGGTTCCGCCCGTGTACCCCCAGGGTACCGCCGGGTCTGCAGTAGGTTTTTGCAATAACTTCCCAAACCAAACAATGTCTTGTCTCATAACTTCTAGCAACCAAACAATGTCACATCACTTAAAGTAAGTCAAACATGATACTTGCAAGCAACATGAAAGCAAGTCAAACACATAACTTGCCATAAATACATAATGACAAAACTTGCCATAAATGTGATGTGACTATTTCTAATTTAAGAAATAAAACCAATGTTTAGTTTAAAAGAAAATGTAAACATTAGTTAAACAAGACTTAAACACTCAAAGTGATAATTTACTTTTAGCTAAAGTTCATACTTTGTTATTAACAAAACTTAGCAAAGATCGTAAAATATAAATAACGTTTTTAGGCGATATTTGTATTAACAATCTCCCCCTTTTTGTTGATGACAAAACATAAACTTTATTTAAAAGTAAGTCATAAAATTTAGTGTTAAGTCTTATAAAGTTAGTAATGAAACTTGTTTTTGCAAAGAGTTAGCTGCGCGGAAGTTTAAAATAATAGAGCAAGTTTCATATAAATTCTCCCCCTTTTTGTCGAAACAAAAAGAAGAGTAGCGAAGCGGAATTATAGGCATGCTCCCCCTTGGTTGATACTCCCCCTAAATGGAGTGCCAAGAGAGGAGACATGGATTTTGAACCTACAAAAGAAAAGTTAGTTTCCGCACAAGATAAGTCATGAAAGCATTTCATGTTTAAAAACACAACTAAGAGTTGTGAAGCGGAATAAAGCAAAACTCATGCTCCCCCTTGAATGTTACTCCCCTAAATGGAGTTTCAAGGAAGGAAAACATGGATAATGAACCTACAAAAAGAGAGGTTAGTTTCTAAAACACAAGATTTATGTATGGTACCATATAAAGGTGTAGTTCACATATCATACCTAAAATGGTCAACAAACAAAGAAAACCTTGTAGTGTAATGAACTTCATTTCATGTAAAATTTAGACTTCTTAAAAAGTCAAAGACAAGAAATTTTGGTTACACTATCCTACCTCTAGAAATAAAGAAAAAGATACAAATAAGCTACGACCATAAAAAGCTATAAGGAAATCATCATTTTCCTTTGTGAGAAACATTTTCCAAAAACAATGCTAAGGTTGTTTAAGGAAGAAAATGTGGGTTGTGGTTGTAGTGGGCTTTAGTTTGAAGGTTGAGAGGGTGACACGGGCTTTGGTTTGTTGGTTTAAATGGGAAACATTTTCCAAAAGAAACGGTTTTGTTTCATTTTGGAGACTCTAAACTTGAGGTGGCGTTGGTACTCTAAACTTGGTTTGTTGGTATTAATGAGCAACATTTTCCAAAAGAAATGGTTTTGTTTCATTTTGGAGACTCTAAACTTGAGACGTTCCACAATGTGGTTTAGGATAAACCTCATTTTATTGGATAGGGTGAAACAACAATGGTTTTGGGTGATGATACTCTTGTTGTGGTGGTTGGTTGTGGTCGAAAGACTCATTTTGGTTAAGCAATGACCTTGGTTATTCATTTGTGAAAGGTGGTGGTTGTTGTTGGTCTTGGTGGAAGATCATTGAGATGCTTTTATTTTCTTATACGAAGAAAATAGAGATTTAAAGTGTTGGGAAGGTTCTTGAGGTGGTGGTAGTTATTGTTGTTGTGGTGGTTGTTGTTTGAGCAAAATGGTGTAGGCTTGGTTATTTGTAAATGGTTACCATGAAGGTTTTTGTGAATGGGGTGAAACACAAATGATTGTAGGTGTGTATGACCTTGATCATTTGGAAAAATTGAGGATTTACCATAAAGGTAGGCCAAACTCTCAAGCAATGATGGTGGATGAGGTGCATCATCCAATGACTCGTTTGGTTGAAATATTGGTTGTTGATGGGTTTCCATTTGGGCAATGGTGTTAAAAGGTGACAATGATGGAGGGCTTGATGGTTTAGGTGATAGGTTTTCAAAAGTTTCCAATAGTGGATGTGGTGATGTTGGTGGTGTATGGAAAAGTTCCATTGGTGTAAGTGTTGGTGATTGAGGTGAAGGAGTTTTTGATTTAAAGGCTTGTTGAGACGGTGAGGTTGATATACTCAAAGGTCTAGTTGGTGATGGATTAATGGCTAGGTTTGAGTTGCAATGAGGTGGAGAAGGTGGTGGTGTAGCAAGATTAAGCAAATCTTGAATGGTGATCACATTTGTGTTACAAGGTGTTGAAGGTGTAGTTGAGGTAGTTAGATTAAGAAAATCTTGGATAGGTGAGGAGATGTTAAGTGAAGCATCACTTGATGAAGATGAGCTTGACTTTGTGGTTTTGTTGAAGCAACAAGGTTTCACACTAATCCTAGTGGTTTTAGCACATGATTTTGATGATTCGGATGAGGTGTTGGATTTGGTCATTTCAAAGGTTTTGGTTTTGATGTTTGAGGGAAGAAGTCTTGATGGTGATGGTGTGATTAGAATTGTTGTGAAGCTTTCAATTTTATAGGATGAGAAAGGTATTGAAATAGTATTTGGATTTGATGTTTTACTATTCAAAGATTGAGGTGTCAAATGATTTTCATGACCATGTCACATCATTTGAGGTCAATCCAATGAATAGGATGGAGTGAAAGACCAACCTAAGCACTCAATGCTTTGTGATCATGGGAAGTGGTTTGGTTGAAAATGTATCAAAGGTTTGAAGGATCCTTTAAAAGGGTTCCTTTGGGTAGTTATGTTTTGAATTTGAATTTTGGCGGGAAGTGTCTTCCTAATTGTTTTAGTGAGTGAGGTTTGTTCCAATATGGTTGTTGGTGTTAATGAAAGATGTTTCTCACTTGGGATAATGATTTGACACTTTACAAGTTATGATCTTAAGAAAAATGTTCACAAATTTTCTGCAGGTACTGGCGGCACCCTGAGACTACACAGGCGGAACCCTGTTTTGGGATCCGCCTGGTCCGTTGGGCCAATTCTGGAATTCCCAGAAATTGTACTGGCGGAACCCAATTTTGGGATCCGCCTGATCCGCCAGTGCTGCAAAAGTATACAGTCCGCGTTTTTGACCCGCGAAACGATTTTCAAATTTTTCGAAAACTCTTGGAAATGAAAATTTACTATATGACAGATTAGGAAATGCAAAAATTGGGCATATAGACATTCATCTCTTAGGACTTTGACCGGGGGCTAACGATTTTCACTTAACTTAGTGAATTTTACCATAAGCATGAAATTGACACATACCACTAATATTGTCATTAATCATAAAAGAGCATACAAAACATAATCCATCAAACGTAATAAGACATGAATATGAGAAGTAATACAAATCACATAATTCACATAGTTTTAACACAAAGACGCTTCTAAGGCACACATAAGACAAACGCTCCTTAATCTTCTCACAACCGGTCAATCTTCTTTTTGAGCTTGTTTAGGTACCTTCCAAAACATTTGAACATTCCTTTGGTTTGCTTGAATTCTTCGGAAGCATTGTCAATGATGGGGAGAGCTTGAAGATATTCTAAAGGAGGTAACTTAGAGTTTGGTAGTTTATCATCGTCGCTCATGCCGGATGATGATGAAGATGGAGTAGGTGATCGAGTACGTTTGCCCTTATTTTTGAAAACTCGTTTATCACTTAGAGGAACGAAGGTGTGAGGAACTAGAAAATAGTCAAGGCGTATTCCATCTTCGTTAGGAGAAATGGGTGAGATTCCTCTAAAGATGCGAGTAAGAAGCATACCATAGGGAAGAGCGGTTGTTCCAACTAAGGATATGTCGGCCATCCTTTTGGCTAGGTAGTAGGCTAAGTTGAAGGGTTGACCGGTTGAAATGCTATAGAGCATATAACAAAGACATGTGTTGATGTGATCTCTATTTCCTATGGTACTTATGACGTTAGCCCTAAGAATTTCTTTGGTTCTAAGGAGTTCTTCCCATTCCTTTAATTGGGGCTTGAGTTCATTGAATTCCATACCATATGGGTCCTAGATGATCTCATTTCCAGTTCTAGTTCTCCTAGTGTTGGTGGTCCTAATGAAGAGGAGGTCACGTAGTTCATTTTTGGACACAAGAGGGGTATCATAGGGATAGATGTGGTCAAAGAGTGTGTCAAGAGTTGAGAGGGAGTGCAAGTAGGAGTAGATGCAAGTACCATGGTTTGAGACACCTAGGATTTGAGCAGACACCTCAAGAGTGAGGGAGTATTAATGACTACTAGCCCTAAAGTTAATAGACATGCGACCGTACTCATCCTTGGAGAGGGTGATGAATGCATAGAATTCTAAAATAAACCTAGAACAAATAGGCTCGTCGATTTCTAAGAGACACTCAAAGTTGATTGTGGCAAATTCCGTGTAGAGGTTTGTACCTTCTAAGAAGGATGGATCAATGGTTCTACCCTTAGGGACATATCGTTTTTCTAAGGCTTTGAAGACAACGATTTGAGTTTGAGTGAGACCTTTGGTTTTGTGGAGTTTGGGTAGGTACTTGATGGTGTTCTTGTGGTCGTAGTGAGTTAGAGGAGGCATGATGATTCCTAGAAAATCAAAATTTCACATTTAAGTAAATGACTATTGTAATGTGTATGTTCTAGTGTGTGCCTATATGAAAACAATGTGGAGGTGCGGTTGACTTGACTCATTTTGATGCTTAAAAATGTTTTGTAATGCAAGTGATGTTTCAATGACGTTTTTCATTTGTTTTAACAATGTGGTGAACGGTGGTAAAGTATGGGTGACGACCGAGAGTGGATATGTGAAATGAGGTGGTGATTGTTTGACAACACTTAAAGCTTGGATATCTTCTTTGTGTTCTTCACTTGCTAGAAAGTGGAAGAGACGCATTTCATAATGAAATTCACTTGACTTTTGACGACATAGACAAATATGTTAATGAGAGTATGGATATGACAATTGCCCTTTGTTTCAAATAGCGACACAAAGGTGAACATAGGTTTATGTATCATGAAAGGTGGTTTAATCTTAATAGGTTAGGTTATAGTAGGGATGACACACTTGTTTGGTTACATTGTGGAATCTTCTTGTGAAGATGACTAGGTGGAGTTATTGGTGAAGATGATATTGACTCTTGGTTTCTTTGAGGGCATGAAAATGGTGGATGACTCGATATTGATAGGACAAAGGATAACTCGGTTTCTCATTTCACATTGGTTGTTTGAGGTTTGAGTGATGAAAGGTTATGAGGAAGATGCTTGAGGTTTTGTTCATTTTGTGAATCTTATGGGTTGATGGTAAGTTGGAGTTGTGAGTAAAGAGGTGTTTGGTTTTGAACTTAAATAAAACATTCTGTGGCTTTGGCGGACCAGGCAGAACCAAAAAGTGGGTTCTGCCCATATGGTCTGAGGGTGCCGTGGGATCTGCAGGGAAAACTCAAAAGGAATTGTCTTGATTTTTGTGGTTTTATCCTAATGTTCAAAACTAAGGTTTTAGGTCTTATGAGTCCTTGACTAAGCCTAGGGATGATGAATGCTTCTCATTCAAGCGGTTTTGTGAAAACGTTGATAGAATGGTTAACGTATAAGACTTTCTTAGTTAAGATGTTCCTCAATGAACATTTTTACCAAGACGATGATGATGGATCACAATATTTCAATTAAGAACATAATGGATTGAATTGTCGCTGAAGTCGATGCTTCCTTTGTTGAAGGTATAACAATGTTGATAAGATGAATTCCGTTATTGATGCGAGTTTGCTTGTTCAAGCGGAGCTTGTTGATGTGCTTCTCCATCCGATACTAATTTGAGAATCTTACGCGTTTTGGAGAATCATTGGGTAAGTAAGTATAAAAGTGCAAGTACCACTTGTGCTTTTCTTATCAACTTATTTACCGACATAATTCCATTTGGCATACACTATGGTTTCTATTCCCGTTCTTTTAGGAGATCATAATCCTAGTTGTGTAGTACCTTATGATGTATCCAAATAGGCTCAACTAAAGAGTTGTTTAAGGATCTTCTTTAACACGAGCACATAGACAAAAGCTAAACATAATGTTGAATCTAATTGTTATGAGAACAAGTAGTCTTCCAAACATTTCTCAACGTTTAGTTTTACCTATGGATTTACTAATCTCATTCTTGATAAGTCATCAATAACTTAACCATTGAGAACAAGAGAGCAACTAGGAATGTCTTTAAGTTAAAATCCCTTGCTTTTGTGGCTTGCTTTTATTATCAAAAAGTCTTTCAAATATTGACACTATACTCACTTGATTACTTTGAAATATCAATTTCGTTTTACCAGTTGTTTTATTCTAAATTCCAAAAATTTTTTTGTTGAATTTGTTTAGACACAATTAATGACCAATAAATCAAGTTTTATAACTTATGTCAATTTTTCTTGATTCAATGTTTAATCTCAAGGTGAAAAGATGTTGTTTTGTACTTTTACTCCATGCTTGTCTTGCCATCATTGGACTTTCGACTAAGTTATCATCTACCAAAGATGATATCATAGAAGGAGGAGATTACTCGTTAAATGTCATATTCAACGACTCCTCGACTCTTTAGGTTTTCTTACTTAAGACACTATGAACTCTATTTATTTTTAAAAAGTCCAAGAGGTACAACATCATTAGACTATGTGTCACATTTGATGTGTAAATCCTAGATGTTGAAAACTTATTTTCTTTCACACATCCTAATATATGCTAATTGTGATGTATTTTACCTTGTGTGTTTTATGTGAGAATATAAAGGAGTGATTGAAGAAAGACACAATTAAAGACTCAAAGTATGGTGTTTGAGAAAATTGTTTAACAAAGGTTTGTTTTGCAAGCATCACAAAAGTGTTAGACATTTTAACACTTAGGAGATTCTTAGTTAGCTCACTTGTAAGCAAGAGTTGAGTGAGACAAACTCAAGAGTTTTTCGTGTTTATCTCTTGATGGTTAAATAACCAAAACACCTTATATCTCCTTACTAGTACTAAAGACTAAATTCCTTGTTGCATAGAATCTAATCTTAGTTATTTACAAATAGCAGGTAGACACTCTAGAATATTACAAATAACACATATTTGAGCACATAATGCTAGAGACAAGATATAACCAAAGTCAAGTTTAAGTAATGCGTACCTTTTAAATTGCATAGAGATGCTATCAAGCGGATAAGCATTAAGCGTAAAGACTTGGTTTGACGACATGCTTTGAAACTCAATAACTCATGTATCCAAGAAGGTTAGACAATCATATAAAGGCATAGAGCATGATAATCTTAATTCTTTTATCATGAGTTTCTATTAGAGATAGAATTATCTCTAAGTCTTTCTTCTAGGTTAGACAAATTTTACTTGCTTTGTTTTATTAGTTAATGGTGCTTTTGAGTTAAATCCTAATCCGGTTTTATCTTTAAACAACCTTTGACTCCCCAACAATCTTTCAAGAGATTTTGAGCTTTCATCAAATTTACCTAATAATTTTTCTTTTCTCATTTTGCATTTTAATCTCATGTTTGTAATCTAGACATAATTTACATTCTAGATTAATTTCAACATTACTCTTAATTTTAGACATTTTATCTTCTAATAAGATTTCCTTTTCAAAGATATTCTTAAGAGATTTTGAAGACTCATTCTTGAAGATAGCTTTTAGGTCCATGTTGCACAAATGTTTAGACTCATTTTCTAGTTTAGAAAACCCTAGGATAAATTAATCAAAGCAAAAGAGTTTGATTTCAAAGTGTACCTTGCTTGATGTTTTATCTAGTATAGAATCACAAACCGGATGATTGACTTCATCTTCATCCGAGTTATTCCATGAATCGCAAGCAAGACTACTACGAGCTTGACACGAGTAATCACCTTAACTAACACCTTGCTTGTTGTATCAATAAGTTGACAATAAACTACCGGATCATTTTCTTCGTCAACATCCATTACATTCCAAGATACGCAAGCAGGTTCATCAAAACACACGTACTCATCTTCACTTGTACCTTCATTTAAAACATTTAAACTAGTAGCACATGTATTAACTTCTACTAAGTGTCTATCAATTAGTTTTTCTAAAACTTCTAATTCATATGTAAGATCAAATTGATCATCTTTGACTTGACATATTTCTTGATGAAAGTTTACCATATTTTTCCAAACATCATTAGCCTTTTGACAAAAATACATTCTTTCATATTTGGTACTAAAGCTTTGTAAAACATTGTTTTAGCTTTAGTATTTTCATCAAGTTTAAGATAGTTATCTTGGTTTTCAAAAACTTGTTTTCTTTGGTTTGAAATTACCAAAAGAAATAATATGCCAAAAATGTTGATCAATTGATTTCACATAGTTTTCAAAATTACTTTTCCATTCAAGTAAGTTTTCTTTTTCAAATAGCGGTTGGTTTTGAATAGGTTGCCCTTCTTTGAGATTTTCAAAATCCATGGATCGATCCAAGTTTTAAAATACATTCTATTTTAAAGATCTTGAGTAACGTAGCTCTTGATGCCAATTGTGGAAAACTAGAAGGGGGGTTGAATAGTTTACCGCTTTTTCGATTCTTATTTGCTTAAATAATCTTTGAGAACTTGACATTTGGTTAAAGATATAAACACAACTTAATATGTTTGATTCTTTGAAAAGACTTTACATGTAGATAACCATTCTAACTTAACTTGTTTTATACTTTGAAAAGCTTTACTTGTAATGATTCTAACTTTGCTTGTTTAGTTCTTTGAAAAGCTTTACTTATGTTGAAAGATATAAGAACAATATTACTTGTTTTGGTTCTTTGAAAAGCTTTATATGTGATCAACAATTCTAACTAAACAACAACATATAATAAGCAAAGATAGAGAAAGAAACAATCAAACCACAACACGATAGTTTATCGTGGTTCGGCTACAAGGACTCTTTTTCCTTGCCCTACATCCACGCCCCGAGTTTCCAACTCGAGAGTTATAAACACTAATCAACAAGCTCCTTTCACCGGCGGAGAAAACCTTTACAACGTCGCTTACACTTTTACCGACACTAAGCTAGATGTCGAGTTTTTTTACAAGGGTACAACCACTCCCATTCGTCGTTTACACTTTTACCAACACAAAGCTAGATGTCGAGTTCTTTTCCAAGGGTACAACCACTCCCGTTAGTTCTTTTACTAGGGTACAACAACTCCCAACACTCTTTGTATTTTGAGGCCTAAAATACTAACCTATGACTTCTACATATATGACACACATGAAGTATAAACTACCAAAGCTTATACATGACCAAGCTACCAAGACTTGCAACTTTAGAGTTGAAGCTTGCAACTTCTTGAATGATCTTGTGGAGTTCCTTGCTACATAAGAGAATCACACAAGTCAAGGGTTACTGAGTTAGTTGAAAGAATATGTGAGAATAAGTCCTAAAGGGTTACACAAAACAAACAAATGGTTTGGTATTTATAGCACACTAATCTGTACGTCTGGCGGATCAGGCGGAACCCTGAGATGGGTTCCGCCCGTGTACCCCCAGGGTACCGCCGGGTCTGCAGTAGGTTTTTGCAATAACTTCCCAAACCAAACAATGTCTTGTCTCATAACTTCTAGCAACCAAACAATGTCACATCACTTAAAGTAAGTCAAACATGATACTTGCAAGCAACATGAAAGCAAGTCAAACATATAACTTGCCATAAATACATAATGACAAAACTTGCCATAAATGTGATGTGACTATTTCTAATTTAAGAAATAAAACCAATGTTTAGTTTAAAAGAAAATGTAAACATTAGTTAAACAAGACTTAAACACTCAAAGTGATAATTTACTTTTAGCTAAAGTTCATACTTTGTTATTAACAAAACTTAGCAAAGATCGTAAAATATAAATAACGTTTTTAGGCGATATTTGTATTAACAAATTTAATAGTGTAAAAATAATTTTTCTTTTCCTAAAAATTTTCTTTCATCCTTAGGTTTGTAAAAAAGTCATTTTCACCCCCTGTGGGTTTTCAGATTTCAGTTTTCAATTTTATTTCGTACGTTCACGTAAATTTAAATTGAACGTACACGTTTTTAGGTTTAAAACGTTTCTGGTTTTTCTAAATTTCCCGTCTTGTTCATATAGCTTATTTAAGCTATTTCCTTGTAGATTCCTTAGTGTAATCATTCACAAACCCTATTCCTGTCCAAATTCACCCGATCACAAACCCGTTTGAATACAATCCACACCTCGTCGGGACATAACGACCCGGGGAAACCACTGTATTCCGCGGAGATTGACTCTAGGCAGTTTGACCTTGTTGACCATCCTTTGGTCAATTTAAGTTGACTGTTTAGCACCAATCAAAATTTGGCGCCGCTGCTGGGGAGGTGTGCGCGCTATTCTAAACGGTTTTGCGTATTAGTGAATCAGGATATACACTCATTGTATATTTACCACCCTTGTTCATATTATCTTCTTATTTTCATATAAAAACAAAACTGTTCCCGAAAACATTTTAAAATCAGTTTTCAACGAACACAAAAAACACAAAAACATTTTCTTTCTTATTTGTACAAAATGTTTATCCAAAAATCGAAAAATATTCACCTTTACCCTCTCACATATTCGATGCTTCATCCCTACCCCTCTGTAAACTTTTGATTCTTTCTATGTCGTATCCATACCATTGTGGTTGTCAATGGTGTGGTGGTCCTCATAATGGTGGGAATTGTCCCGCCTGTAGCATGGTAGAGTCAGGAGATGGGTCTGTCTATAACCAAGCTCCCTATCCTTACCATGACACATCTGATTTATCCTACCAGCCACCACATCATGAGATACTGACATATCTGTGTGAATTTTGTGGAGGTCCTCACCAAGGATTTGAGTGTCAAGCCGGAAACACGTTTTTCTATGAACAGTTTTCCGGTGATGCTCAAAACTTTGGTTATGACCAATACCCATATGATTCACCAGTCCAGACTCAACAGTTTTACTGTTGTGATTACTGTGGAGGTCCACACTTCAGCTCAGATTGTCAAACGGGTAATCCATATCCTTGTGACAATTTTAACACACCTTATTATGACCAACCTCCACAGTACCAAATGAATCAAGCACTTCTTCCAGAAATGCAAAATGTATTGGAATTACTTGATGAGCTTAAGGGTTTAGTTAAAGACTTTGCCCAAAAAGACACTCATAAAAAATCCATGGAAGAATTGCTAGCTGAAGAGCAGGATGCTAGAATAAATTCCCAAGATGCCTATGAAAAATCTATTAGGGAATCAATTGCAAAAGAAAAAGCAGCCAGATCTAGCTCTCGATTTCGTTTCATTCCTGATGACAGTGATGATGAGGATATCCTTGATATTCTTCAATTTTATAAAGATTCAATAGATGAAATTCCATCAGTTGAGATTCCATCTCAACCCACTGCTATCACACCCCAGGTTCCCACTCACTCTTTGAGCATGGGGGACGAGCATCTTGACACTGTTCCTAAAAAGGAATCGAACGAATTCATAAAGTCTAGTGTTGAGAACCTTGTCCCAATCCCAAGAGAGTCACAGGGAATTCTTGAGCATATGTGTTGTTGAAAAACTTATTCTAAATATCCTTTGAGTATTTAATAAGCTTTTGTGATCGTTTATGAGCTCAAGGCTGTTAAGCCTTTGATCTAGGATTTTTGCTATGAAAAGCATGATGATAATATTGACGGAATATTCTAATGAAAGAAACAATACTATCACAATAAGGTTTTGCCAACTTTTCACCGTTTGTTATTTCAACTAGCCCCAATGCTATGTGATCAAGTATAGCACGGTTACAATCTAACAGGGATCAAGGATCCTTGAGGCTAAACAAACCTAACAACAAAAGACCCCATGTCTAATGTTAATCAGACCCCTCGTCTGATGTTCCCACACACACTCTTTTAGATGCTTTACATTTTAACACACTTGGTGTTATTGTAATTTCTAAGTACGAAGCACCTTGGAGGTGACGTTCACTTTGTTTCACTGTGAATCATGCACTCACCACCACCCTATCTAAAGGGGTGTGATCTTCCTTTTATAACATAAGGAGATCATTATAAATTTGATAAGTCTTTGTCATCTACTATCTAGCTTATGACTCAGTCAACACGTATCAATGTTTACAACTCATTTAGAGTGTTCAATTTGATGACTGATAAAAGATATTATCTAGTGACTATGCACAAAATATCTTCTTTATCTTTATCCATTCAGTAGTATGACTCATTGTTTAGCAGCAGTGTCAATCAGCAGAATCCATCAGCAGAATCACTTTTCAGTAGAAACGTTCTTCAGCAGAATTCATCAGCAGAACTATTTTGCTCTTCAGCAGAATCCATCAGCAGAAACTTTTTGCTCATCAGCAGAATCTATCAGTGGAAACACTCTTCAGCAGAATTGCACTTAGTATATTTTGCTTATCATTTCAGTATTCTTCATGTTTCATTCTTCTTGTTTATGATCATCAAATCTATTAAATCTATGGAATATTTAATTCCTTACAATCTTCCCCTATTTGATGATTACAAAACAAAAACATTCTTGTACGAATTTCCCTAGACGAAGTAGAGAAATTGAGATAACTAAATCTCACCATGAATAAAACTTATACTGTCTTCCCCTTAATTTATGCTATCCACCACATCTCTTCCCCTTTTTGTTATCAACAAATAGAGAATATTACAAATATGATCTTTACAACTACGAACTAATACTAATTAACAATTGTAAGAATCAATAACTTTCCCTGTGGTGATACACATACATAATAAATGGTTAAACATTTGAACATTTAAGCTTCCCCTGAAACCCATATGTTAACCATTTGAATCTCCATATCTGTAGGCTTTTATGACTGATGAAGAAAGACCAATCATTTCTGACTTGATGCAGAAGCAGAATAAACCAACCTTATGTCTTATATCTTGTACTAAATCTGACTTCAAACGTATACCCAATCTTTTGGTATAGGGAGAACGCAATCTCTTGACAATAAACTCATCTTCTATGAGACACTGAGCACTACAAAGTTACTCCTTTAAGTGTTTGTCAATTCGTAGTCATATAAAATTGCAACACAAACAAGTTACCTTCTCAACAAAAGGTATGATAAAACACAACTTTGAAAAATTCAACCTCAACTTCAAATTAGCAACAAATGACCTTTTTCACCAATAATAAATTGATAAACAAGCCTTTTTATCTTTTAAGAACCAACTCTCTTCTGTGTGTGATTCTTCCCTTATGTGTGTGTAAAAGCAGAAACTTCCATATGAACGTCATCAAACCTTAATGAGCAAACAACCAGTTCGTCCTTTTTTTTTTTTTTTTTTTTTTTTTTTTTTTTTTAATTATAAAGACGACACTTTTTAGTCTTTAGTGACACTTTTTAGAGTCACTAACCTGTTTTATGCTCTATGATCAACAAATTATCAATTTTGATCAATATAAGGTTTATCAAATAAACTATATTCAACATTCATATCGAACCCCAGAAAAAATTCAAACTTCAGAAACACCTATGCAGCAGTTTTCAAAAATTTATATATGACAATATAGAGCTCAGATTGAAGATCCCTTCGGTGAGAATATACCTTGATATATTTAGAATCTCCATAAAAAATTTCAGCCCGATCCAACGGTTAACGAAGGATTTATTGCCCTTTGAAAACAGCCCTGCAGTGAGTTACGAAAATATGAACCAGTTTCGAATTTTTCTTGTTTTTCTGCATTCTTCGACAAACCAAAACCTTTTAATATCCTATATCAAGAGCCCCCTGCTCTGATACCAATTGTTGAAAAACTTATTCTAAATATCCTTTGAGTATTTAATAAGCTTTTGTGATCGTTTATGAGCTCAAGGCTGTTAAGCCTTTGATCTAGGATTTTTGCTATGAAAAGCATGATGATAATATTGACGGAATATTCTAATGAAAGAAACAATACTATCACAATAAGGTTTTGCCAACTTTTCACCGTTTGTTATTTCAACTAGCCCCAATGCTATGTGATCAAGTATAGCACGGTTACAATCTAACAGGGATCAAGGATCCTTGAGGCTAAACAAACCTAACAACAAAAGACCCCATGTCTAATGTTAATCAGACCCCTCGTCTGATGTTCCCACACACACTCTTTTAGATGCTTTACATTTTAACACACTTGGTGTTATTGTAATTTCTAAGTACGAAGCACCTTGGAGGTGACGTTCACTTTGTTTCACTGTGAATCATGCACTCACCACCACCCTATCTAAAGGGGTGTGATCTTCCTTTTATAACATAAGGAGATCATTATAAATTTGATAAGTCTTTGTCATCTACTATCTAGCTTATGACTCAGTCAACACGTATCAATGTTTACAACTCATTTAGAGTGTTCAATTTGATGACTGATAAAAGATATTATCTAGTGACTATGCACAAAATATCTTCTTTATCTTTATCCATTCAGTAGTATGACTCATTGTTTAGCAGCAGTGTCAATCAGCAGAATCCATCAGCAGAATCACTTTTCAGTAGAAATGTTCTTCAGCAGAATTCATCAGCAGAACTATTTTGCTCTTCAGTAGAATCCATCAGCAGAAACTTTTTGCTCATCAGCAGAATCTATCAGTGGAAACACTCTTCAGCAGAATTGCACTTAGTATATTTTGCTTATCATTTCAGTATTCTTCATGTTTCATTCTTCTTGTTTATGATCATCAAATCTATTAAATCTATGGAATATTTAATTCCTTACATGTGTGATCTTCCTTCCCCTCTTGAGTGTTCAAACGATCATTTTGAGACTTTCTCAGATTTTAATGATGATTGTACATCTCATGGAGACATTGAGTATATTGAGGCATCACTCCCACAGTCTGATGCTGATCCTCTTCTTAAGGAGTTCGCCGATGAACTTACTCACTGTAGCCTCTCGTAATTTTCCCAACGGTTAGTAAATACCTACAAGTTATTACGTTATTTAAATACCCACTTTTACGTATGAAATTTTTTTTTTCTATTAGACTTGATATATAAATCACAACGGTAAAACTTTGAATTATCTTTTGCTTATAAACATTGCTTGCACACAAACCTAGATAGTCTAAATTATCGCGAATATATATATATTAAAAACATTTATATTTTTATAATATACGTTTCGTATATTTAAGGTACAATATTTATATATTCCCGGAGCCTACGAAAATTCCCGAGATCACTCATTAATATTATTTGATCGTAACCCGACTCTCAAAACACACCAGGTGGACCCCGTTGACCCATTGGGCCCTTAAACCCAACTGCCAAGCCAAACGGACACTTTATTTTATTTCTTTTCTTTTTCTTGCTGGACCGAGATCAAACCAAAGCCCAACAGGCTCAAAGCCCAAACGCACCCTTTTTGATATTTAGTTTTGTTTCTGCCAGTCGCGACACTCCCAAACGCACCCTAGTATCTCACGATTTCTACACACAACTTACCTATATTTTTGTTTACCTCGTCTTCCCTAGTGCCATAGAAACAGAATTGATACTAAATACTCACTCTCTCGTTCATTTACTACCTCGAATAAGCCCAAAGTAAAACTACAAACTCACTTTGAAGTGATAAGCCAAAACGTGGCAAGATATCTCCTAGCACCTCCCATACTTCCCAATCACATCCAAACGAACTCTAAACATCATGACATGGTCAGGAATGAACAGAAACAAAATCATACATGATACAACCTTGTACAAAACCGATTGGACATCAATTGTGGCAACACTATTCGCTCTCACATGCATGCTCTAACGCTTGTGATATCAACTCGTTTCTACCCTCCAAAGTTCAGCCTATATAAACCTTACATGCAAACAACATCACTACATACCCTCATACGTACCACTACCACCAAAAATACTAACGAAAAGGAGCTAGAGAGGGACGAAAGGATTCTCAAGTGTACCACGTTTCAAGACGAACCTAGGAAGCAAGCTTGGAGTCTACTTGAACCTTGGAAGGACGAGAAGTGAACCACAACACGTTGAACCATAAACTCGAACCATACGTACCATTATCCCCACCTTTTAAGATGAGGTGAGACCTTCTAATCGCTATTTTATTACATACTTATATACGTATTATTCATTTGTGCACAAACACTTTACACTAATAAAACGTAAAACTTGAACGCAACACATATATATTATAAGTCGTATTGCATGTTTACTAAGTCATTAATGAGACCCTATAAGTATTTCGAACTCATATTAACATATACATACTAAATATTACACGTTCCTAAGTGGTATGGACCTATACGATTTCACCTTAAAAAGACTTAGTTTATTTTTCAAGTTATACGATATGAGTTTTGACCACACACTATGACTTCGCCATTTCTAAAATCGACACACAACCCCTAAGTATTTTTACACGATCTAATTATGTACCTGGTACACTAACGAGAATGGTAAATTAATTGACCTAACGAATTGATTTTATCACTTAACGAGACCTAAAGTAAAACGCCATGGAGACCATTTTCAGAAACTTAAAAACTTTACGTGGGCTTATAAGCCCAAAAAGCTCTTTTTAGCTTATTGTGATAAGTTATGAGAATAAGCTGTTTTGAAATGATGTTATAACTTAAAATTATGGATTTCGACTAACCTAGTGTTCCCCCTAACCTCTTGGATCATTAAACCTTAACGGGCCCTTATTTTGGCTCATTAAGCCCAATAAACAAAATAAGCTACTAATAAGCTTATAAGCTGCGAAAATAAGCTTTTCTAAATGTTTTGAGCTTAATGAAATAATAAAATTGTTAAGTTTTGAATTTGGTAAAGTTGGGACCATTTTTGCAAATATACGAGGGATAAGGACTAAAATTGCCAAATTGGTAAACTTTAGTGAAAAGTATAAAAAAAAAAACTGTTTTCTAAGGGGTATAAACTGTAAATATTGAAACTTAAGGATAATAAATGTATATATTTGATATTTGGACTAAAAATGTAAATATATATAACTTTTGGACTAACGGCGTAAATATTTTCCGTTAAGGGTAAAAAGTGTAAGATTGATAAAACATTAAGGATCAAATTGAAATATTTACTTATGATAATAATTCTATATTTATTATATATATTTGATTATATATTAAAACGATAAATAATAAAACGTAACTTATTATATATATATATATATATAATACGAATAAAACTTATATAACGATAATCAAATTTAAACGATATAACAATACGTTATTTATTTCTTGTAAAACGATACGTTTATTTCCGTTATAAAAAAACTAACTTTATATCAATCATCGATCATTTTACTTACAAGTTATATGTATATATAACTTTATTTTTTGAACTTTAGGCACTTAAACAAACACGAGATTTATTCATAACTAAATAACAAGTAATCGCGATAAAAACCAAATTTAGACTATTAACTGAAACTTGCATTATATTTTAGGTTATGTTGTGTGAAGCCGTTTCCTTGCTTTGTTGAGACTACGATACCACTGTACTACTAAGGTGATTTCATAGCCCACTCTTTAACTATTTTCCCGTGGGGGAGATACATGCTTAAAACTCGAACACAAGTCTTTTATACCGGGTATTGAAATACCGTCAGGCCAATGTTATTTGCTTAAGTTACTATTGTCAGAAGTCCCTCGATCATGAACCTTAATCACCTGAAGGGTGAACGTAAATAATTGTGGATAGTACTATTAGTGATTGACAATCCTCGTTTGGTTGTTGGAGAAAACACCAGGCGCACTTTATTGTTCTTATAAATAGGTTATTGACAAATACCTATCTTTGGGAACCTATTACTTACCATCATAATACATACTTATAAGTGGCTGTTAATCGTTGAGTATCATGAGCTTAAGGCAATAACAGGAACATTGATTTTTAACATATTGATTGTATGTGATTACAATACACTCTTAACTTGTGATTCAAACTCTTAAATTCAAACCTATGAATATCACTCAACTTTATGTTGACTTTAGCATGTTTATCTCAGGTAACTAAACAAGACGGATCTGGATGGCACGGAGTGGGCAAAAGCATGACAAGAACCATAATAAACTACTTATTTTCCTTCAGAATAAAACACGTTCTTATCTTAATAATATCTTGTATCTCAGATATTTGGTATTTTGAAATAAATTAAACTTTAATACTTCACTTTGTGTTGTCTACTATGATTGTGACAAAGATCCTTGAAGTAATACCCCGAAAGTCTTCCGCTGACATGTTAAGTCTTCCGCTGTTATTAACGACTTTTGGGGGTGTTACAGATTGGTATTCAGAGCCACGGTTATAGAGAACCAGATGTTTTTAAACATTGGACTATAACTACACTTTAACTGGACCATTTTTACAAAATACCACTTCATGCCCTCCGTGCCTACATTCCAACATCTGGTAGAAAAGTTACTTCTCATTATTTCTTACTTATATAACTTGATATATGCTTACATGCTATGATTTTGCTAATAACTATGTTTACTAATCGGGATTATTACAGTACCATGTCTTCCAAACCCAACTTCATTGTTTTGTTATCGGATTCGGAAACTGAGAGCTCTACACCTATTGTACCAACTCTTGCTCCAATGACTGTGTCACCTACAACAGACAAGAATAAGGAAAGTCAGCAATCCTTTACTTCACCTCAAGCATCATCTGGTCCAATCAGACGCAGTAAGCAAACTTCTCCATTCCAGCCTTATGAACCAGCCACAGCTGGAAAAGCTCTTTCATACGCTGAAGAAAAAGACATCTGGGATGATACTAAATGGAAAAAGGAAATTGCTCCAACTGCAGAACCAGTGATACTACCTAGTATATTTTATCAGCAGACTACTACTGTACCAGTGACAATCAACAGTCCACCACCTGTGAAAACTTCCAGTGCTCCTCTGTCTTATCAACCAAGGAATTACCAGATTCGTCCTACCTCCTCAGATCCTTACTATTATGCAAGAACCAACCATAAGGCTCGTAAGCGGGTCAATGCTCGCAAATGGTCATTTCTACTACCAATCCTTAAGTATTGGAGATCTCAAGAAGGTACACCCACCAACAGAGAACTTGGTGTAAGATCATCATTTGCTGCATCTAAGATCCTTCCAGTCACTGGAGAACCCATTCACCATACCATACCACTCTTGGCAGCTAGGTTAGTAAGACATGAAGACAGGTTAGACGCCATAGCCACCTTGGTGAACAACATCCCTAATGAACTAATAGAAGTCATGTCAGCTGAGATAGAACAACTTGTGATGGGACACCTAGAGATGGGAACCATGATTGAACAACTAAGTACCCAGTTCGGTGAAGCTATGGAATTCATCGGATTACTTTGTTCTGCTAACACCATAAACAAGGACATCATGTGTGACATCGATCAAGCTCTCGACACCACAAGAGCCCAAGTCATGTCTCTGCGACGTGCACAACAAGAAACACAAGCTAGGGAGAGAGACCGAGACCAAATCATAGAAACCATGGCCGCCAAAATTCAGGAACTAGAACGTCGTCTTGATGATAACCAAGGAAAACCCTAGAATGCCATAGATTGTCGATGTAGCCTCACCCACATCACAGTAATAACTTGTATTTGAATGTCCTAGAGATATGTCAACAAGAATAAATAAGTGATGTAAACTCAAAACGACAATCTAATCAATGATGTTATGTTTGCTTTATTTTCATAAGTGTTATGATATCGTATATTGCATCGTGATATATGTGACACTATTATAACTTTGAACCTATTGATGTTACTAAATAGTCTAACACAAGATGGTTATTATGAAAATTCTGAAAATATATTCTCATTTTTAGGAATATGGCACCTAAGAGAACCACGACCACTACCTCAGCAGCAACCATGACCCCGGAAGAAATCCAACAAGCAATCACCAATGGAATCAATGCAGCCTTAGCCGAACAAGCAAATGCTAACGCACAACCGGCAAGAAATGTTGCTCCCGCACCTCGCCAATGTACCTATAAAGACTTTATGGCTTGTCAGCCGACTTACTTCATGGGTACTGAAGGGATAACTAAACTTGCCCATTGGTTCGAGAGATGCGAAACGGTATTCCAAAGGAGTGGATGCTCAGAAAACAACAGGGTCACATTTGCCACAGGAACCTTAATGGATGACGCTTTGTCATGGTGGACCGCTACAACTCAAACTTTAGGTACAGAAGCAGCATACCGACTCTCCTGGACGGAATTCAAAGCCAAGATCCTAAAGAAGTACTGTCCTAGATCCGAAATAAGAAAACTGGAAGACGAATTCCATATCCTTGCAGTCAAAGGAATCGATCTTAGGGCTTACAACAGGAGATTCCACGAGCTAATGGCATTATGTCCTTCTATCGTACCAGATTTAGAGAAAACTCTGGAGAAGTATATTGAAGGTCTTCCCCGGAATATTGAAGGAAACGTCACAGCATCCAACCCACCATCACTAGAAGTCGCAATGGAGCTAGCACAAAAACTCCTAGACCGCGAAATCAAGTGCAACGAACTCAAAAGAAAGCTCGATGACAGGAGAACCACCCACCACCAAAACCACAATCACTACCACAACGGCCATCGCAACAACAACCATCACCACAACAACAACAACAACTACAACTACAACAGGATCAACCAACAACGACACCAGAACAAGTACCCACACCTCTTCTCTTAGACACCCTTGGCAACCCTCCTAAACTCGAATTCCGGGACGGAATTCACTGTAAGATGTATGTACTGTAGCCTCTCGTAATTTTCCCAACGGTTAGTAAATACCTACAAGTTATTACGTTATTTAAATACCCACTTTTACGTATGAATTTTTTTTTCTATTAGACTTGATATATAAATCACAACGGTAAAACTTTGAATTATCTTTTGCTTAGAAACATTGCTTGCACACAAACCTAGATAGTCTAAATTATCGCGAATATATATATATTAAAAACATTTATATTTTTATAATATACGTTTCGTATATTTAAGGTACAATATTTATATATTCCCGGAGCCTACGAAAATTCCCGAGATCACTCATTAATATTATTTGATCGTAACCCGACTCTCAAAACACACCAGGTGGGCCCCGTTGACCCATTGGGCCCTTAAACCCAACTGCCAAGCCAAACGGACACTTTATTTTATTTCTTTTCTTTTTCTTGCTGGACCGAGATCAAACCAAAGCCCAACAGGCTCAAAGCCCAAACGCACCCTTTTTGATATTTAGTTTTGTTTCTGCCAGTCGCGACACTCCCAAACGCACCCTAGTATCTCACGATTTCTACACACAACTTACCTATATTTTTGTTTACCTCGTCTTCCCTAGTGCCATAGAAACAGAATTGATACTAAATACTCACTCTCTCGTTCATTTACTACCTCGAATAAGCCCAAAGTAAAACTACAAACTCACTTTGAAGTGATAAGCCAAAACATGGCAAGATATCTCCTAGCACCTCCCATACTTCCCAATCACATCCAAACGAACTCTAAACATCATGACATGGTCAGGAATGAACAGAAACAAAATCATACATGATACAACCTTGTACAAAACCGATTGGACATCAATTGTGGCAACACTATTCGCTCTCACATGCATGCTCTAACGCTTGTGATATCAACTCGTTTCTACCTTCCAAAGTTCAGCCTATATAAACCTTACATGCAAACAACATCACTACATACCCTCATACGTACCACTACCACCAAAAATACTAACGAAAAGGAGCTAGAGAGGGACGAAAGGATTCTCAAGTGTACCACGTTTCAAGACGAACCTAGGAAGCAAGCTTGGAGTCTACTTGAACCTTGGAAGGACGAGAAGTGAACCACAACACGTTGAACCATAAACTCGAACCATACGTACCATTATCCCCACCTTTTAAGATGAGGTGAGACCTTCTAATCGCTATTTTATTACATACTTATATACGTATTATTCATTTGTGCACAAACACTTTACACTAATAAAACGTAAAACTTGAACGCAACACATATATATTATAAGTCGTATTGCATGTTTACTAAGTCATTAATGAGACCCTATAAGTATTTCGAACTCATATTAACATATACATACTAAATATTACACGTTCCTAAGTGGTATGGACCTATACGATTTCACCTTAAAAAGACTTAGTTTATTTTTCAAGTTATACGATATGAGTTTTGACCACACACTATGACTTCGCCATTTCTAAAATCGACACACAACCCCTAAGTATTTTTACACGATCTAATTATGTACCTGGTACACTAACGAGAATGGTAAATTAATTGACCTAACGAATTGATTTTATCACTTAACGAGACCTAAAGTAAAACGCCATGGAGACCATTTTCAGAAACTTAAAAACTTTACGTGGGCTTATAAGCCCAAAAAGCTCTTTTTAGCTTATTGTGATAAGTTATGAGAATAAGCTGTTTTGAAATGATGTTATAACTTAAAATTATGGATTTCGACTAACCTAGTGTTCCCCCTAACCTCTTGGATCATTAAACCTTAACGGGCCCTTATTTTGGCTCGTTAAGCCCAATAAACAAAATAAGCTACTAATAAGCTTATAAGCTGCGAAAATAAGCTTTTCTAAATGTTTTGAGCTTAATGAAATAATAAAATTGTTAAGTTTTGAATTTGGTAAAGTTGGGACCATTTTTGCAAATATACGAGGGATAAGGACTAAAATTGCCAAATTGGTAAACTTTAGTGAAAAGTATAAAAAAAAAACTATTTTCTAAGGGGTATAAACTGTAAATATTGAAACTTAAGGATAATAAATGTATATATTTGATATTTGGACTAAAAATGTAAATATATATAACTTTTGGACTAACGGCGTAAATATTTTCCGTTAAGGGTAAAAAGTGTAAGATTGATAAAACATTAAGGATCAAATTGAAATATTTACTTTTGATAATAATTCTATATTTATTATATATATTTGATTATATATTAAAACGATAAATAATAAAACGTAACTTATTATATATATATATATATATATATATATATATATATATATATATATATATATATATATATATATATATATATATATATATAATACGAATAAAACTTATATAACGATAATCAAATTTAAACGATATAACAATACGTTATTTATTTCTTGTAAAACGATACGTTTATTTCCGTTATAAAAAAACTAACTTTATATCAATCATCGATCATTTTACTTACAAGTTATATGTATATATAACTTTATTTTTTGAACTTTAGGCACTTAAACAAACACGAGATTTATTCATAACTAAATAACAAGTAATCGCGATAAAAACCAAATTTAGACTATTAACTGAAACTTGCATTATATTTTAGGTTGTGTTGTGTGAAGCCGTTTCCTTGCTTTGTTGAGACTACGATACCACTGTACTACTAAGGTGATTTCATAGCCCACTCTTTAACTATTTTCCCGTGGGGGAGATACATGCTTAAAACTCGAACACAAGTCTTTTATACCGGGTATTGAAATACCGTCAGGCCAATGTTATTTGCTTAAGTTACTATTGTCAGAAGTCCCTCGATCATGAACCTTAATCACCTGAAGGGTGAACGTAAATAATTGTGGATAGTACTATTAGTGATTGACAATCCTCGTTTGGTTGTTGGAGAAAACACCAGGCGCACTTTATTGTTCTTATAAATAGGTTATTGACAAATACCTATCTTTGGGGGCCTATTACTTACCATCATAATACATACTTATGAGTGGCTGTTAATCGTTGAGTATCATGAGCTTAAGGCAATAACAGGAACATTGATTTTTAACATATTGATTGTATGTGATTACAATACACTCTTAACTTGTGATTCAAACTCTTAAATTCAAACCTATGAATATCACTCAACTTTATGTTGACTTTAGCATGTTTATCTCAGGTAACTAAACAAGACGGATCTGGATGGCACGGAGTGGGCAAAAGCATGACAAGAACCATAATAAACTACTTATTTTCCTTCAGAATAAAACACGTTCTTATCTTAATAATATCTTGTATCTCAGATATTTGGTATTTTGAAATAAATTAAACTTTAATACTTCACTTTGTGTTGTCTACTATGATTGTGACAAAGATCCTTGAAGTAATACCCCGAAAGTCTTCCGCTGACATGTTAAGTCTTCCGCTGTTATTAACGACTTTTGGGGGTGTTACAGATTGGTATTCAGAGCCACGGTTATAGAGAACCAGATGTTTTTAAACATTGGACTATAACTACACTTTAACTGGACCATTTTTACAAAATACCACTTCATGCCCTCCGTGCCTACATTCCAACATCTGGTAGAAAAGTTACTTCTCATTATTTCTTACTTATATAACTTGATATATGCTTACATGCTATGATTTTGCTAATAACTATGTTTACTAATCGGGATTATTACAGTACCATGTCTTCCAAACCCAACTTCATTGTTTTGTTATCGGATTCGGAAACTGAGAGCTCTACACCTATTGTACCAACTCTTGCTCCAATGACTGTGTCACCTACAACAGACAAGAATAAGGAAAGTCAGCAATCCTTTACTTCACCTCAAGCATCATCTGGTCCAATCAGACGCAGTAAGCAAACTTCTCCATTCCAGCCTTATGAACCAGCCACAGCTGGAAAAGCTCTTTCATACGCTGAAGAAAAAGACATCTGGGATGATACTAAATGGAAAAAGGAAATTGCTCCAACTGCAGAACCAGTGATACTACCTAGTATATTTTATCAGCAGACTACTACTGTACCAGTGACAATCAACAGTCCACCACCTGTGAAAACTTCTAGTGCTCCTCTGTCTTATCAACCAAGGAATTACCAGATTCGTCCTACCTCCTCAGATCCTTACTATTATGCAAGAACCAACCATAAGGCTCGTAAGCGGGTCAATGCTCGCAAATGGTCATTTCTACTACCAATCCTTAAGTATTGGAGATCTCAAGAAGGTACACCCACCAACAGAGAACTTGGTGTAAGATCATCATTTGCTGCATCTAAGATCCTTCCAGTCACTGGAGAACCCATTCACCATACCATACCACTCTTGGCAGCTAGGTTAGTAAGACATGAAGACAGGTTAGACGCCATAGCCACCTTGGTGAACAACATCCCTAATGAACTAATAGAAGTCATGTCAGCTGAGATAGAACAACTTGTGATGGGACACCTAGAGATGGGAACCATGATTGAACAACTAAGTACCCAGTTCGGTGAAGCTATGGAATTCATCGGATTACTTTGTTCTGCTAACACCATAAACAAGGACATCATGTGTGACATCGATCAAGCTCTCGACACCACAAGAGCCCAAGTCATGTCTCTGCGACGTGCACAACAAGAAACACAAGCTAGGGAGAGAGACCGAGACCAAATCATAGAAACCATGGCCGCCAAAATTCAGGAACTAGAACGTCGTCTTGATGATAACCAAGGAAAACCCTAGAATGCCATAGATTGTCGATGTAGCCTCACCCACATCACAGTAATAACTTGTATTTGAATGTCCTAGAGATATGTCAACAAGAATAAATAAGTGATGTAAACTCAAAACGACAATCTAATCAATGATGTTATGTTTGCTTTATTTTCATAAGTGTTATGATATCGTATATTGCATCGTGATATATGTGACACTATTATAACTTTGAACCTATTGATGTTACTAAATAGTCTAACACAAGATGGTTATTATGAAAATTCTGAAAATATATTCTCATTTTTAGGAATATGGCACCTAAGAGAACCACGACCACTACCTCAGCAGCAACCATGACCCCGGAAGAAATCCAACAAGCAATCACCAATGGAATCAATGTAGCCTTAGCGGAACAAGCAAATGCTAACGCACAACCGGCAAGAAATGTTGCTCCCGCACCTCGCCAATGTACCTATAAAGACTTTATGGCTTGTCAGCCGACTTACTTCATGGGTACTGAAGGGATAACTAAACTTGCCCATTGGTTCGAGAGATGCGAAACGGTATTCCAAAGGAGTGGATGCTCAGAAAACAACAGGGTCACATTTGCCACAGGAACCTTAATGGATGACGCTTTGTCATGGTGGACCGCTACAACTCAAACTTTAGGTACAGAAGCAGCATACCGACTCTCCTGGACGGAATTCAAAGCCAAGATCCTAAAGAAGTACTGTCCTCGATCCGAAATAAGAAAACTGGAAGACGAATTCCATATCCTTGCAGTCAAAGGAATCGATCTTAGGGCTTACAACAGGAGATTCCACGAGCTAATGGCATTATGTCCTTCTATCGTACCAGATTTAGAGAAAAATCTGGAGAAGTATATTGAAGGTCTTCCCCGGAATATTGAAGGAAACGTCACAGCATCCAACCCACCATCACTAGAAGTCGCAATGGAGCTAGCACAAAAACTCCTAGACCGCGAAATCAAGTGCAACGAACTCAAAAGAAAGCTCGATGACAGGAGAACCACCCACCACCAAAACCACAATCACTACCACAACGGCCATCGCAACAACAACCATCACCACAACAACAACAACAACTACAACAGGATCAACCAACAACAACACCAGAACAAGTACCCACACCTCTTCTCTTAGACACCCTTGGCAACCCTCCTAAACTCGAATTCCGGGACGGAATTCACTGTAAGATGTATGTACTGTAGCCTCTCGTAATTTTCCCAACGGTTAGTAAATACCTACAAGTTATTACGTTATTTAAATACCCACTTTTACGTATGAATTTTTTTTTTCTATTAGACTTGATATATAAATCACAACGGTAAAACTTTGAATTATCTTTTGCTTAGAAACATTGCTTGCACACAAACCTAGATAGTCTAAATTATCGCGAATATATATATATTAAAAACATTTATATTTTTATAATATACGTTTCGTATATTTAAGGTACAATATTTATATATTCCCGGAGCCTACGAAAATTCCCGAGATCACTCATTAATATTATTTGATCGTAACCCGACTCTCAAAACACACCAGGTGGGCCCCGTTGACCCATTGGGCCCTTAAACCCAACTGCCAAGCCAAACGGACACTTTATTTTATTTCTTTTCTTTTTCTTGCTGGACCGAGATCAAACCAAAGCCCAACAGGCTCAAAGCCCAAACGCACCCTTTTTGATATTTAGTTTTGTTTCTGCCAGTCGCGACACTCCCAAACGCACCCTAGTATCTCACGATTTCTACACACAACTTACCTATATTTTTGTTTACCTCGTCTTCCCTAGTGCCATAGAAACAGAATTGATACTAAATACTCACTCTCTCGTTCATTTACTACCTCGAATAAGCCCAAAGTAAAACTACAAACTCACTTTGAAGTGATAAGCCAAAACGTGGCAAGATATCTCCTAGCACCTCCCATACTTCCCAATCACATCCAAACGAACTCTAAACATCATGACATGGTCAGGAATGAACAGAAACAAAATCATACATGATACAACCTTGTACAAAACCGATTGGACATCAATTGTGGCAACACTATTCGCTCTCACATGCATGCTCTAACGCTTGTGATATCAACTCGTTTCTACCCTCCAAAGTTCAGCCTATATAAACCTTACATGCAAACAACATCACTACATACCCTCATACGTACCACTACCACCAAAAATACTAACGAAAAGGAGCTAGAGAGGGACGAAAGGATTCTCAAGTGTACCACGTTTCAAGACGAACCTAGGAAGCAAGCTTGGAGTCTACTTGAACCTTGGAAGGACGAGAAGTGAACCACAACACGTTGAACCATAAACTCGAACCATACGTACCATTATCCCCACCTTTTAAGATGAGGTGAGACCTTCTAATCGCTATTTTATTACATACTTATATACGTATTATTCATTTGTGCACAAACACTTTACACTAATAAAACGTAAAACTTGAACGCAACACATATATATTATAAGTCGTATTGCATGTTTACTAAGTCATTAATGAGACCCTATAAGTATTTCGAACTCATATTAACATATACATACTAAATATTACACGTTCCTAAGTGGTATGGACCTATACGATTTCACCTTAAAAAGACTTAGTTTATTTTTCAAGTTATACGATATGAGTTTTGACCACACACTATGACTTCGCCATTTCTAAAATCGACACACAACCCCTAAGTATTTTTACACGATCTAATTATGTACCTGGTACACTAACGAGAATGGTAAATTAATTGACCTAACGAATTGATTTTATCACTTAACGAGACCTAAAGTAAAACGCCATGGAGACCATTTTCAGAAACTTAAAAACTTTACGTGGGCTTATAAGCCCAAAAAGCTCTTTTTAGCTTATTGTGATAAGTTATGAGAATAAGTTGTTTTGAAATGATGTTATAACTTAAAATTATGGATTTCGACTAACCTAGTGTTCCCCCTAACCTCTTGGATCATTAAACCTTAACGGGCCCTTATTTTGGCTCGTTAAGCCCAATAAACAAAATAAGCTACTAATAAGCTTATAAGCTGCGAAAATAAGCTTTTCTAAATGTTTTGAGCTTAATGAAATAATAAAATTGTTAAGTTTTGAATTTGGTAAAGTTGGGACCATTTTTGCAAATATACGAGGGATAAGGACTAAAATTGCCAAATTGGTAAACTTTAGTGAAAAGTATAAAAAAAAACTGTTTTCTAAGGGGTATAAACTGTAAATATTGAAACTTAAGGATAATAAATGTATATATTTGATATTTGGACTAAAAATGTAAATATATATAACTTTTGGACTAACGGCGTAAATATTTTCCATTAAGGGTAAAAAGTGTAAGATTGATAAAACATTAAGGATCAAATTGAAATATTTACTTTTGATAATAATTCTATATTTATTATATATATTTGATTATATATTAAAACGATAAATAATAAAACGTAACTTATTATATATATATATATATATATATATATATATATATATATATATATATATATATATATATATATATATATATATATATATATATATATATATAATACGAATAAAACTTATATAACGATAATCAAATTTAAACGATATAACAATACGTTATTTATTTCTTGTAAAACGATACATTTATTTCCGTTATAAAAAAACTAACTTTATATCAATCATCGATCATTTTACTTACAAGTTATATGTATATATAACTTTATTTTTTGAACTTTAGGCACTTAAACAAACACGAGATTTATTCATAACTAAATAACAAGTAATCGCGATAAAAACCAAATTTAGACTATTAACTGAAACTTGCATTATATTTTAGGTTGTGTTGTGTGAAGCCGTTTCCTTGCTTTGTTGAGACTACGATACCACTGTACTACTAAGGTGATTTCATAGCCCACTCTTTAACTATTTTCCCGTGGGGGAGATACATGCTTAAAACTCGAACACAAGTCTTTTATACCGGGTATTGAAATACCGTCAGGCCAATGTTATTTGCTTAAGTTACTATTGTCAGAAGTCCCTCGATCATGAACCTTAATCACCTGAAGGGTGAACGTAAATAATTGTGGATAGTACTATTAGTGATTGACAATCCTCGTTTGGTTGTTGGAGAAAACACCAGGCGCACTTTATTGTTCTTATAAATAGGTTATTGACAAATACCTATCTTTGGGGGCCTATTACTTACCATCATAATACATACTTATAAGTGGCTGTTAATCGTTGAGTATCATGAGCTTAAGGCAATAACAGGAACATTGATTTTTAACATATTGATTGTATGTGATTACAATACACTCTTAACTTGTGATTCAAACTCTTAAATTCAAACCTATGAATATCACTCAACTTTATGTTGACTTTAGCATGTTTATCTCAGGTAACTAAACAAGACGGATCTGGATGGCACGGAGTGGGCAAAAGCATGACAAGAACCATAATAAACTACTTATTTTCCTTCAGAATAAAACACGTTCTTATCTTAATAATATCTTGTATCTCAGATATTTGGTATTTTGAAATAAATTAAACTTTAATACTTCACTTTGTGTTGTCTACTATGATTGTGACAAAGATCCTTGAAGTAATACCCCGAAAGTCTTCCGCTGACATGTTAAGTCTTCCGCTGACATGTTAAGTCTTCCGCTGTTATTAACGACTTTTGGGGGTGTTACACTCACATCAATCCACTTTCATCGGAAAGTGATGATGGTCTCCTCGATTTCGAAGCCAATCTGGGAGAAATTGAAAGTCTCCTATATCATGATCCACCACTCACTTCTTACCCAAACAGTCCAATAGAGAATAATAATCACTTTGTTCCTGAAGCATTCAATACTACTCTCACCAATCCTCTATTTGAATTCGAATATGAATTCACTTTGATTTCTGATAATCCAATCTTTGGTATTCGGAATGAGGATTGTGATGAGTCTATTCCGGAACATGAGTTCACAGATTCAAATCTTGTGAATGATTCTCTTCATGAGGAGTTCTCCGGTGAACTCACGCATCATATCATCACTCCTCTGGAGTATGATAGCTCGGGGGAGATACACTCAATCATGAGGATTTACAAATTCCCACCCTCCCTCCCGGGATGTTTACGAGCTTAACCCTTGAAATCTAAATTCAGGCTAATGAGCCTGCTCTCGAGGAATAAGATCTTATCATGATTTTCATCATGGTTTTCTTCCTTTTCTTCACCTATAAGGTGACTTCTTCCCTTCTTCACTCCTTCGGGAATGAAGATACCATATTTGATCCCGACATTTGCATTTACCATTATCTTGAGCCGGGATTATATCTCATCGGTGTGGAACTTTCACGTGCTTCAAATGTTTGTCCAAACATCTTGAATGTAAGTCCGATGGAGATTGTCTCTTCCACATCATGCTTCCCCAAGAGCAAATGAATTCGGGGTCGAGTCAAGCTAGCGACTCGGTAAACAAAAACAGTAGCATGTACTTAGGGTTTTCACCCTAAGTGTGGGGGAGTTACCCCTACTGTGGTTACCAATAAAGTGAAAAACAAAATCGTGTTTCCACATTTAGCTTGTAATGTTGCCCTTTTACGTTCAAAGAGTCGGCATAATAGCCGGGACTTTGAATATTGAGGACAATATTCATTCTAAGTGTGTGTGTGGGGGGGGGGGGGTATTCTAGCGAATTTTATCACATTTTACTATCTAGTACCCCCGTTTTTGGCCAAAATTTCAAAAATTTTAAAATTTTTTTCACTTGTGCTTCAAAATTTTTGTGGTTATCAGTCCGCCATGTCTAAACGACAAAAGGATTGGCTAATCCAGGAGCAAACGGCTCTTGGTAAAGATATCTCAAATCCGTTGACGGCTTGCATTTTGCCCAAAATTGTATGGTATATCAACTCGCCATATCCAAAAAAGTGAATGAGTTGGCTAGCCCGCAAGATTATGGCTTGTGGTAAAGGCAGTGGAAAAACCATAATTGGTAATCAGCTCACCAAGATGTTGACTTTGTCCATCAAGAGTTGGCTAGTCCAGAAGCAAACGGCTTTTGGTAAAGACAAATCAAATCCGTTGACAGCTGGTGGTTTGCTCAAAATCACATGGTTATCAGGTGGACCACAGTTTTTACTTGAACTGATACATTTGGCTACTCCAGAAGTAATGGATTTTGGCAAAGAGATTAAAATCCATTAAGTTTTCAAAACAGTTTATTGCTAGGGACTAGCAATAGTTTAGTGCGGGGGATTGATGAGTGCTCAAACACTCATCATTTTTTGTCAAATCTGAACTGCAAAACATACAAAAACACTCATAAATGCATCAAAATACTGAAAATATTTCAAAATTGTGTTTTATATGTTTTAGATGCAAAAAGAGTAAAAACGGATGAAAAATGTACAAAGTTTGCAAAAGTGGCAGTTTCAGTCCCCCAACTTTCATAAAATGTCAAAACTAGTCCCTGGTCATTCAAAATATGGAAAATTATCACCAAAGGTCCTTTTAATATCATAAGTTGTCATATTTAGTCCTTTGGTGAAAAATCTCAAAAGTTTTGGAAATTTACAATTTTGGTCCCTGGAGTTTCAAACTTTGGCAGGATTGGTCCTTGGTGGAATATTTTTGGAAGAAAAACCATTTTTAGTCCTTGGAAATTTAAAAATGTTCAATATTAATCCTTGGATAAAAGTTTTCATGAAATGGCAAAACAGGCCCCTCAACTTTACAAACTTGGCAATTTTGGTCCCTAGAGTTTTGAATTTTGGAAAATACAAATTATGGTCCTTTGGTTATTAATACTTGGCAGGAATTACCCTTATGAGTAACCTTGGGAAAATTACAAATTCCAGCCCTCCATTTTCATAAATTGCAAAATTGGTCCCTATGTATTTCATAAACCATGGACCCTTTTGTAATATTAAAACCCAACAAACAAAACCAATCCAACTCCCTCACCAACCCACTCCAAAAGCCCATTCACCCTCACCCCAGCCCAATCCTCACTAATAATATTACCCCCGTTTCATACTTCCCACTCAGTCAACAAAAGTCAACCCTCCACCTCTCCTTCCCCACTTGCAAAACACACCTTGCAACACTCAACCTGCCAACCCCCCTCCTCTGCCCCTCTTCCCATACCATGTTCCCCTAGCCTCCACTACATCCAAACCCCAATTAATATCCTTGAAACCCTCCAAGTAACATCACTGCCAAATTGCCCATTTTTCCCGCCAAAATTGAGTGGAAGGCCAAGATTGAATTAAACTCATCCTAGGGCTCAAAAGTGTGTGGGAAAGTCAAAGAAGACTCCTCAGCACATATATAAATCAAGAAAGAGAAAGCATGAAGATTATTAGAGTAGAATTAGTTTAGTCTTAGTCTTGTAGTGTTAATTGTAGTGTAATTCTAATTATGTAATCTTTTTCCTTTTAATCTTTCAACTAAGTTTACATTTGTAATTTCAATCTTCAAGTTAAATTAAAGTCTTGTTTAAGTTTATGCCAAATTCGAATTTCATTCAAATTCTCAACTAACTTGTAATTTGCTTTAAATGTTCTTTATTTAATTTCAGAATGTTAGTCTAAGTTTGTTAAGGTTGTTTGAAATCAAAGAAAGCAGAAAATCAGAAAAGAAAAGAAAAAGAAAAAAAAATGGAGTAAAATAAATAAGAAATCATGAAAGAAGAAGAGAAGAAGTGGAGGAAATATGGTCTAGTACCTCAGGGGAGGTAGTAGGTTAGGCTCAGGGTTCTTGGTTCCTTGTTCTATGCTTGGAAATACCTTGTAAGTGTTGTTCAAATTTCTAGTATATAGCTTAATATGTGGTAATTTTATTTAGAGTTACTGTTTCATTGGTTCATGTTTGCTGATGTTGTAGTTTTAGTTGTTGAATTAGAGTTTGTTATCTCATTTGATTCATCTGTCTTAGTGGATCCGTGTTTCATAGCTTTCTTAGAGCTTCTGCCTAACTGTGGTATTGAATATTTGCATAGCTGTTAGATTTAGTGGCTAATTGTTGTTGATTAGTTGTTACATGGTGTTTTGGAACTGAGTTTGATTGGATTTGTGGCACTAAGTGTTCTTTAAATAGGAGTTGTAGAGTAACCTGTCAGTTTTGGAGTGTTTGGATCAGGTCTATGCATTGTGGTTCAGGGAGCTTTTGAGGTTACTCATTGTTCAGACATGTTTCTCTAAGTCCAAATAGCATATCAAAGTCTTAAAACCAGTATTTATATAGATAAAAGTCAAAATCTTACTTCCAATCTCACATTTCATTCACTGTTTTGAGTATAGGTTGAATAATCATGCATTTAGGAGTATAAGTGCTTGCTTTTGCTTATTTGAGTCTTATTCTAGCTTATAACTACATTTTTAGTTATTAAGATCCAACAGAATCTCATAAAAGTCAACATACCAAGTTTATATTCAAAAGTCAATTTCACCCATAAACAGGAAACTCACTTTTTGAGAGAATTCTTTTGATTTTTGTGTTTGATTTCAAGCCTTGAAACTTTTAGGACTTGTAGTCCACCACCTCATCTTCAAAGTCCTACCTTCCCTATATTTTTGTGATTTTTTCACTGGGCCCCACCTTCACCCAAACTGACCTGCAGGGGGCATCACTTTCCCTGTGCAGCAGACCCTCATCCCCCACCACCACCTTTGGTGGTTCACTCTGACCTCCACAGTGGGCCCCACCGCTTCACTCTTGGTTCTTTAAACTCCCAAGCTGGTTGGCTTTCTATTGCACCCAAGCTTGTGCCCCCAATCAACCTTGTGGGCCCCCTAGACAGTCCCAAACCTTGTTCCAGAAACTGTCTCAGATTACACCAACCCAAGTGCTTATTTTGATCTAACAGCTTATTCTGCGGACCACTTTGCATGTTTATAGATTATTATTGTCCAAATAACTTGTTTACATCCAAAAGTTTCACTGTGGACCCCACTAGACCTAATTTCAGCTCATACCTCGCTTTGGTCAACCAAAGTCAACTGTCAAGCTTTTAAGCTTGCATTTGGCTTATTTTTAAGCTTTGGAAATTTTGTTTTCACAAAAGTTTCATGTTTTTAGCATTTTAAGAGTTTTGTAAAAGAAAATCCACAAAAACCAATTTAATTATAAGTGATAGTTTCTATTTAATTTGATTTATCTTTTTAATTTTCCTTTTTAGATTTTTGTTAAGCAATTTGTATTTTTATATTTTTCTTAAATTTATTTTATATTAAAGAAATTTTAGTAATTTTCTCAGATTTTTATTTTGTCATTTAGTATTAATTAGATTTAATATTAGTTTTATTAATAATTAATTAATAATTAAGTTTAAATAGCAAAATTAGTTTTTATAAAGTAACACCTAGTTTTTATATTTTTCCTAGCTTTTATATACTATAATATAATTTTAGGAATTTTTCTAGAATTTCTACTGTTCATCTTCTAGTTTTTATAATTTAAATAGTTTAATTAGTAATTAATTAATATTTAATATAATAATTAGTAAAATAGTGTAAAAACTTATAAAACAAAATTTTTATAATTTTTTAGGATTCCTGTAATGGTTAATTAGTTTTGTAAATTTTTCCATAATTTTCTAAGTCTTTTTAGTATTATTAGTAATTTAAAAATAGTTTAAATAGTTTAATTAGTTTAATTAGTAATTAATTAATATAAAATCCACAAAAAGACAAAAATACATATTTTTAATTTTAAATTTTGTTTTTAGTTATTTTATAATTTTAGAAATTTAGTTTTCATTTTTCTAGTATTAAAATAATATTATATTGTATTTAAGTTATTTAAATATTAATAATTAGTGTTAATTAGTATTTAATTTATATTAAATAATTAAATAGTGTAAAAATAATTTTTCTTTTTCTAAAAATTTTCTTTCATCCTTAGGTTTGTAAAAAAGTCATTTCCACCCCCTGTGGGTTTTCAGATTTCAGTTTTCACTTTTTATTTCGTACGTTCATGTAAATTTAAACTGAACGTACACATTTTTAGGTTTAAAACGTTTCTGGTTTTTCTAAATTTCCCGTCTTGTTCATATAGCTTATTTAAGCTATTTCCTTGTAGATTCCTTAGTGTAATCATTCACAAACCCTATTCCTGTCCAAATTCACCCGATCACAAACCCGTTTGAATACAATCCACACCTCGTCGGGACATAACGACCCGGGGAAACCACTGTATTCCGCGGAGATTGACTCTAGGTAGTTTGACCTTGTTGACCATCCTTTGGTCAATTTAAGTTGACTGTTTAGCACCAATCACAAACACAGCTACATGGCAGTCAATCATGGCACTCAATATCAGTACACAACACTCTATCAAAAAGTTCGCAAATAAAAAATGACACATAAATGAAGTACATTAGATTAACATACCAAGATCCGCATGCTCTTCCTTCCCCTCCCTCTTCCTACCACTCCCAACAGGCCTTCCCTTCTTCTTTTTTTGTGACATTGTACTTGGATTATCGATTGGTATAGAAAAACTTACTTTTTTTTCTAGGCCTTCCCATCCCTCTTTTTTTCTCTGCAAGTGCAACTACCTCATTGGCAAGTCCACTACCACTTCCAAGGGTAGGAATAGATAGCGCACCACTACCACCCATGTTTGGTTCGTTGAAAGTTTTGTTCCACATCCATTGAAGAATAACTTCTATCATATCCTTCCCTATGTTCTCATACGAACCATACTTGGCAATTACTTCATCACCAAATGTATCCAAAACTTCCTCAAACACTTGATCATTTAATAAAAATTTCCCCCAAGACTTTTCCGATGATTCCTCGCCCCCAATAAACACAGACTTTCCCTTATCATTGTTTGCCATAGCCGGGTTTGATTATGCCATTTATTTTTTTATTTTTTATTTTTTAAACCTAGGGTGACTGTTGATTATCACTTTAAAATGAACAACGGGGTTGGTTTGGCAGTTAATGTTCGATGAAAAAGCCTACTCTAGTAATCCTGTTGCTTTAATGAAGTTTATTTAAATTTACAAATATAGTCCTTGAAGTATAATTGGCGGGTATTAATCTAGATTTGCATTTTACCCCTCTTAACCTTCATACCAGCAGCAGTAACACACTTGGGAAGATTTATCTTTAAATCTAACAACAATTGTAATTCCTTAAAGCAGTCTTAACCATACATTTGCCGCACTTTGGTTTTTGTGGGTGATGGTTGAACGGCTTTTGTGGGGAGATTATATGGAAATGTATGGTGCATAAAAATTAACAACTTTGAACAACCAAAATTGGGAACATCAAAATAAAAATTATCAACTAAATTGAAACAAAACTGGGAACATTAAAAAAAAACAATCATCCACTAAATTTGCTTCAAATCATAAGGAAATAATATTTAATTAACTGACAAAGATCAATTACAATATGGAAATTAATCCGAAAGATATGACAAATGCAAGTTATCATAAGTGAATGTTTCTAAACATTCATCTTCTGAAGCTTCGTCAACCTTTTATCCTTATTCAATTTTTTTTTCTGATCTCCTAAGTGACTTCACTTCTTTCCAATGTTCGTCTGCCACCTCTTTAGCATGCCTTGCTCGTGCCTCCGCCCTTTCTTTATCTTCTTTTCCTTTTTTCTCCTTTTCTTTTTCCTCATCGACGGCTTCCTCATTTTCTTTTGTTTTTTTTCCACAGCTTCAACTTCTGGTGCAACATCTTCCGTATGTTGGTTCATGTAATGTTAAATAAATAAATCAAATGGATATAGAAACATAGACAAAAAAATTTAAGATGAATGAAATTGTATCTTACTTGAGTTTGGGTGCTTCATTGTTTTCTGTTAGTGCCCTGCCTCATCTCTGGCTCATTTGTCTCCGGACGACATTATGAGATTTGAATTAGATTTTTATTGAATTTTAAATATATTATATGGAGTTAAGTGTAAAATATAAATCTCCATGTTTTTTTGATTACTTTAGATAATAAACAAATAACTCCTTACACTTTATACCCCATATACTTTATAATATGAACTTTGTTTACAATTACATGAGTATTAGTATTAGCTTGAGACTTCTATCCATTAAACTTACAAAATTTATAAATATACGAATTAATTTTAATACACGTTAATTATTTTAAAATAAATATTACTTTTAAACTTTCATCTATTAAAATATTATTTTTAATATGTGCGTTAAATGAAGACCCATGTTATCCTATTTAAAAGTTTAATTTATGCGTACACGGATTTGAATATTAAATACGGCTAAATTATTATTAACGGTAATATAAATATCAAATTTTAATCATGAGTTACTGTGGTATGAAAATAAATATACACGATTGTACTTATAACAACGACTCATGTAATTATTATTTAAAATTTTTATACGGATATCCTGAAAATATTTTTGAAAAACTTTACGAAGTATATTTTAACTTCATCAACTCATTATGTGCTACTAAACTCGCACATTTCGTATAACATGATACCAATTGTTAAAATTTAAACAACAACATTAACCTCAACATCTATGTCAGCTAAATAAAAGTTTATATACGGATATATTTTAACTTATAACAACGACAACGCCGTGCTACTAAACTCATACATTTTGTACAATATGATATCAAATATATGCGATTGTACTTATAACAACGACTCATGTAATTATCATTTAAAGTTTATATACGGATATCCGGAAAAAAAATTTTAAAAAACTTTACGGAGTATATTTTAACTTTATCAACGCTCATTAGGTACTACTAAACTCGCACATTTTGAATAACATGATATCAATAGTTAAAGTTAAACAACAACCTCAACAACATCAACCTCAACCTCAACATCTATGTTAGCTAAACAAAGTTAAATCTTTCATCCAATAAAATTTTGTACAAAATATTACTCCCTTCGTCTCAAAATTATTGTCATGAGACAAAAATACAAAATTTAATAAAAGTAGGGTCACTTTAATTTTTTCAATCACACAAATAGAATATTCATCCACTTAATTCTTTAGTTTTTACTTAAAAAGGAAAGTGGACAATTAATTTGAGACATACGAAAAGGAAATATGGACAATAATTATGAGATGAAAAGAGTAATAAATATTAATACATAATGATAAACTCATGCATATTTATTAGTTGTACTTATATTACAAATTTTCACAGGTAAATTCTTTAATGTTTATATAATAAACCAAAATTTTAAAATAATTTAAATTTATGTGTAAACCCCGTGAGGTGGATACTAATAACAAACCCGGTAATTAATATGCAATATTTCGGTACTCGGCATAACCACAAGGACTAATGTCAGTAATTTACTCTTAAAAAATGTACGAGTATAAAAGGTCGTGCTAGTCGCACTTTGCATTTCACCCTCTCCTGTTTACACACATTTCAAGAAGGAATTGGTATCGTCAACATTTTGAATTTGAATGTATAAGTATATTCAACTCCAATTTTTATGACACATCTAACGACAATCATTCGTTTTTTTTTTTTTTTCATGCTCATTATATTTCTACCTTTTGTTATAACCCTCGTTATCATTAACAATAGCTTTTTCAATCAGGCAAGTCGAGTGGACCACTAAAGAGAAATGGCGTCTAGTTTTACGTTGAATAAGTTTGAGATCAAGTTGATGAACGTTGGCAAGGAGTTGTTAACTTTGCCTTCTTCAACTGCTGACCTTCTTAATGTTCTTGAGGTTTCGTATTGTTTCGTTTTATTTGATTATTGATGATGCATGAATTTGAATATTTTATGGTTTAGTATATATGGATTGCAAGTATTGTGATGAATCTGAATATTTTATGCGCTAGGGGATAAATCTTGTAACACCATTATTAAAAGGACAACACTGCAGTAGAATTCGAACCCATGAATAACACTTTACTTTGCATGTCCCTTAGGAGTGGCTAGTATCGTGGGGGCTTATTGTTGTACTGTTGTTTATTTAGGTTCTCGCTATTTGAGGCTTGTTCAATAACTAGGGTAAGGTGTCTTTTGATTTTGGCTTAATTGTCTTGACCAAGGAAATTACTTAATTTGGTTAGTCGACATTGACTTGTTTGTTGCAAACTTGATCTAGAAGCATGACTTAAAAGAAAAAATCATAAGGTTGTAGGTTTTTTTTAATTAAGTCATATATTCTTGTAAAACTAATTAACAACACAAGAAAGTTGAAAATACCGTCAAAAGCTAGTGTGAACGACCTTTTTATATTCAGCTTAAATGCCTAATAAGCTTACGCGGCAAAAAGGCATTTTGGTCTGAAAAAGCAATAAGCTCATAAGCTCCTTAAGTAAGAATATCACTTAACCAAACACCCCCTTTGTTTTAAGCTACTTGAAACTTTCTCAGTATGTAGGGTTTTCTCTCCATGACTACTAGGTTACCCCACAGCCTACACAAGTACATAGTTCAGTTTACTACGATTTTTTTTTTTTTTTTTTTTTTGGTTCATATCGGGTTATGTATACAAGTTTATAGCATTATTGATGCTTTTTCTGAACATGGTTTTCGTTTATACTCATATTGTTTTGCTACAATTAACAATATTCAACTCTATGGTTATAATAGAAGATGGAAATTCTACAAAGGGTACATCAAACGCAATCCAAAACAATGAAATATGCAATGCAACCAGTAATTAAGGCACTGATTGCTAAAAAACTGTTGCGACATCCTGACGTGGATGTAAATATCTCGGTTGCATGTAGCATCTGTGAGGTCTTCAGAATTATGGGTCATAACACACCATACAATGATGAAGAAATGAAGGTATTAAACATCTGACGAGCTTTTGATTCAGCTCGTGGAGAATCTTCAAAGGATAATGTACTACACAACTCCCAAATAACCGCCCTTTTTTTCTCGGTGTACAGGATTTTTTTGAACTGGTTGTGATCACATTTGAGAAGCTATTTTCTGCATCTGGTGGAAGCTATACTAGAATGTATAAAGTTCTCAGAACTTTAGACAGTGATAAATTTTCGGTGATGATGTGTGACCTGCAGCTGGATGAACTAATAGTTCGACTATTTAAACAGTTTTTAACCGTTGCTGAGTAAGACCTCTGTTTCTTTGCAATAATTTTTCTATTAACTGCAAATCGTCACTTGTTTCGTGGAAGTGTAATTATTATTTAATGGTGCTAAAACCCTCGTATCTTAATCTCAAAGTCACAGAAACTTTAATTGTTTCATGGGTCGTGCCTTTTCAAAATTTGTTAATTTATTGTTATAATTGAATAGAGAAAAAGAAAACAATTTATAAATATAACTTTAAGCCATTTATCCGAAGACTTTTTAGCTCAACTAAAGTTTCTTCTTTTGAATTTCAAGCTCCAATACCCATGCTGTTGTAAGGAAGATGAAGAAAATTATGACCATGATAATAGAGGAAAGTGAGCTACTGAATCGTGAGCTTGTAGATCTTCTAGTCACAAGTGTGCGAAAAGAGAATGAGGTGAATGATATGTTTTCATTACCACTGACCGCATCATATACTGAAGTATTATTTTCTCTTTTAGATTTCATCACCTGTTTGCTGGCAACTAGGGGGAGAAGTTTTTAAGAAATTTACTGCTAAACTCAAACCACATCTCCAAGAAAAGGTGCGTGATATGGGCTTTGATCTTATGGTGTTTTATCAGTTTTCATTCTTGCACTTATTGGCTACGATCTCATTATAGGATTCTTGTAACAACTAAGTAACATTTTTCATAACTCATATCACTGCAATCCCAAATTTTGTCCAATGTGCAATAATTACAGCTATTTTCCAGGTGGCAAAAAAAGTTCACAATCATTTGACAGAAACTAGTCCCTCTATAACTGATTCAAGCAAGCTGACGACGGATGCAACTCGCAAGAGGAAACTTGAGAGTCTAGATGGAAGCATAAATGTGGTGCAGCCTATAAAACGTTGTCAAGATTTAACGACACCTGAAAGTGAAACCTTTTCAACTGATGACCCACCCACACCAACCAAATCTGCATCAGAGGTGAACGAAAAACGCAAGATAAATAAAACTTCTGAAGAAGAAACAACATCTGATTTCAAGTACCATTCTGGGTAAATGGTGGCAAAATGGTCGTTCATGTTGGGTAACTGGTCAAAATGGGTATTTTTGAGTGTGTTAATATGGATCTGGCCGACCCACAAAAACTTCCTTTCTTTATTTTGCGATTAAAAGACTATAGTATTACAATGGTAATTTACCTTATCAAAAGAAAAAACGGTTTAGGCCTTCTGAATACATTGCAGGTGACTTTTAATCCGTTGAAACCGTTCAAGTTGTTTGCATTTTAACAAATTTCTAGTGTTTTCTCATTTGACCAATGTATAAACCAGTTTACCCGTTTAACAAATGTGTAGCATGTTCGCATTTGACCAAAGTATACATGACAGATGTTCATTCCATTTATGCTAATCATATCTAGAACTACTGAACTATACAGGCTCATTGCATTGAGCATGACGAAAATTTGGTTGGGAGGAGTATAAAAGTGTGGTGGCCTGAAGATGAAGAGTAAGTATCGTAGCAATTGAGCTAGCTTCATGAATCTTTATGGATTTTTTAATGTGAAGATCTTTTGCTGCAGTTATTACCAAGGAGTTGTGAAATCTTTTGACTGTAGAAAGAAACAACACCAGGTGTGATGATGCATTAACTTTTTCTATATACTTCTTGTATGTAGCTAACATATAATGTTCTTCATACATATTATAGGTACTGTACGATGATGGTGAAGAAGAATTTTTAGACCTCAAACAGGAACAGTGGGAGTTGGTTGGAATGACGTCCAAATTCTCTGATTATGAAATCAAGTTGATGAACATCGGAAAGAGGCTATTACTTTTGCCTTCATCAACTGATGAACTTCTCAATGTTATTAAAGTTAGTATTTTCTCTACATATGATTCCTCTTATAAATTATAGTTTATAAAAGAAAAATACTTTCATTCAATGTCATGGATGGATTATCTGAATTGATAATTTTAGATGTTGTTTGCCTAGGATCATATTATTTAAGTCTCGTTAATGTAGTATTTATTTAAAGTAGTAGATAAGATTTATTTGGTGTCCTTATATAACCAGAATATTGTCGATAACTTAAGTCAATTACTCAGACTAAGGCTGCAAATGTGTAACATATGATTTTATGTAAATTTTAGATTTCAATTGATGTTACAGCTATCAAGACTTTTCTATCGAAACACGTTTGGCCACCCAATATCTTTTTTATACGTATTTGTAATAATTTTGGTCATCGAATATAATTTGTTTGCCATGTTTATTAATTTTTAACTATATGGTGTATCATTTGAATAGCAAATGGAGAAACTTCTATATAGAGTGCAACAAACGCCATCCGAATCGATGAAATACGCAATGCATCCAATAATTGAGGCTTTGGTTGCCAAAGATCTGTTGAGACATCCTGATATGGATGTAAATATCTCTGTTGCATGTTGCATCTGTGAAGTCTTGAGAATTATGGATGATAACGCGTCATACAATGATGAACAAATGAAGGTTTGCAAACAACTGAAGTATCTTGTTAAATTCAATTCCCTATTATCCACCTTCTAATATATTGGTTCACAGGATTTTTTTGAACTAGCTGTAATTACGTTTGAAAAACTATCTTCTGCATCTGGTGGATGTTATGCTAAACTGTTTAAAGTTCTTAAAACATTAAGTGGATTATCATATTCGGTGCTGGAGTCTGACCTGCGGCTGAATGGACTAATAGTTAGACTATTTAAACAATTTATAACAGTTGCCGAGTAAGAACTCTTTTTCCTTTCTCGCAAATAGACATGTTTTTATTAATGAGCAATGATACATATGCCTATAAACTTAAAGATATGTCAACTCCATTCATTGACATTTGGCTTGGTCATTTTTTATTTTTTAAAATCAGCTATTGAGTTTGCTGTTTTAATCCTATTGTTAAGCATATCGTTAGGCATATTACTTAGGCACATTAATCATTTTTCTTCATTAATCTGCAAAAATTCATAGATTCCATGAAAGTGTACTTCTGATATAAGAGTGACACTGTTTTATGCTAAAACACTCCTCGTGCTGTTATGGAAGTTCTTTTGACATTATTTCAATAGAAAAATAAATAAATATCAAAACAGAACTTTATTCCATTTAATGAAAGACTTAAGCTCAACTGACTTTTTTCATTATCATTTTGAATTTTAAGCTCGAATGCCTTTGACGTTGTACTTATGATGAGGCAAATTATGACCACGATCATAGAAGAAAGTGAGCCACTCAATCTTGAGCTTGTAGATCTTCTAGTCATGAGTGTGAGAAAGGAGAATCAGGTAATAATTATGATTTCATTTACCACTAAACTATATCAATGTACTGAAATCTTGTTTGATATTGTAGATTACTTCGCCTGTTTGTTGGCAACTAGGGGATAAAATTCTCAGGAAGTGTGCTGCAAAACTCAAACCACATCTGCCAGATAAGGTATGTGAAATATGGGAATTGCCCGTCATGATTATTGCATCAGAAAATGACATTATGATGTTTGTCGATTGTCACTGTCTCTGAAATTTGTTATAGTTAGATGTTGCAAAATGATAGCTTAGGTTGGGTAATGGGTCAAAATAGGCATTCTTTGGAATGGGTCAAACCCACAAAGCACCGGATTGGTCCGAGTTGGACAGAGTAATCTGATATCTGACCAGGCCGAGTAATTTGGCCGATTCACCTCAAAGCGCCTCGGCGCATGGCTGAGTACCGGGTAATCCTATTTTACTACACTGGATATGACTATTTGTACAATAATAATTTAACTTTTGAAGTAAAACGACTTAAGGTGGTCGTTATTCAATTTCAAAACCATGTTTATCATGACATTTGTTTAGGATTTTCACATTTTACTGAAATTGACCCGTTTACCCAATTACCCATAACATTGTCAGTATAATTAGTTTGATTTTTTTAAGGCTACATTCCTTAATCTAGTAATAAGTAACAAATTCTAAGATTACATTTTAGATAATGATTCTTTCTTTATGAAATTAAGAAGAATGTGAAAAAAAGTTAAACAGTCAAAACCACCCTGTATGACACATTACCAATATCATCACCATTCTAATTAGTTTTGTATCGATGCTATAGTTATTACTGTGAATTAAACTCCTTTTACTTTGACTCGCGTTTGTTGATATATCTTTTTAGGTATTGTATGATGTAGATCTCTTAGATTTCAAGCGGGAACAGTCGGAGTTGGTTGAAATCGTCTCTGTTACACCGGATTTTGTATATATCTCCCCCTCTTTATACTTTTGAACCATTATCTTTCTCTTTTCTTATCTCGATGTTTAACCTGCTACTTGACCCGGCCTGCTAATTTTGTCAGGTGGGACAGGCAGTCCCTCAATGTGGCATAGTTTGTGTCCAAGGCTACAAAGTGAAGCAAAGTATTGCACCATTTCTTGAAGCCATTTTCAAGAAACACGGTGACATTGCATCTGACTGTGTATTCAAAACACATTGCGTGAGAGAATCTTTCCTTGAGGCTATATGTGAAGTTGTTAGGCGAATTCAAACCAATGATCTTACAACCATCATTTCTAAGATGGAAGAAATAGAGTGCCGCGTGTCAGAAGCACAGGCGGCCAACATCAATGTGTCGTGGCTTCAACCTCACTTGGAAACCATTCACAAGAAAAAGTCAACTTTGACAAAACTAAACATTGGTTTGGTTAAAAGATCTGCCATAATGGATTTAAAAGAGAGACGAATTGAGCTTGTGGCTGCACAAGATGGGGTTGACAAGGCTGAAAGGTGCGTGAAAGTACTAAATCTTGTTGAAAAGATGCTTGATGACAATCTTTTACAGGCTAACTAATTCATGTTATGCTATGTAATTATTAGAAGATTGTTAGGGTCATACTTGCTCCTCTATTACCACTTTTACTTCAGAAACACCTTACATTTTGTCTAATAATAGGGTGTGATCTCTTATTTGCTGAAACACTTGGTGTTGGTTTTTTTACATGCTTCTTTTGATTTGATTGTAAAAGATTACACGATCATGTTTCTATACAATGCTTTAGAGGCACTAAATAGGCGGGTGGGTCTGATATAGTAACGGGTCAAATGGGTTGGGGTCAAAAGGGTAATTTTTAGTGCAGGTCAAGACTAATGCCACACTTTTATGTTCTTCGATGTTAAAAACAATAATTAATTTGTGCAGTATTATCAAACGTGTACATTTTTTTAATGTAGCCATATATGTATACTTTTTCTGTTATGTTGTTACTAGGACAAATATGGTATGTCATAGTCACGCAGATCTGTTGGTCGCTTCAACCTTTTGTTAAAATGACATCATATGAAAAGGGTGAAAGACTGAAAGCTGTAGTATCTTCATTGAGGTTTACTTGATACTTTAGTATTTTTTTCTAAAAATTTGTATGTTCAAACATTTTATACTAACAACTATATATGTTAAGAATCATAGATGGATGAGCCTCAAAAGCCAGTTACGCGAATGTTATCTTCCTAGCCATCTTACATGACAATTTACTCATACTTATTGCTAGTCAATTAAGGCAAAGGTTAATGGCAAAAGACCAACTATTCTAACGATCAAACTTTGTTTCTGTGACAAATCAGTTTATGCATTTGGTTGATAGGCACAACATCTTGCCAGAAAAACAAGACGTTTCTGTTTTAATGATCAATCGATTAGTAGATAACAGAATGACACAAGAGTTCTACCAACGACAATGCGTATAATAACTTAACGAATTATAAGAAATCGGTTTGTCTTATAATGGTCTAGTTCAACCGGATATATGAAATGTTTACGAATCACTTGAGATAAGAACATACTAATTAAACAAAAGACCACAAATCCTTAGCTTTACAACAATCATCATATTATCACATTCCTTACTAGAAATTAATCGATAAACTAAAAGAATCAAGCAACAAATTCTTTAATAAAGTTTAGAATTGCCAGAGCTCTTCTTGGATCAATCATATCAATCCCATGAAACCCGACCTCGTCAAATCTTGCTTCAACCACAACTCCTTGCATTACCATTACTTGCACAAGATCTTGTTGCCTATCAATCAATGGATCCCCTCCAAATCCCATTACCAAACACCTTCCTAGTCTTTTCATCTTTTCCTTCACTTGTTCATCCCCTAATAGATTGCAAAATCTGTGATCTCGATCCGTACCCTTAGGTAATGCAAGTTCCCACATAAGATCAATAACGGGCAATGGAAACAATGTATCCGCAGCTAGTTTTAGCTCAGATTTTGTTCTTTTTTTGCCTCCAATAAGGGGTTGGCATAGTATGCTCCCTGCGATTGTCAATGGAGACATGTCATGGTTGAGAGCGCGTAAAGCCGTGTGTATAGCAATGTTGGCCCCGCATGAGGATCCATAAAGAAAAACTCTGGAAAAATCCACATATTGTTTAATCCACGAGTCACCATTTGGATCTGCAGCTTGCTTTTTTACCCAATTTAAAGCATCCATTGCATCATCATATTGGCCAGGGAGTCTTGTCTCGGGTGCTAACCTGACGTTAACCGCAACCACAATGGTTGGAATCTCAAAGGAGAGTCTGTTCATAGCTTCATGGTTCATGACATCAGATACATCAAAAGTAATCCAACCACCTGCGTGAAAATACATGATCAATGGAAGCCGCGCGATTCTGTTGTCATTGGAGGGTATTTTTGTAGGTCGGTAAATACGCATATATGTGTTTTTCGTGGGGTCGAGGGTGACATCCTTGCTGACCACTGTTTGGCCAGGTTGGAGGTCACCTTCGCCTGTAGAGGGAACTTGTGGGAAATTAACAAGGCGAGTGATTGTGCCATCATCATTCTTAACAATCTTAAGATGCTCATATGGATCAAATTTCGACATCTTTTTGGTAATGAGATTAGGAACAAATTCTGGAAATTTTAAGATCTTGATTTGTGTTTCTGTGGTATATATTTTTTGCAAGTTTGTTATAAAGTCTTGAAGGGCTATGCTATATTTTTGGGCATGTAGGGAGCTTGACACCATATATATGTTAATCGAAGATAATGTGTGAAAGGTTAAACTATGTCTTTAGAGAATATAAATAGAAATGTTTGTTAGGAATTTTGTTAAGGTGGCTACTTATGTAGGTCAAACAGTTTGCTGAAGGGTTAAGTAGATTTTTTCTACAACAAGTCGAACTACGGGTTAATTGGTTGGATCGATACACAGAAACACGATCTTTCTATATATATTTTAGTGTTATAGATAATTAATGTGTCACACGGCTACGATACAACAACAATATGCTAGTTTTTTCAGTGAAGTGATATAGGACTATGCATCTGAAAACAATTTGGGCGGTTTTCGAGTTGTTTGAACCATTTGACATAATTCGTCAGTCGATAAGTGTTAAATTTATCCATTTAATAGTTACAAGTATATGGGTCAAATTAACTATGTCTAATGTGTTTATAGTTTGAATTTATTAAACGACACGAAGTTACAGAGATAAACTAACGAGAATTCAGGAAAATAAGAGTTTATACTTGCATCATTTTAAGACACGCCTCACTTGGATCCCAACACCAATATATCCATTTTAGACGCCGCTCAGTACGTTTTGAGTTTGTACATGTTCAAGTTGTTAATATTCTCCTTTAATGGGAACGTGTAAGAGGCAGAAAGTTTAATCTGCTTACCTTAAAGTCTTACATGATACGATTTAATTTATAAGTAATGCTTATCAATATTACAGTTTTGACAGAAACAAAACAGAATAGAATAAAACGAGAAATAACGATGAGATGCAGGAAAATTCATTTATGAAGATGAAAACCTCAAACAAATGGAAAGCATAACCTCCATTGATATACAAAATCCAAATTAACAAATAGCATAACTATGTATCAAGATTTACATGTACTCAGTTTGTGTATATAAACACTAACAAAAAAAATGTAAAAAACTCGATCAAGCGACTTATCCAAGTGGTTAGGACATTAAAAAGAAAGTTTTATGGATTTTGAGATCGAGTCTTACAACTGCAAGAAATTTTCATCACCTCATCTGGTCACGTGTGTTGGATCATCAATGGCATCCATGGTGCTGTTGATGGCTCCATCATCTCTCATTTTCTCTTTCTCTTCAAGCATCCACTTCTCTTCTGCTAATGCTGCATCTTGTTCTTCTTTAGTGAATGGATGATACATGGCCTACATATTCAACCATTTTCACGTAAATAATAAAGTTAAAGCTTGAAAGAGAGTGATGGAGCATGTAAATGGGGGGAAAAGATCAGCATGTTTGCATACCTTGACTGTAATAGTTCCTCTATCCTTCTTATCTTTGATCTTGAGCATATCAAGTGAAGGCTGAAGTCTCAACTCAATATCTTTCTCGATTTGGGGTTCAAGATCAACCAACGGCAATTTTGCTATGCCCAATCGCTGGTCAGATCCAATATCTTCATCGAATACCTGTTTCAAATTTACACATCATATGATTAAAATACACTCGAACGTATTTGTAGAGTAGAGCTACATGATAACATCTTTATGACGATGGGGAGGTTTTCACACTATAAAACGACTAATATGTCACTCATTCTACCACAAAATGAGTGCATCATTATTACTTGAATATCTAAAACAATTAATGAATCTAATGGAAAAAAGACAAAGGTATGAGTGTCTCACTTACTTTTAATTGGCTGATTTGGGATATATTTGTATTATAACGGGTCAGACAGGTAAAATCAAAGATGATTAAAAACGAAACAAGCCAAATGGGTCAAAAAGTTTCAAATTCGTCCAAAGTGAATTTTTATATGCACAAATCCTGCTACAACATTTCATTAATAAAGATGAGACTATAGTTAAGATAATATATATGTTTTGTACTCATATTTGGCACACTACTTTTATATAACTAAAAAATTAATATTTTGGGACAAAAGGTGTTTCGTTCCTTTTTTAACCCATAACCCAGCTCGCCCATTTGGCCACCTCTAAATGTTACAGATAAAAGAATCAACTTTGGATAAAAACGTCACTAGATAAGAGAATGTTGCATTTTCTAGTGAATTTATATTTGGATAAGAAAGTAAACAAGCGGAATAATTAAACCTCAATAACAGCATATTGGGTTTCTTTGTCTTCAACAGTGAGATGAAACATTTGATTCCAAACTGGATTCAAGTTATTTTCAATGACTTTTGTTTTGAATTTTTCAAGTGGCCGAATGAAAGCAACAGCATAAGGATCGGACTTTCCCATCATTTCCATATTCTTTAAATGATTCGCCTTCACAATTGTTAACATGAGTTTCCCTTGCGGCTTAAGCTCCAAATCACTGCATAATATAACAACATATCACTAACATATCGAGCAAGTGACTTTTAGAATCATCATTCTCGGGTTTTGTCAAATATTAACAGCCATCGTAGAGTAGATATTTGAAAAATTATGAATATGTAAATACTAAAAAAGACTATTTCTAGTGTCTTTTGTTTCTGCATTGTAAATTTATAATCCTTTTTGTGCAAATGCCAAAATCGCTATAGTTTGCAACACAGAATGAAATCAATCATGTTACCTTGTATCAACAGGCACACCACCCAAGGGAACAACAATCCTATGAGGCCACTGAAGCATATCGGTGATAATTGAAGTTACTGTGTCCTACACAAAGTGACGAGCATGTGTAATGATGCAAAAATGCTTATGAAAAAAATATCAAATCTCTGTATTAAGAAAGCTTACTTCAATCATATCTGATAGTCCAGGAACGGCTGTCAAACTTCCACCAACAGCCTTTAATGTATAATCGAATCTTGGCTTTGGCTGATGCCAGAATCCAGAAGTTACGTATTAGTTGCCAAAGAAGAATTTATTCACTTTTACATAATTATATTGGAATTTTCATACATGTTGCCATTTGCATTTCGTAATTATTCTATGACTTTCATTCTTATAAACAACGATGTTACTTTTTATAATTTTACAAGAATAGCAGTTGGTTTGCAATCCAATACTAAAGACGGTGTTAAATAGTCAATACTCCTCATAGAAATACTCGATTATCATCATGACTACAATTAATAGAAAATATTTTTCCAATCATCGAAATATTTAGTTCAGGGTTCATAAGATCAATAAAAACAAAGTATTACAAGATGTGTAAAATTGTACCTCAGAAAGTAAAGCCACAACAACAGCAGAAATGCAAGGAATTTCATCACAAAGTTGAAAAATAACTCGAACAATAGTAAAAACTTGAAGATCCTTCAGCTGTAGGCAATATAAGAGCATCAAATTATAAGATGATAGTATTAATTAACAAATGATTTACAAACACTATCATTATTATTGAATAAAATGTATACCAACCTGAATAGGTAACGACACACCAGCAGCTGCAATTCCTAAAACAATATCTGGATCACCACCCCATCGGAAATCCATGTCCATTGTTATTTGACCTGGCTTTGTGCTCTGGACGCGTATACCTGCATATGTTAAGTGGGTGTTTGGATGTGAGTTTTGTAACTAATTATGTGACATAAAGGAATAAAGGTGTAGTTAGCGGTGGATATTGCTTATAACTAATACCTTCAATCTTTGGTGCTACGTTTCCCAGAGACAGTTTACTGAACTTTAAAGATGAAATCGCTGATGGACGATACTTTTCCAATATGGGCTCAACAGATTCTCTGATTATTATAGTAGCAGCCTGCATATGTAACATTTTACAAGACTATACTCAGACTAAAAAAACTATAAACTTACAGCTTAATTTCAAAAACAGCATAAAATTTAAAATAGTATGTATTATGGCAGACATGTGTGATTCAAGGAGCCTGCACTGGTGTCTATAGTTAACAAATCACTATATCATTCTACGACCGATAGTTAGAGGTTCCTAATAGATCAGGAAATAATCTTTTCGAAATTAACAAGTTGCATTCAATATTTAAGTAAAAAACACATGGTGCCAAAGCAGGAACGGTTGATGAGGTACCATTTATGCAAGAATACTAAACAAGAACGAACTCTATGGAAGAGAACTCGACTCGATGTCCAGTTTGTGATGATGCTTTAGAGACAGCTCAACATCTTTTCATTGATTGCACGGTTGCTCGAAATCTATGGGTTATGATTCAAAATTGGTGGCAACTTGCTGATTACCCAAAAGACTTGCAAAGTTTAATCTTTTGGAGTGACTCGACTTCTCTTCCTTATCGACTGAAATCTTGTTTTGATGCAATCATTCAATCAACAACCTGGATTATTTGGAGTTATTGGAATAGACTTTGTTTCGACATCTCCCCTCTGCAGAAAGACACTCTTGGGGATGAAATCAAAACTTTGCCTTACTCTTGGATTAGCCATAGGAAAAAGGATTTTCATCCAAATTGGAACATTTGGATCCTTGATCCAGTAAATGCTTGTAATAGTCTATTGTAACATTTCAAATTTCTAGCTTCTCGCTAGTATATATATAATTCCGCCGTTAGAAAAAAAAAAAAAAAAAAAAAAAAAAAAACACACTAAACAAGAACGAACTAGAAAAAAAGGAACACATAATAACAGATAAAGTTAGAAGCCATGAACATAAAGGGTATGTAGATAAAAATTACCTCTGCAACATAAGGCCACAGTTTGCTTAGTTGTTTGTTCAACCATTTAACCTGTAATTAAGAACGCAAAGAAACCTAATTGACGAGATAAATGTAAAGCTATCTCACAAATCCAGAAAGAAGCTCTAACCTGCTCATAAACAGGAAATGATATCCATTCAGGATAGTTATCACCACAAAGTTTCTTTAGATCTTCTCTATCAAGAGATCCCAGAAGCTTTATATCAGCTGCCTGAGGTAAATATAAAGTATCTTATTTCAACTAATGAAATTAACAGAAAATGGTAACATAATTTAAATCTCTAATAAACCATATTTGTTCATTGACGAAGTCTATGTTTTCACTTGTATATATCATTTCCTTTTTTTTTTATTTTATTTTTTTTTTCTTTCTCCCCCCTTCCATTTTCCGGGCTTCCACATTATTGTCCCCACACAAAGAACCAATGCCCAAAATACAACTTCTTTTGTTTTGGACCATCAAGATGGAACCCACAAAATGAAAACTTTACTAAGCCGAAATGAATATAGCCTAAACATGAAACCACAATCTATAATAACACTAGCATATCTATTTCGTAGTAGTATACCTCTTGTGATCTTTTACTAATGTACGTTTGTTTGAAATTAACAACGTATTAAGGAGTGTTTGGGGATTATTGTGACTTGAAGAACCTGCATCATGGGTGTGGTTTGGTGATCATATATATATCTGATCAATTCTTAACCTACTTCTTTCTTACTACACAACACTAATATTGCATGTTTAGGCTAGCTTTTATAATCATATCAGTGATGAGCACAAATGCGTAAATTAACATGTATTACAAAATTTCAACGTAAAACAATCCAACTAGACGACGTTGTATCAACTAATCATAAGTACCATCTTAATGTCACACTAATGTGTTACCTTGGCAGCACGGCTTTTGCTTCGTAACAACATCATATAACGCCAACCTGCCATTATAGCAATCCCAAATAAAGCCCCCATAAACATTCCAGAAAGCAAACCCATTTTGGATTCAAATGAGATATCAGAAGCCCTACAAACATAAATCTATATCGTAAGTCATAAAAAGAATGTGTGACGCCCGCGACGATCATAAGAAAAAAAGACACACGCCCACTGTGTAATCACTGTGTATTTTATCTGTTTCAAATTCCAGATCTGTTTTGTTGTTTCTTGGCGTTCTCTTTTAATAAGTAGCCATGCATGGTTGTTGTGATGGAAATATGATGATGGATTATCAAGACAAAGAGCTGTTCATGTAGATTTAGATCAATGTTTTGTTTTTCATGCATGTAAATCTGTAGATGGTTTGTGATATTTTCAAGAACACATGTTCATATGTATTCCTACAATAAATGTGGTTTTATGAAACATTGAAACTTACGTTATAACATGGTTGGTTGTATGAATGTTTCAACATTGATTTTGTAGTATATAAAATATGTTAGAAAATTTAGTGCACTTGAGGGATTAATTCACACCTGAGGTACGGAGTGTACACCCATTTGGTCACTGAATCCCCTGACTCAATAGTGGTTACTAGTAGAATTTGTTTCTGCTGATGCTGATGAGAGATTCTGCTGATGATGGATTCTGCTAGTAGAATCTGCTGCTAGTATGATTCTGCTGACAGCATCAGTTTATTCTGCTGCTCATTTTTAACCACTGATTCCTACTATTATGGAAAGTATTATGTTATAATTAATGGGCCGTTAATTATACATAATTTCATGGGCTAGGTTTGAGTATTCTCTATTATAAATAGAGGTCATAATATATCTGCATGGATATACGAAATCACAAAACCCTAAACACTTAAATACGCATCTGGTTCTTGGTTTGTGCCTAAAACAAGAACATCACTTGGTCTTATCCCATAGAGATATTCGTGTAACCCAGGCATAGGGTCGAATAGTTTCTATTGGAAAGTGATACCACGATTTCAAGTGAATATCCGGTACCTTATTGATTATCTTAACCCTAATCTGGGAACTTGTTAACTCAATTTAACCAACAAAATATCTTTAAAACTAAGAGGTACTACAATCATAAATCTCCCAATACAAGTACATGCTATTTATTTATTTATTTATTATTATTATTTTTAATGGATAGCATTCTTGAGTAGGTAATACATAATCAAATCATTCAAAATTGTCATTCTAACCGATAATTTTAATTGACAGTTAATAGTATATAATCATGATAGATTGATAGGTTTATGTTACAGAATGTGTAAATGCAAATTAGAATGTAGGTTTTATTTTATTTTTTTGGTATAAAATTGATAATTAGGCTGATAGATTTATTTTAAAACAATGATGGTGAAGTTTTTAAGGTGATGAGAAAATGTAGGGGTGATGATAAAAAACAATAAATCAAACCGAAATCGAGAAAACTGAAAAAACGAAACAAAAAAAAAACCACCAACAAACCGATGGGGATGGTTTTGGAATTAAAAGCATTACGATGATTGTTGTAAAATCAATCCAACTAAGAGACATTTTATTTTTTTATTTTTTTTTTGTTCCAGAAACAATCCAAGTGAAAGATAGGAGTTGATGTCATTAAAAATGAGATCTTTCTTAAGTTTCTTGGCCACAAGTGCCATGTCATTTCAAAATCTCCATAAGGTCCATAGGCTCCATAGGGTATTGAACGACAACATCAAATGAAATAGAGCTTGGAAGGCAAATTCACCTCATCCACCAAGTTAATGTTGATTTGTGGAGACTCATAGGCTCTGATAGGATTCGATGTTAATTTGACCCAGGGGCGGAGCCAGGAATTTTTATTAGGGGGGGGGGGGGGGGGGGCTCGGATATTTGAAGATAGTAATAATGTTTAATGTTTTTCTTTGCGAACCAACAATCGAGCAGGTAAACTTGTTTGAACTAAAATGATTGACTTTCATAATTAGAAGGATGCCTTTATTTTTATAAACAATTATAAAACTTGACGCAATTATCAAATACTCAAATCAACTTATTTTTCATAAACCAAAAGTCTTTGATCTAGTAGTGGTATGTAAGTTGTCTATCAATTTAAAAGTTGTGGGTTCAATCCTCGCTAAAAAGATTTGTTATATATATTGTGAGATATATGGTATAAGATGTTAAAGAATTATCGTTACAAAATTTATTCTCCATAAAAGATGCTAAAATAACATGTTAGCTAAAATTTCTGGTTAAAATTATTAGAAAAAACAAGTATCACAATTCACAACTTAAAAAAAACTAAATCAACATAAATAATGAACATTAAAAAATGTTACTACTTGTATAACTCTCCCAAAAAATCTATCCTTTCCTTCTTGTACACTCACGTGTTACTTTCACAAACATGTATTACTGTACTACTTGCCTAGCTACTTCCTATTGATATCAATATATTCTTCCTCACTCGGTCGGTTCTTTTTCAAACATCCGATCTACTTATAAATAATACTAGTATGAAGGTAATATTTCTTGCTTTTGTTTTTATTCCAATATATATTTCTTCAGTCCATGAAAGAAGAAAAATATACGTAATAATGTAAACCATAACCGGTTATTTAACAGCGGTGCTGCAACAAAGATCATCTTCCTCCGAGCGTAATCGCGATAAGGGATTAGGGGAGATTTGATCACTGTTGCTAATAGATTCGAAGTGCCAAACTACATGAAAGTCATGAAACATGGCCTGAAATTCAAACTATAAACCGGAGAAGTTGGGCCGGTTGGGGGTGGCTGAGCACCTGCCTGCCACCCTATTGGCTCCGCCTCTGATTTGACCCAACAGAGGTAGGACTCTACTTACACAGAGGCTCCTTGGGATTCTACTTTTAAGAGCAGAAGAAGATTGACGAAGCTTAGTCGTCATGAAAGGCTTTGAGATATAGGCTCCGAGCAGAGACTTCGAGATATAGGCTTTGAGCGGAGGCTCCAACAGGCGGTCAAGGTTCTCTCCCCGTTGACCAATCGGAATTCCATACTTCTGTTGGATGGTCCCTATCTCCCTATCCAGCTGAAACGGGAACATGGGCTTTGTCCATATGTAGTTAGTCCAGGATTTTAAGATGTAATCTTAGGAGCAGGTAAGGTTAAGGTTTCCACACTTATATATGCCCCTCTCATTGTAATTGTAAACTTAATTTTTTGTTTGTGTATGTAGTCAATAATAATATCTCTCATGTTTGACCTCGCAGACTGCTGCGACTATCCTAGTCGTAGTTACCACGTTATATCTGTTGTGTATTTACTTTCCGCAAGCATTGTTTGTGTTTTCTTTGTTTGTTCGGCTGTGCGTAGGTGCGATATCTAGAACAAAGTGGTATCAGAGCTTTAGTTACGATAAACGATGGCTTTAGACTAGAAGATAAAGATCAACAAGTTTGATGGTCAGGATTTTGGGTTCTAGAAGATGCAAATCAAAGACTATCTATATTATAAGAAGCTTCAGGAGCCTTTGGCAAAAGCCAAGCCTACAGGCATGGAGGCCGGTTGTGCAAGATATGCAGGGTGTGGGTGTGGTCAGGTTATGCTTGGCAGAATGTAGCCTATGATGTTGTCAATGAGAAGACTACACATAGTTTGATAAAGGCTCTTGTAAAACCATAGAGGGGTGAATATGTTCTTTTCGACTTACTTTACGTTTAATTACTAATATACCTTTAGTTAAAAAATGGTAATAACATCCACTATTATATTAATAATTAAAATAATTTTTTAATCCTTTAACTTTTATCATTTTTTGTTTCTAATGCATTAACATTTTTTTCACGCAATGACTACATATTGAACCTTTAAGTGTTGCATCAAAGACCACACAACCACAAATTCGCAAGTATATAATTATTTGTCATTATATACTGACGATATACGCAAGTATTTGTCTAGTAATATGAAAATTTGGTTATAGCTACTTGCAAATATTCCAACAAAATGTTGACAACATAAATTATGTCATGTAACTTTGTTAGTATTTTCTAAACAAAAATAGGATAGTTACAAAATTTACCACGTGCGAAAAGTTGATGAGCAAATATTTTTCCCCAAATTTCAACCAACAAACCAAGAATATTTCACGTCACCATGCAAACGAACAAACTAAAAAACATTCATTCCCAAAATTCATCCATTTTCATATCAATTTCATGAAATAGGATTTTGAATTATCCACATTATCAAAAAAGAAACCCCAAATTTTAAGATTAAAATCCGTATGGATCCATGCTAATACCATTTCAGAAATGACAATTACGTATTGTGCGGATTTTGAACTGTTTTTAAAGATTATTCTTACGGAAAGGTGACGAGAGAACCTTGATCAATTGAAATTGTGCATGGTTGAGGGAAAGCATGAAGATTTGTGTATGATATCTTAAAATTTTTAGGGTTTGTAAGATGAGAATTAAGTTTAATGATTAATTTTTATGGTTTTCTTACAATGTGCTATGTATTGTGGTTGTTTCGACGATTATTTATGCGAATAGAATTGTTTTGGTTTTATGCAATTTTAAGTAGATGTTTACTTTCTGTATGTAGATTGCTTGAGTGACCTTCACTTGTGTTTGTTTAAAAGAAAATATTTACTTTCAAAGTCCATTGTGTTTAGTATTTGTAGGATAATTTTTTGGGGGAGAGGGATCTATGTTTAGGCTATCCGGGTAAAGTCGAGACTTCTTTGGCTGTGATGTATGCGGCCTATTTGGTAATCGCATGGCCATTTCTACACTATTTTTTAGGCATCCCAAGATGTTTACCTAGCGAGTTCCAAACCTAGTCGGGACGCCTTACCACTGGGCCATGTAGAAATGATTTATATTGAATAATTAGAACAAGAATCAGATATTCAGATTGTAGCTATTTGGACTGATAGTCATGTAATTAGTTGATTGGGGTTTGACAAATTTTGGTTATTTAAGGTTCACATGTAAATTGACCTCTAGATAATTAGAGCCAATTTTGTTGCAGGCTTATATACGTGCTACTAAACTGATTATTTTATACTAATTTAGTATCATATAATCACTTTCCAAATGCACACATGAATACTGAATGCTGAATAGTAATACCCTATTGATTTAAGGTTATGCTTGATTGAGTATGGTTCTATCAGGCGATGATTATTGACCCTTAAAATGGTAATTTTCAGGTGACTATGCATAAATATTTGCTGCTTAATAACTAGTTGAAGTGACACCATGGATGATGAAAAGGAAGAAAGTGGTAGTCAACGAGCAGAAACATCCAATTCTAAACCTATGAACAACACTAACCTTAAAAATGTGAATATTGGGACTAGTGATGTAGATGCCATGTTAGAGCAAGCATGTTTAGATAGAGATAAAGAGCTGGATAACTTAATGAACCCATATGGTGAAGATAACGACATTTATGGATTTGATTTTTCAAATTATGAACCTCATTATCTCTCGGAAGATCTCCCGCGTTCACCTTATCTTGCCCAACAATCATCCTTCTTGACTTCATCCCCAAGACCTAAACCGAAACCTGCCTCACTAGATATAAATACAGAAATCTTGAATCTGGTGGATTCGGCAATCATGGGTCAGCCCGAAAGTGTACAAACGATGAAGAATATTGTGAGTGGTGTAGAGAATCTCGGAGATGAAGTCAATGCAGATGGTATTGCTGACTTGTTAGTCGATACACTTCTTAAAACAATGGGTGGTGTGGACTGTTTCGAAGAAGATGATGATTATAATAATAATACACCAACTGTCATGAAAAACACCAAAGCCGCTTTTATATCAGGTGAAATACTTCCATGGCTTCCTTGGTTAACCGATAGTGTTGGATGCATGTCCCCTAGGTCCCGACTGGTTCGTGGGTTAAGAACCATTTTAAGATCATGTACAAGAAACAGAGCTATGTGTTGTTCAGCAGGTTTGATTAGTGTTCTTCTACAATCAGCTGAGAAGATATTTCTTGATGATGTTGGGTCCACAAAGCAATTGAAGTGGAATGGAGCCCCGTTATGTGCGTGCCTACAGTATCTAGCTGGACATTCGGTCAATGTAGCTGATCTCAAAACATGGTTTCAGCTGGTAAAAAGAACGATTAAGACTCCATGGGCTCCGCGGTTGATGGTTTCTTTAGAAAGGGCATTGAGTGGGAAGGATTCAAAGGGTCCACAATCTTCGTTTGAGTTTGATGGTGAAACCTCGGGTTTACTCGGTCCAGGAGAGGGTCGTTGGCCGTTTCCTAATGGATATGTGTTTGCCACATGGATATTTGTCGAGAGATTTTCCGATACATTACATACAGTAGCAGAGGCAGAAGCTAAAGCGGATGAAGTCATGGCGAATATGCCTCGGTTGTTTAGTTTTGTTTCTTCTGATAACCAAGGTATTGAAGCATATTTTCATGCTCAGTTTTTGGTTCTTGAAAGTGGAAGTTGTAAAGGGAGAAATGGTCAATCCGTTTATTTTACTCATGCTTTTAAGCCACAATGTTGGTACTTTATTGCTCTTGAGCATACTTCAAATGGTGAAATAAGATTATATATTGATGGAAGATTACAAGAAACTCATTCTTTTGAGCTTCCAAGAATAACCAAACCGCTTTCATTTTTCTGCATTGGGACTAATCCGCCACCAACAATGGAGGGTTTACATCAAAATTCAAGACAGTGTCCTGTGTTTGGTGAGATGGGACCGATATATATTTTTAAAGAGCCAATTGGACATGAATTGATTGAGAGATTGGCTTCTCGGGGAGCGGATTCAATTCCCTCATTTGGTAATGCTGCAGGGTTGATGTGGTTAGCGACTAACGCCCACGTGGCTAATATTGAAGAGGAAAGTGCTCGTTTGGATGCAGATATCGCAGGATACCTTCACTTACTATATCATCCTAGTTTACTGAATGGTCGTCACTGTCCGGATGCTTCCCCTTCTGGTCCTTCAGGTTTTATGCATATGTTCTATTCTCACATACAGTAAATATAGCATATATTGTTCTCTTAAATTCAGTTGTTAGAATTTTGATAGATTTTTTAATCTTTACTGCATATCGGTGTCTATTATGACCTTTTAGGCTTCATATAAGTTGTTTGTTCCACTATCACCCCAACTTCCAAGTTAATTTGTCACATCTTCTTAAGTTAATAGCATCCCAAAGGTGTTGATAGGATTAAATGACTTTCTATCATCTTCATTATATTAAAAAAAGATTTCTAGAGTGCCGAAGTTGCAAGAACCTTCTTAGGGGTTGAAGCCACAATAATCACTTACTAGTACACTGATTCTGATTATGTTTATAGTTTTCTGATTATTTAGGGTCAAATTTTCAGATTTGGATAATCACAAAAGAAGTTTCCCGTACTCAAACTAGAGTAATCCTATAAGATGAAATGATAAATATAAATCTAATGTAACTATCTGTAGATTTATAAATTGATTCTCAATCTTGCAAAATGTGTTTGTACAGTTGGGGTTTGCCTTCTGGATTAGGAATTCACATGTCATGAAGACCACATCACCCATAGAAAACTAATACACAAGATATCTTTGTCTTTATCAAAGGGATATTATAAAAGTTTGCTTATGGGACACATGGAATGTTACTTTCAAGGACTTGTGTTCGTGTCTAATAAATTTTTATATATTTAATTGCTTTCGTTTCAGGATTGCTTCAAAGACCAGCGGAGCTTCTCGGGCATGTACCTGTAACTACAAGGATGCGGCCCGCAGATGCTTTGTGGGCATTGGCGTATGGAGGCCCAATGTCTTTACTTCCATTTGTGGTAAGCAAAGTTGACAATGATACATTGGAACCCGAAAAAGGAAATCTTAAAGCTTGCCTGGCCTCCACGTCCCTCGCTGCCCCAATATTCAGGATCATATCACTTGCACTCCAGCACCTTGGAAACAGCACTGAATTATGTCGAACACGTGGGCCCGAGGTTTTATCAAAAATATTAACACACCTTTTAAAGACTTTATCATCACTGGATGCTGCTAAACAGACAGTGGCAGATGAAGAAATTGTTGCAGCAGTTGTGAGTTTATGTCAATCTCAAAAGAACAATGCTACACTGAAAATGCAGCTTTTTAGTACTTTATTACTGGATCTGAAAATTTGGAGCTTATGTAGCTACGGGATTCAGAAAAAGCTTTTATCATCTTTAGCAGATATGGTTTTCACCGAGTCAGCTGTAATGCGTGATGCAAAAGCTATACAGACACTTCTTGATGGCTGCAGAAGATGTTATTGGACTATTCATGAAAAAGATTCAATGAATACATTCTCAATAACCGGCGGGTCTCGCCCAGTTGGAGAAGTGAATGCTTTAGTAGATGAGCTTCTAGGGGTTATCGAACTACTTTTGGTGGCAGCGCCTCCTCCAATGGCAGTAAATGATATTCGGTGTTTACTTGGATTCTTGGTTGATTGTCCACAACCAAATCAGGTAGCATCATACCATTATCAGTGATTTTTCTGTAGTTGCACGTGGTCTAGATTCTGTATCAGCAAGTATACTGTGTAGTGTAATATAATAACTTAATCACTAAGTGATTTTCAGTTAGACCATTAGTTTACTTTCTAACATATCACATATGCTGACAAGAACAAGTACAATGGTGTTACAAGTATATATCATTATTGCAAGAAAAAAAAAGGTTACATGTTTCTAATTTATTTGATTTTAGTGTGGTTTGTAAAAGTTTTTAAGTTGGGAAACAGCTTAATCCTTTGTAAATAATAATATCAGTGTTCACTTATAGAATAAAATTAGTTTTTGATATATTCTAAAAGTTTAATGTGGGAAAGGGGGTGGCAAACGGTGACATCATATATAAGGAATGATTCATTTTTATGTCGATTTTCTGTTGTCGCTGACGTCAATTTTATCACTTTTATGCTACAGAATGTTATGATAAATGGTTCGTCCTCTTTTTGGATTCCATTGTTCTCTTGGTCAATTTTTTACAAAATTAGCAGGCCCATTCTTAGTTAATTGTTCTTAAATAATTCTTTTTGTTTAATGTCATTCACAATACATTCTGAAGCTGTCTTTATCCAGGTTGCAAGGACGCTACACCTGATATATAGGCTGGTAGTTCAACCAAATACTTCAAGAGTCGCGAATTTTGCAGAAGCTTTCATATCATGTGGAGGCATAGAGACACTTCTAGTTCTATTGCAGCGGGAGGCAAAAGCCGGAGATCACGACTTACCTGACAACGATGATGAAGTTCTATCCTTCTCTGGATCTAGAGCTGAAAGTGGTAGTGGATTTCCCGAAAGTAGTCATCTTGATGATGTCACATCCTTGAATGGAAGTGAATTTTCATCTTTTGATCCGCATAGTCGACGTAATAGTGTGATTCCTGGCATAGCTTCTAGTGTTGGAAGCAGAATCTCAGCTTCCGAGAGTCTATTTATGAAAAATCTAGGGGGTATAAGTTTTTCAATTAGTGCTGAAAATGCAAGGAATAATGTGTATAACATCGATAAAAGTGATGGAATTGTTGTGGCGATTATTGGGCTTTTTGGGGCTTTGATTGTTTCAGGGCATTTAAAGTTTGGTTCTCATGCTCCTCCGGATCTTACGGGTAATCTTCATGGGTTTCTTGAAGGTGCGGGTAATATGTTTGATGACAAGGTTTCACTTTTACATTTTGCTCTGCAAAAGACTCTCCAATCAGCACCAAATAGACTTATGACTGGGAACGTTTACACGGCTTTATTGAGTTCCTCGGTATGTCTTATACCCAATTATAAGTGGAAATAAGGGCAGGTGGGGTATAAAGGTCATTACCGGTTAGGGTCAGAAAATGGGTAGGTTTTGTATGGGTGGACATGGTCAGGGCCAGGTAGACGAGGAACACTTTTTGTCTAAAGATTCAATTTTACCAAAATAATAGTGTGTTAACTGTTAAGTATGCTTACAAAATATATACTGTACTAGTCCAACAATACTCTATTTTATTTTATTTTTTGAATAAAATGATTTGGTATATTATATGCATATAAATTATATTTTCATCCTGTCAGCAGTGGCGAAGCTTGGAATTTTTAAGTGGGGGGTCGGGATCTAAATTTTTTTTCCTAAGGCTATATTTCAGGTATACCGAAATTTTCGGGGGGTCGAAACCGAATATACCGAAATTTTTCTACACGAAAACTATATACCCCCTACATCGCAAAAAAAATTTCGGGGGGTCGGGCGCCCCCCCCCCCCCCTTAAAAGCTGCGCCACTGCCTGTCAGAACCATTAGAGATTAAACATAACCTGAATCGACCCGTTTAAAAGTAAATGCGTCAAAATTATCATATGTGTAGGTATGTTATAATCATTAGTTGAGTAGCACACACAAGCATGTTGCATATTTCAGGGATGACTTGTTTCATTGGTATTATTAATGTTTTTCTATATTAGAGAATGTTTACCATTTTATTGATATGATGTAAATTTTCCGTTCAGCTAAATTCATCAGCATCAGATGAGGAACTGAACTTCTATGACCCACAACATCGCTTTGAGCATTTAGAACTCTTGTTGGTTCTTTTGCGTTCACTACCCTATTCAACAAAGAATTTTCAAACTCGAGCATTACAGGTGATCTTTGATTATCATTGAATATTGTTGCAACTTTGTTACTTGTTTATTAGTTCAGGTTTTTACAGTCATCTATCAAATTTCATTTTCGTTTTTATATATATACTTCTTTTGATTTCAGGATCTTCTGATTTTGGCTTGCAGTCATTCACAGAATAGAAGCAGTCTCACTAAGATGGTAGAATGGCCCGAATGGCTCTTGGAAGTTCTTATATCTAATCATGAGGTCATACTCTCTTCTTATAAGCCAAACACCTAATTATCCTTTATGCTCCTTCCCTCTTGAAGTGATATAAGCGCTTTTGAGATATACAAAATATCTGCAACACTTTCTTTTTTGACCAAGTTCCAATCTCAATATTACATATTTTCACATTTTTTTTTAAACAACCACTCATATCTTTCCCATTAGTATGCATCACTTATTTGTACATGCAACTTACTTTTACAGATGAGTGTGACAAACGCTTCAACATCTTCAAGCAACAAAGATTTTGAAGACCTTATACACAGTTTCCTCATTATCATGTTAGAGCATTCAATGCGTGAGAAGGATGGATGGCAGGTTTTATTCCATCTATTTACATGCAACTCATTGACTATATTGTTATGTTTTTAAGAAAACGCTGTTGATTTTTTAAAACCTGTCTTCTATGTTTTACCATCTTTGAAGCATCTATGGTTCAAATATCAATTATAATCAGTTCATTTATATTGTTTTTGGTCATACTTTCCCTTGACAGGATATTGAAGCTACCCTTCATTGTGCAGAATGGCTTTCGATGGTAGGGGGATCTAGCACGGGCGAGCAGCGGACAAGGTATACTATGACTTCAAATTATGAAACCTTTTAGAAAAGTCAAGTATTATTACCACTAAATGGTGTGTTTTATCTTATTTTCCTTGATTTGGTAGACGTCAGGAATCATTGCCAGTTTTTAAAAGAAGGCTTTTGGGAGAGTTGCTGGACTTCACAGCTAGAGAGCTTCGTATTCAAGTTAGCCATACTATTATATTTTTTCAACTTTACTCCCCAGTCTTGCACCTCCAGAGATCTTTGATTGATGACAATTATATTATACGTGCATGGCGGTGGCCTGGGTTATTTTATTAACACTATATTATTGAGAATGAGGAACAATTTACTTTTTTCTTTTAAAGCACAAGCGATAATATACTTTTTCAACTGTGAGAAAAAAATCAAATATGATTTATAACATAAAAATGCTCCTTCGTTCTCAAGTTGATAAGCCATCTCAAATAATTCCCACGCTACTTGCATGTAATAAGATATTACGTCATGCATGAGGCAATAAGTTATCATCTTATTTATCTTTGTTTCTATGATCTTTTTATTTTGATTTATGAAGAATTCTTTTATTTATTTATTTATTTATTTTGATAAAATTGATAAATTCGAGAAATCTCGTTTTCATGCAGAAACAAGTCATTGCTGCAGCATCTGCTGGTGTCGGATCATATGGATTACCCCCTGAGGTCTCTAAGGCAGAAGTAGAGAATGCTGCCATGCTTTCAGAGGCTTTGGTAGAGAACGCAATTGTGATGTTAATGCTTGTTGAAGATCATTTGCGTTTGCAAAGCAAACTATTTAGCTCAACCCAATTTCAAGCAGGTTCTACTTCTCCGCTTTCAGCTGTCCTACCTGTGATTTCTAGTCCCTCTGCAATCTCAAGGCCATTGGAAGGATCAAATTTGTCAAAGGACTCCGCAATTCCTCATGATGTATGTGCTTTTATATCCAGTTTTAGGAAAATATATATAATTTAATAGACAAAAAAAAAAAAAAAAAAAAAAAAAAAAAAAAAAAAAAAAAAAAAAAAAAGTCGGGGGATCAACCCACCCTGTCTGACCCAGCAGATTTTAGCCCCATACCCAACCTGCCACTTTGTCATCTCTATCTCGAGTGTTAGATTTATGCTCTTATTCTTTTCAGGTTCTTGCTTCAATGGTTGATGATAAGGGGGAAATTTCAGAATCCACAATGGAACGCATTACAGCTGCAGCAGCAGCTGAACCTTACAGCACGGTTTCCTGTGCTTTTGTGTCGTATGGAAGTTGTGTGGTAGATGTAGCCGAAGGCTGGAAAAACAGAAGCCGATTATGGTATGGGGTTGGCCAACCTTCAAACACAGCTGACTTTGGTGGTGGTGGCAGTGGATGGGACTCCTGGAATTCTTGTTTGGAGAAAGACTCAAATGGGACTTGGGTTGAACTTTCATTAATAAAAAAATGTGTCTCCATGCTACAAGCTTTATTGTTAGATGACTCTGGGCTTGGTGATGGGCTTGGTATGGGTGGAGTTCCGGGTACAGGAACGGGAGGTATGATGACTCTTCATCACATGTTGGATAGTGATCAACCGTTTTTATGCATGCTTCGTATGACACTTCTTTCATTGAGGGAAGTTGGTGATATTGATGGTGAAAATGGTGTAATAATGAAAAAGGTCAATGCTGACAATGTGGCATCTGAAAGATTACATGGAGATGATGGAAGTGCTCCTTCGTCCTTGAGAAACAGTCCTCGAGGACTAATGAGGCAGCCCACTTCAGCACTATTATGGAGGTATACCTTCATTCACATTTTGGTTTGTTCAGATGTATGTTAGAATCATATGTTGTAAAATGGACCATAGGAGAGTTTTTTTGGAACTGCTTTCACTGTTAGAAGTTGTAATAATCAGATAATCAACTGTGATGTTCTTGAAATATTCTGATTAACAAAGAAATTAATACATATATGACGGAAAAGAACATTTTTGTGAGAAGAATAATATATACAATCATCTAAGTTCCGTGTATGAGTCCCTCAAATTACTTTGTTTACCTTGAATCATAATTTAGCAGCTACTGTGAACTTGACAATCCAAAACGGATCAGTAGTCACATAATCAAAAGAATAATTTGTTTATTTAAACATTAAAATAGTAGATATGTAGGCACAACTAACTTTTGCATCTATGATGAACAGTTTGCTTTCACCAATCTTGAACATGCCAATTGCTGAGTACAAGCGACAGCGGGTGTTGGTTACATCATGCGTTTTATATTCTGAGGTTTAATTTATTAATTTCCTTAAATAATTTTCTTAAACTATCTCCATGTATCATAACTACGTGTATTCTTAAATTTTAATTTAATATAAGTCACGCACAGGTATGGCAAGCTGTAAGCCGGGAAAGACTCCCGCTAAGGAAACAATATCTAGAGGCTATTGTACCACCACTTGTGGCTGTTATACGGAGGTGGCGGCCTCTTTTGGCCAAAATTTATGAAATTTCTCCCCCGGATGGATTAAATCCTCTTGATGTTGATGACCCTGACCTAGATCCTGAAGCAACACCTATAGAGGTTTAACTACTATCCTCCTCTCGTCTTATACTTCATCAGAATGCATGCGCGGACCTAACTGGAAGCTATAATGTAAAAGCGAAAATATTGAATCCCATTTAAGTATTTCATGCACTGATTTTTACTCTTTTTAAATAATAGCTGGACGAAAATCCTAAATTTTCCACTTTCCGACTGCAAGTTTCTTTTATTTTTTTGTTATTCCTGCCCGACTCTAGCTATTTCCAGTTAAGTTGTGTCATATAGCTATACCATGAAATGTTTGAGCTTTTTTGAAACATCTGACATGTGCAATTGGTGCGACTAGAGTGCTCTTGCTTTGATCACTCCTGGATGGGCTGCTGCCTTTGCATCTCCGCCGGCTGCAATGTCATTGGCCATGATTGCTGCTGGTGCAGCCGGAAGTGAAACCTCCCCTCCAACACCCACATTAAACATCCATCTAAAACGTGATTCATCCACATTACTCGAAAGAAAATCAAACAAACTTCATACATTTTCGAGCTTTCAAGAATCCTTACAAGCATCAAAGAAATCATCAGCTGCTTTAAAAGACAAAGCTACTGCACGAGCAGCTGCCTTGGCTGCTGCTCGTGATCTTGAACGAAATAATAAAATCGGCTCAGGAAGAGGTTTGAGTGCTGTGGCTATGGCCACGTCATCACAGAGGCGAAGTAAACATGACATGGAACGTGTTTTGAGATGGAATGTTTCTGAAGCAATGGGAATTGCATGGATGGAATGTTTGCAATCGGTTGATTCAAATTCAGTTTATGGGAAAGATTTTAATGCATTGTCGTATAAATTTGTTGCTCTTCTTGTTGGAAGTTTAGCTTTTGCTAGAAATATGCAACGATCAGAGGTATCTTTTTGTCTCTTCATTTCTCTTCATGTTCCTTTTTTTAAAAAATTTATATGAAGGGTTAATTTTTATTTTAAATTTTTTTAGGTTGATAGGCGTGCTCGAGTTGATTTTATTGCTCGGAATCGTCGATGCACTGGTATACATGCCTGGCGCAAACTTATTCATTACCTGATTGAGACTGACAGTCTTTTTGGGTTATTGAGTAAAAGTCTTTGCAATCCTAAACGAGTATGCTACTGTCCTTGATCATTTTTCTTATTTTTTGTGAAGTTACGAGCATACCATGGATAATCCTAATGGTGGGAAACTGGGAAGGTCAGGTTGATTGGGTAACGGGTACTTTTTTGTATGGGTAAAAACAGGTCAGGTTGGTTGACCCTAAACACTTTTCTCAAAATTTTCAGTTATAATTCCAAAAGGTATTCACTTAAATTATATTATTTTGGTAACAATATAATTGTTGTTAAACATGTGATCTTTTTTTGGAAAAAGGCTTGAATAATATGATCCACGAAGTTATATATGCATTAGAAATACACTTTGGGGTACTTTTCACCCATGGGACTAATGATAAGAAAATGGTGGAAATTTCCGTTTGTAACCACCTCATCATTTTATAAAACTTTTTCATAAACCTAAACTTAAATAGTCCCTAGAGGACCGGATTAACCCCGAAAATATTGTAGGTACTTAACTGCGTTTTCGGTAAGAGTACATAAAGTTTTTTTGACGATAATTCAAAACATTTTTAGAAGTTCTAATCTAAAATATGCTACTTTGAATGCACAGCTTTTCTGGAAAATAGACTACATGGAAACTTCAACAAGGATGCATAGATGTTTAAGGCGAGACTTCAACGGCTCAGATCATTCTGGCATTTCCGCATTTAAGGAAGATCTGCTGAAGCTAGAACGTGATAAACAGAACTCAGTTGTAGCCCTAGAAGCTCTCTCAACAGCATTAGTAAATGAGGATGATGATCAAGATGCAGCTGTTAACGTGGACTTTAACACAGATGAAATGTGGTTGTATGAGGATATCCAAACAAGGCCATCTACAACTGCAGAACAGCAGTGGCAGGTTCCAATGGATTCCAGTGAACCTCAAGTTACAAATTACCAAGATTTGGCACAGAGTCCATCAGCAACAGGGCCAGGATATATTCCCAGTGAACACTATGAAATTATTATTATCGAGCTTCCAGCATCAATGGTTAGACCATTAAAAGTTCGAAAAGGAACATTTCAGGTAATCTTTGAGTTTATGATACTTGCAGCTGTAGATGGAATTATGGGCGGGTCATAGCAGATTCTAGGTCAAAATGGATAATTGTTTGGTAGGGTTAGAAATGGTCGGGTTGGGTTGTGTTGGCCTAAAACACTTACCATTATATTTTTATATTAGTAGTTAGCGTCTGAAATTTACTAATGCTAGGAGGCTTTATGCATCAAACTAAGAAGGCACTCAACTTTTTTCACATAGACAATATTTTTGGAGAATCCCAGTGAAGGAAATGTGGATAAGAATCGAGGATCAGCGATAACTGATTTCTGTACAAGTTTCTTATGGTTTATAAATTGAAAAAGCATCCTAGACTCCTATTTGCTTAGAAAAATATGGGCATTCTTATACATGGATAGGTGGCTTGTCTCAGTTGATAAACAATACTATAAAAAAGAGGTTGTTTCATTTCCTACATGCTATTATCATATTATTTAAAGTAATCCTAAACATACGTGCATTGTTTGTTCCCAGATAACAACAAGGAGAATAAACTTTCTTGTTGAAAAATCTGAGAAAAAATCTGAAGGTAAAGTTGACAAAGACCGGAGCTGGTCGATGGCTTCTCTTCATCAAGTACACAACAGGAGGTCAAATAAACAAATTAATGCTTTCAAACTTTTAGATTTTAGTTTGTGAATCTTCAGTTTTGGCTTTTTCGTGTCCTTCAATTAGTACTGTTGTTACAGATATCTCCTATGCAAAAGCGCTCTTGAAATATTTATGCTTGACCGGTCAACTTTCTTCTTTGATTTTGGGGTATGTTTTCACTATTTAACTGTATCTTATATAAAATATATATCTTATGTTAAACTTAAACTGCAAATTTTGACTTTGTACTTACAAGTCTTTTGCATTATCAACTTTTTCCAGACTGCTGAGGCGAGAATGAGTGCATTTCGAGCTATTGTTCATGCACGTCCTCCCCGTTTGAACAATATATACTTGGTGACTCAGGTTTTTTTCTTCAGACACTTTTTTGATGGAGTACTTCTAGAATGTGCTCCCCCCGTCCCATGAAAATTGCAACATTTTTCACTATGACCCTTTTTAATGTCTAAAAGGCCATGATCATCAGTACTGGTAATGTGAAAACTTTTCAAAATGGAAATATTGCAAATTTCATGGGACATCTAGAAATCGAGGGTCTTGTTTACTTTAAGAAAAATTATGTCACAATGCTTTTATCTTGTCTTAGAGATCTGAACAAATTCTCAAACGGACCCAACTTAAGGAACGCTGGTCACGCTGGGAGGTACCAATGAAAATGAAATATAGATTTTGATGTGTCACTTTTTATACTTTACCTGAAGTTATATAAATTTCTAACTAACCTTCTTGCAGATCAGCAACTTTGAATACTTAATGCAGCTCAACATGCTGGCTGGGCGTAGTTATAATGACATCACCCAGGTGGATATATTTTTATAAAAATTTCTCATTTTGGTATAAAACTATAAATAATGGCTGGTTTAAGCTAATTAATTTCGCATTTCTCTGCAGTATCCTATTTTCCCATGGATTCTTTCAGATTACAAGTCTACTCAGTTGGATCTATCTAATCCCTCTTCTTATCGGGATCTTTCAAAGGTCCCAGTAATCTTTTCTTTTTTACTTTTATGCCACCTATGCTATGGAATCCGACAATCAACATGTGATGATAAGAAGTATTATATTTTTTAACTTTCTATGCAGTGTTAAAGTAGTTAACATTCAGCCCATACTATCTTGCAGCCTATTGGAGCATTAAATGATGATCGGTTGAAAAAGTTCCAAGAAAAATACTCCAGCCATAACGATCCCATCATACCTAAGTACCATTATGATTCACATTATTCAACTGCTGGGACAGTAGGTTTTCCTATACCAAAAATATCTTTAGTTGGTTTATATTGCATCCTATAGCAAGTTTATGACTTTCTGTTGTGCAACTATTAAATTGAGTGGGCTCCTCTATGACAGGTGTTGTATTATCTCATGCGAGTCGAACCATTTACTACCCTTTCAATTCGATCACATGGTGGCAAATTTGACCATGCAGACAGAATGTTTTCAGATATGGGTGCTACTTGGAATGGGGTTCTGGAGGACATGAATGATCTGAAGGAACTGGTAATTTTACATTGAGATTATTAGATCGTGTTACATTTACACACAAATTTTATATCATGTGTTAATAATAAAAAGCTTTGTCTCAAAGGTCCCTGAGATGTTTTACCTTACGGAGATATTGACGAATGAGAATTCAGTTGATTTTGGTACCACAAAACTTGGAGCTAAACTAGGTATCAACTTAAAATATCTCTGCCATTTCATTTCAAGATCCATCTTATTTGTTTATAATATTGTTCCTGTTTTCAGATTCTGTTAGGCTTCCTCCATGGGCTGAAAATCCTGTTGATTTCATTCATAAGCATCGATTGGCTCTCGAGAGTGAACATGTCTCTGCACATTTGCATGAGTGGATTGATCTCATATTTGGGTGAGGTTTGTTTCGTTAATTCTATAGGTAGCAAAAAGAGTGGTTCAAAATGGGTAATTTTATGTGCGTTTGACTTGAAACACTTTTCGTCCAAAATTTGTAGATTTTTTAAAACCAATAAGCATTCGAAATACCATTACAAAAGTTATATTCCACCAATAAAATTATAAATTTTGTAAATAAATATTTTAGGTGGTATTAAGCATTTTATGTACACTGTGGTCGATTTTTGGCCCATTCAGTTTATATACTTTTTATGTTACATTTTTTACTAGTTAGAAATAAAATGTAATTCAAATTAACCCATTCATAAATGGGTCAAAACTGCTACCTCTAATTAATTTTCTTGTATTGTTAGTTTTTGGTTTAACATCTTCACATACAGGAAAAAGTGTAATTTTCTTTTGATGGTTTTATGATATTTAGGTACAAACAACTAGGGAAAGATGCTATTTTAGCAAACAATGTATTTTTCTACGCCACGTATGATGGGACTGTTAATATAGACAGAATCCAGGATCCAGTAAGTCTGTGTCTTCATGATATACTACGCCGTGCTCCATAAAAAAATTGGAAATTCTCAATTCTTTGGGAAGTTCTTTATCTAAAACTCTCTTACATGCACATTTTCATCATTACAAAGTTTGGATGATAATGATTTGGGTCCACACGATCCCTATTTTGTCATTATCATTTGCTAAAGATATTTGATATAGTCAATATTATTCTCTTTAAACTATGTTCTCGATCAAATAATACAATTTTCATGCGATGCATGGACCTTTTTTTTTTTTTTTTTTTTTTTTTTGAGGTTGTTGGATTCGAATATCTTTTCTCATTCTTTTGTATGAACACTGTTAAAGGTCCAGCGGCGTGCCGTACAAGATCAAGTTGCTCACTTTGGTCAAACCCCATCACGTCTTTTGATAATGCCTCATGCAAGGAGGATGCCACTTTCAGATGTTCTTCATATGAAGGTATCTCTCTTCCCATCCCCACTTAATTTACATGTAGTATGTCATGGAAAGTTTTCTACTTGGACCTTAATAAGCTTTCTATCATGCCTAAACTGAATTTTCTTATTTTGGGTCTATGTGAGTTTGTTGTTCATTTCGTCTTTTGATTTTTGTCTCTAGAGTACATAGGGGTGTAGATATGTGTTTTGAAGGTGATTATGTGATGATAATTCGATCAAAATGACTGTAGTACAAGAGATCGTATTTGAATGTAATAAAAAATTGGATTTACATTTCCATCTCTACGTTTGACACGTGAAGCTAGCCTAAAATTTTAGTCTAACAAGATTATGTATTGGCAGACCATCTTTCGGAATCCCAAAGAAGTCATACAATATCATGTTCCATCTCCTAACTGCTGCAATCTACCTGCATCTTGCATTCATGCAACTTCAGATGCTCTTGTCATCGTTGATACTAATGCTCCATCAGCAAACATTGCACTACACAAATGGCATCCAAATACTCCAGATGGACATGGAATGCCTTTCGTGTTTCAACCTGGAAAAAATAATTTAAACCCAAATAGTGGTGGAGGTTTCATGCGTATGTTCCGAGTCAAAACTGGGTCCAGCTCAAAGGAATGGAAATATCCTCAGGCTCATGCCTATGCAGCTTCAGGGATAAGGAGCTCTTCAATAGTATCCATCACGTATAACAATGAAGTTATCACGGGTAAGGATTTTGCCGCGTTTAAAACTTATCTAGTGCTGTTCATGTTTAATAAAGATGGCAAATTGGGCAGGTCATGTTGGTTGAGTAATGGTTCAAAAAAGTTACAAGTAATATTATAAGGACTGTCACAATGGGCCGGGTTGGGCCCCATAAAATACTTTTCTTGTTCATTTTCTGAGTTCTATGAACTAGTTAACGTGTTAAGTTTGTTACAAACAATAGTATTACAATAATAATGTAGCTTTATGTAACCCTTTACCCAAAAAAATAATGTAGCTTTATGTAATAAGCGAGTTTGAAGGTTTTATGTATTGCCCAATTCTGAATTCGTTACTATGATACTCACTTTGATCTTTGGGCCTTGTATTAGGTGGACACGTAGACAACAGTATCAGATTAGTATCACCCGATGGAGCAAAAACATTAGAAATAGCAAAAGGGCATTGCGCACCTGTGACTTGCTTGTCTCTATCACCTGATAGCAAGTACCTTGTTAGTGGGTCCCGAGACACGACGGTTTTAGTGTGGAGAATACACCGGTCACCAAGATTCCGGTCAGGCACCATGTCAGAATCACCTACTGGCACAGTAACGCCAACTTCAGTTAGTGCAACAACTGCAGCAAGTTGTTTCGTAGATAAAACCAGAAGAAGGCGTATTGAAGGTCCAGTTCAGGTTATTCGTGGCCATCTTGGGGAAATTATCGATTGTTGCGTGAATTCAGATCTTGGAGCCATTGCCTCGTGCTCTTATTTTTCAGATGTATTGATCCATTCGGTGAGTCGGGGTCGATTGCTTAAAAGGCTTTCTGGTGTAAAGGCCGATATGGTTCAGCTTTCAAAGAATGGGGTTATTGTCACTTGGAATGATTCAGTGCACATTCTTTCAAGTTATACTATTAACGGGATCCTGATTGCTCGTGTGCATCTTCCTCTATCTTGTTACATTAGCTGCATGGAGATTTCTTTTGATGGGAGGAGTATTTTGATTGGGTTAAACTCGCGCTCAAATAATGATTGTGATATTGAATTAAGTGAAGGTGGCGGAATTGAGATATTGGATGTTCCTTCCCCTTCAGTTTGTCTCATCGATCTGTATACTCTTAAGGTATGAAGTAGAGAGTAAACCATTGATGCTTCCTCTTAGAGGTGGAAAAATGGGTGGGTCCGGTCACGGGTCAAAGTGGATTTTGGTTAAAAAAAGGTTGCTTTTATGGGTTGGGTTGAACCGTAAACACTTTCTTATTACTTTTAAAATCTTTTACAAATAATAATGTCGAAACTTATTTAAACAAACATATGGTAAATGGATTTAGATTTTAGAAAATGGAGACTACATAACTTTGATTTTTTTAAAAAGGTGATTCTGAAGATTATATGCAATAAAAATACACTCTGGGCGATGTTTGACCACCATTTGGTTGCGTCTAAAAAGTTGCAGCATGTGGTTAGTAATACTGGTAACATGGCCCCTCAATTGAAAACATAACATATAATCTATTGTTTGTTGTTTTTAAGAGTAAGAATACAATTACAACTAGACATATATTGGTATGCAAAACCTACCCTTACAGTCCTGAATTTCACAAGGAATAATCTTGACCTCGAAAGCCAGAATTTTAAGAGTGTACTCTTTGACAGGTATTTCATGTAATGAGACTACAAGAGGGGCAAGATATAACGGCACTGACGATGAACAAGGACAATACTAATCTCTTGGTGTCAACATCTGATAAACAATTAATAGTCTTCACTGATCCTAATGTAAGTTCACCGTAATTTCCTTTCTCTTGATCCTAATATGAAGCAAGAAACTTAATGCCTTTAAAATCAAGACAGCGGTCAGTCTAAGTCATGACTGATATATCAGTCTTTCAGGTGAAATTCACGACTGTGGTTCGGCGAGCAGGAAGCAGTATTATAGGTTTGCCCAGGGGCAGCTGTCGATCAAGAAGGAGCTTGGCAAGTGTTTCAAGTGACGAGGAATAGCAATCTTTGAATACCAAGAGGCTTTATTACGATTTCATCCAAGTCATAGGTATGTTGCATCACAAAATTTACTTTCAAGATCTAATATTCAGAGGGTGTTTGGAATTGCTTATTTCTTTTTGAAATAAGATGTTTGGAATAAGCAACTGAAAACTGCTTTTTTCCACTCATAAATAATCAGATAAACAGTTTTGTTAAGCAAACTCAAGCATCCTGAAAACTGTTTATTGCTTGTGTCAAAATTTCATGGGCAAATTTAAGAAGCAATACCAAACATCCCGATAATGATCTTATGTCCCACATTTTATAAAATTTTAATCAATGCTTTGTTAAGTACAGTCACTTAAAAAATTGCTCCTAAAATTGTAAATAAGCTTCTTTGTGATGTTAAAGTTGAACCCTTTTTTCGTCTGGCACACAACTGCATATGCGCCTTCAGTTTGAATTACCCTAGGAACACGCCTCTGAGAGGGTACATCTTTAAGGGATAGAATCAAACATTCCCATAAACAAAAATGTTGCATCTTCCAATAAACGGAACTGATTATTCAGTTCGAATAACATGAGTGAAAGTTTAATAGGTGAATGTTGACCTTTAATTATCTGTTGCTATTGCTTGTAGGCCAAGCCTAATGATGGAAGGGTCAGATGCTAATTTCATGACCATCTAGGGAATGTCAACTTTTCACCCGTTGACCATAAGGGCAAGCTCAATCTTTTCATAAGTTAACACACTTGGATTCAACTACTGGCTGCTGTTATTGTGTAACATACTTTTCTCGGCTTCGTATATATCAGATGCAGAGTATTGCATCCACACTAGCTAGAGGGCTATGCAAATTTTGACTATGATAATGTAAATTGATGCCACCATTTAAAGTGGCCCTCGAGCCAGTACATTTTTACTCTGATATCTTATGATGTAGTACTAAACGCTGTACTCACGAGCAAATGAAAAATCAACACTGTCTTCGTGTGCTTGGTATTTAAGTAGTTTTTGTGTTATTTTAAAGCCTTTATGCTAAACATGGGCGATATAGTTATTTTAGGGTCACCATCTACTTTTGGTTTTTGTGATTTTGCTAGATACCAATGGAAATACAAGTTAAGCTCGGATACATGACACACTCGTTTGAGCCAACTCTTTGTTTTGCTTAGTTTTCTAGTGATTAGAAACTAATTGCATCTATTAAATTCCCAATAGAGATTTCGTGCAACCTAGCTTTAAAAGGGTCAATATAGTCAGAACTGCAATTTTGGTATTCAAAGAATGTTTGGGATTGCTTGCGCTTTTTTTTTTTTTTTTTTTTTTTTTTTTTTTAGTGCTTGCTTATAAAATATTTTGGTATTCAAAGAATGTTTGGGATTTGGTATTCAAAGATTTATTTATTTATTTATTTTACTTATGCTTGTTTATAAAATAAACTTTATATTGCTGGGAAATAGTCACTTCAGAAATTTGTATTTACTCATCTCTACTACTAATAAAGAGAAAACAATTAAAATAAATAAATAAATAAGAGTAACTTACATGGATAGTCCTTGTGGTTTGACCAAAATTGCATATACCGTCCTTGATAGTTTGTAAGGACTCATTAAGTTTGCACGTTTCGACTGCTGTTAAGGATGCACCCAGTGTGATGTTTTTTTGAGTCTTAAGAAAAACTATGTGTGCGGTTGTACAAACGAACACTTATTGCCATTGTGAAATGTTGCACAGAAAGATATGTTTGTGTGTATACACATGTGTATCTCTATATATGTGTTTGTGCTAATGGATCATTTTGTATTTTGCACATCATACATAATAATTTGTTATAGTTGCAAAATAACTTGTCATGTAATTTGCTTAAGAGCAATTACTGCATTACTGGTTTGATACCTCATTCACCCTTTTAGAGTTTTGTTTATGTCATAGACGCCAAGCATGGCTACATTTCCAGACTAGTTATAGCCAAATGTATTATCCTCTAATTACAAGAATGTCTAAAGCTAAATTGGCATCACCATAACTTTATGTTCTAACCAATGAACCACATCAACTCTAAGGATATCTCACAATTTTGACTACATCCATAACACCATTGTGCAGTCTTACATCCTTAGATTAATAATATTACACATCCTATATCTAAACAGGCATCGTCAAAATTTGAGATCACATAGAGTTGGAATCAAAACATGGCATAAACAAAGGAGGTAGTCTTATCTTTCATGACTTACCAAGCCTTGTAAATAACTTAATATTCATCCTTTTTATACCCATTATCTTCAATAGGAAACTATCCTTATGATATCTACAAGCCTTAACTAATATATGACTAGCAAAATTCATAGTGAGCTCTATCTTACTCTTCAAAGCATACATCCATGAACTAGCCATCCTAAATAGTGAAGGTTTTCAAAATCAATGTACATAGCCATCTGGTAACTAAAACCAAAGCACCTATTTTTCACTTCCAAACAAACAAGCAGAATTTCAACTACCAGACACTAACCATTACCTTCAATATAACATCCTTCAATTCTACTCCTTATTCCATTCTACTTATATTCAACCGTCTTTTCCTATCCCTTAGGTAGAAATTTGCATTTGAACATCTGACTCCTTACTCATTTGGAGTATTGCTTCTGACTTTTTTACTTTCAAGCTCATAAGTTGCAGCTGTATACTCTCAATAATAAAAATGATTAGAGAGTCTGCATTTCTTTACTTTCATGGGAATAGTTTTTGATTTCTCTCATTCCAGATAAAGTATACCACATTAGCAATACACATTCTATTCAACACACTTTTGATTGAGTTGTTGCAAGGACCATTGGCCAAGTTAGTGATAATGTTTCTCCAATTATTATCCATGCTTCCTCCTTTTATCTTCTCCTTAATCTCCTTTCATACCTTCTCATAGTACTCACAAGTGAAAAATAAGTGATCATGAGAATTATTTGTGTTTACGTATGTTAAATATTGGAGGTTTGAGGCAGCTATCCGATTTGGTTTCCCTTGGTCGGTAAGGACCCCAAGGTGTGACCGGATTCACTAGCTGGGGTAACACTTATCGAAGTAGCCGGAGTGGATTGTGAGAATCCACTCAGTGTGTGTGTGGCGAATCTAAGATGGCTCATTATGGGAATGAGCCTTCTATTTATAGGAATGGCCTTAGTGTTACATACCCTACCTGGGAGTCCATTTATGTTTCTAGGATGGTCCACATGGTGGACTTCCAATAGTGGAGGCAAGAGGCTTATACATGGCATACTACTCATGGCCTTACTAGATGCGTGGAAAGATCTACACATGTTTGCTGCTCTTCCTCATAGCTAATGAGGTAGTGACATGTGCCTGTCGGTTGCATTGGTCCTGGGAGACATTCCGTTTCCTAGAGAGGGTTTTTGTCATGCGTGTGAGCCTTTCCTGGGAGTGTCTTTCCCAGGTGTTGTATGATGGGTTGTAGCCGCTGTTGGGCTTGTTTTGAGAGTGTTGACCCTAGCTTATTGGGCTAAAGGCCATATACGTTATCAAGCCCCCCCCCCCCCCCCCCCCAATCCATTAGTGTATTTGATTGTCTCAGGGAAATGTAATTATGGACTCTTGTGATCCGTTATGATTTATTCCAAACCATGTTTTAAAGTATTTTATCCAATCACACAATGTCCACACATAATATCAATGCTATATAAGTCAAAATCAAGTGTACCGCATTACACAAAACATGTTTAAAACGTAGTTCTCATAATCATAATATCTCGTTCAAGCATATAACCAAAACTTCACATAAGCTCAAGCATAATAGTCACATCGTTAGCAAGTAATAAGAATCATCACATAATCAAGTTCTCGCACCAACACATAATCAAGTTCTCGCCAATATGTAATCTCAACTTAATTCAAAAGGCTTCCGCTTGGCATTCTGGCAAACGTTGGTCGAGGATCGATTTTATCAAAAGTCGTGATAGTTTAGGTTTTTGATAAGTACCTAGTTCTCTATAACCTTGGCACTGATACCTGTAACACCCCCAAAATTTGATACAGCGGAAGACTTACAAGCTTTCGAGGTGCTACGGGGATTGGTATGCATCACAAGTATAGATAACCAAGATATCAATATCCATTTCAAAACAAGTAGTTCATCAAGTTATAAAGTTTACATTTATTTCAAAATCATGAAAATAGGGCCCAAATAAAGCATAAGATAGGTCCACAAAATAAAATCAAAGTTTTGATCTTCGACCACTGCCATTTTCCAAGCCTCCAAAAACTAGCGTTCCATTCCAACATCTTAGTTACCTGAGAAAACATGCTAAAAGTCAGCTAACGCTGGTGAGTTCATATGTTTAATCACGAGTTTAACAGTGGACCTTGGACCTGATAATGTTATTTTGCTATGTGGGACTAGGGGCAGATCGATTCCATAACTTCCAACACAATTTCGAATAACGATAATCATCCTTTCATCATAACGAGATCTCAAGTAGGGCCCTAGCGACTCTAGCCAGGCAACACGGTTATAGCAATGGATTGCCAACCTGGTCTAGGCCGGAAGCAGATATCTATTCTTAGCTAGGCATCACGGTTATAGCAATGGTTGCTACCCTAGACTAAGTCAACATCTACCGCATATCTAACCCTAGCTAGTCAACACACAATAGCAAATCAAAAAGTAGTTGCAGGTTGAGAAAAATAGTTGCATGTTTCTCACCCCAAGTTTAAATAAAACATAGTTGAGAGTAAAAGTGGGGCTATAAACTCACCTCAATCCAGCAAAAGCACAAGAATCAACAGAAGAAAAGTAGAATATCAGCTATCACGTAACGCCAACTACTGACTCAACACAACCTATTCATCTAAAATCTTTCATTAATATAGTTTTCGAACGTTAAACGTATCCTAGAAGTTCCCCGAATATTCTCTGTTATACTTTACAAAATATCCATTTGAAAACCATTAATTATTGCTTGATATCGTTTGGTATCGTTATGTGTGTGTGCTGGAGACATAGTCTCGACTCAAGTGAATGCACGCCAAGAAAATTGGAAGGAACAATCCACATAAGTTAACATAGCCACATATGGATGTTATACTGGTCTGAATCTCTATCTACGCTAAGGCCAAGTGATATGACCCTAGGATTCGATAAGTTCTCGTACGAAGGGTCAAATATTTATCAAATTTGTCAACTTGATAAGTTTAATCATTCTTCCGTTTACTTATTGATTCCAAAGTTATATCGTCAATAACAGTCGTAGGATACATTTCCCATTAACATGATCGCCCAATACACTTATCAGGCTCCTATTGGACTCATCAGTCCAATAGGTCCAATAACCGTACTAGTTGGTTATATTAATGTTAAACCAATCCGAAACTCAACATTTATGAATGGTATATTATAATATAAAAATAGTAATTCTTAGTTTTACGTGCACTCGAATATTTAATAATTCACGTCAACTAAACGTTTGTTTTTGAAAACTCTTATGTTTTATTTCAAAAACCATTTCGTATTAATCGTAAAACCAATTTGATTTTATACAATTAATAAGGTTAATAAGGTTTCCGATAAGTATTAATCTAATATAATAGTCAATAATTATCGATAACGTTATTATTTATTATGTTACTCATTAATTGTATAAGTGAATATATATGTATACATTTGCATATATACATTTAGACCTATATATAAATAAATATATAAGTGAATTGTTATAATAAATGAGTTTAACGAGTTATTATTTATTCGAGCCCACGTGTTCGAGCCATCACTTCCCGGTCCACAAGTAATATAGTCTAATAGTCCATGTTACTGCGTTGTCGAAGTAACCGTTGACTAAAAAGTCAAGGCGGCCTCGACGTTGCACAATCTCACAAGTATATCAATGTAACGTCATAATATAAACATAAATTCGGCTCCAAATCAAGTCAAGTCTAAGTCCGCAATCAAACTTCAAACATGAGGTCGTCTACGGCTCCCGACTAATCCTAACCTCCGTCATACTAAATCGTCTCACAATCGATTCCCATTACCAACACCGTCACAAAAACAACAATACTTGACCAACAAAAACAACAATACTTGACCAACGATAACAACAATACGAGGCGGCTACAAGGACCATTGCCGAGACCCTAGTGTCTCGACTTAGCCTCTATTCGGCCATAACCCTCGGCCAAAGGGCCTTTGGGTCCTATTGTGTCTCGGCTAGCAAAACAAACACCCTCAAAATATGTCAAACTCGAATCCTAACATCACCATAACATCAAGAATGTATCAATAATCAACCATGAGTATCAAACTAGTTCAAAAACAATCCAAACACACCTAATTCGTGGGTACATACCCACGACTTAGGTCAAATTCACACACAAACACACATAAGTTGATGCCAAACTTTTTTGTTCCATGTTTTTATTAACCAAGAATCATTAAAATGTGAAAACCCATTAAGTTTAAACCCAAAATCATAAGAATCTTATAAGTTTGACTCGGGTTAAAGTCAAATCCGCAAGAAAAAGTCCATCTCCTTAGCTTTTCTTCTTAGATTTACAAGATTAGAAGAACAAGGATTATGATGGGAGGTGTTTAGGTGGCGGTGATGGTACAAAAATGATTATGGAGGTAGTTTGGTGATGAAAGAAACACACTAGGATGATGAGGAGAAGAGGTTGGTGATGAAGATAAAAATGAAAGGGTAGGGTTAGGGTTTGATTATATTAGTGTATGGTTTGAGTAAATTGCACACAGGTCCTTGTTTAGTTCCATATTTATCCATAAAGGGTTTGATGTCGGGACTAGTGGTGAAATTGTTGTAACCTCTCCCGGTTTTACTCGTTTATATTCGTGAAAATATTAGATGCCATCGGAAACGTATTAAAACCTCACCGTTGGTTTTAGAAATGTTTTTCTGTAAAGTTTGATAACAATTACGTTTATAAAATAATACTTGACATTTTCTTAATTGTTGTGGATGAAACTAGTTCGAGGTCAGAAAAATTTGTCACCACCACTCTCGGGTTCATTCAAGTCTACTCGTTGTTCATAGTGCACAAATTCCAAATAGTTGAATTAAAAATGCGTTTATTAAATAAAAGTGTCTGTTAATTGTTTGTTTCGTGTTTTATTAGGATTTCTAGTGCCAGAGTCAAGTAGTGCCTAGTTTGTGCCACAAAAATAATTCAACAACGTAATATTCCACATAAATAAATCTCAAAACGACTCACGATCAACATAATTTCAAAAGGTCATTTGCAAACGTTTATCATTATTTAATTTCAAAGTAATGCGGTATTTTAAAATAGCTCCCTAAATTACCAGTTGTCACAAGTAGAGGTGATGGGGGTTTCGTAAACCTTCTAAAAAGTTTTGCAATCCTCCTAGGCAGTATACCTAACCGTTGTAGTGTAGTATAGGTAAGACACGGGGGATTGATCATTCTCTAGGGGAATAGTATATGTAAAGGCCGAAGTTTATGTTGAGATAGGACTAAAGGCGAGGTATGATTCTTTTTTAAATTTTTATATTTTATGAAAAGCAAATTAAAATCTCGGGGTTTGGAAAAGTGGGCGTTTTAGCTACTAACTAACTAAAACAAAACTAAATAAACTAAAATAAACAAGAATAAACTAATAAACAAGAAAAGTACATTGGTAACTCTTATAATGAGAAAAACGTGTTTACTTAGATTTCTTTACTCCATAGTTATCTCTTATTGATTAGTTGAATTGTCACGTTCGTGCTTAATTGGCATGTTGTATTCCTATGTTGTCATAGGGTGGTGCCAAATTCCCTAACGTTATGATTGTATAAGTCTCCTTTAGAAAACCCTAGATCTACAAGTGACAATTAAGTTATCTCCTTAGGATCTCCTACTATCTACAAGCCGTAAATCACGCAATAAATACAACGAACCAACTAGTGCACTCTAGGGTGTGAATGCGTTAAGTCAGACGTTCAAGCTAACACTTGTCAGATTATAACTAGTTTTCCTACTTCTAATGCAAACAACCAATCAAACAAGAGACGAAAACCAATAATTAATAACTAGGTTTCATTAGATCTAAGTAAACACAAATTAATTTAGTCTAGCATGTTAAAGTGACGACAAAAAAACACATAATCAAACAACATATAGTCATATTGAATGATTAAAGATGAATTACTTAACTTTAATGAAACATGGGTTTTGGGGGCTGTAAAACCCTTACAAAAGCTCTGAAATTCGTGCCCTAATAGTTCCTCCAAGATATTACACGATTTATGAAAAACAAGCGAAAGTATATATAGATTTACAAGGGTGAAGACATCACATATTGGGTTGTGATGCCGTCAGCGCGCTGCAATTAGGGTTTCATCCTTTTCAAGTTGCCGTTGTGACACCATCCCGTTTGGTCTCTGATGCCGTCAAGTGGGTCTTGATGCCGTCTTTTTATAAAACATCTGAGCTATCACGTATAAAATTAACTTTGAACCTTGGTCTTCAAATACAGATGACGCCGTCACTTGTTAAGTGTGACGCCGCCAGTTCTCCATCATAACATATTTACAACTTGGTCGTTTTTCTTTGTTTCTTTGTCCAAAATAGCCATAAATGCGCAGGTTTTCATATTTTGTGTCACAAGTACCTAAAATGCAAAAAGAACCGATTTAAGGCAAATTTTGATCAAATACATATGACTTTTAGGACTAAATGACCCCTTAAAAAGGTATCAAATAAATCCTTATCAAATATCCCTACACTTGGGATTTGCTTGTACTCAAGCAAATGTGCTTTTAATCTAATCAATTTACAAGTTAGGGGTCATTTAGCATTGGTATAAAAGTAATTACAACATACATTCGTTCCACAATAGTCCTTAAAAGCACGAAAATTGATGACGTCAAATAATCCTGATATTTAAATGTCAATTTTCGCCTAATATGCTCATTATTTATACTCATTATTTGGATATATACTTTGATTTTATTATATTTTGTATCCAGGTCACGAATGAGCATAGGAGCTAAAGAGAAGCGAAAATTGGAAAGAACGCGCAAAAGATACACATATGATGACGTCAAATAATCCTGATATTTAAATGTCAATTTTCACCTAATATGCTCATTATTTATACTCATTATTTGGATATATACTTTGATTTTATTATATTTTGTATCCAGGTCACGAATGAGCATAGGAGCTAAAGAGAAGCGAAAATTGGAAAGAACGCGCAAAAGATACACATATGTAGTATGCTGAAGAAAGCTACGGCGTAACTTCATCTCTCTATTACGCCGTAGCTAGGAATTCAAGTATGTAATGCTGCATCTCGAATCAAGAACTACGGCGTAACCACAACACTTAGTTACGCCATAGCTATTTCTACACTTAGAATTTCCTTAATATGGAGACAGCGCCGTAACTATTATATGGAGTTACGGCGTAACAATGACACTGAGAGTGACCCAAGATCCAAGATTTAAGCTATGGCGTAGCCCACTTAAATACTACGACGTTGAAGAAACCCTAATTGGAGTTATGGCGTAACCAAATATGCCAACTACGCTGTAACTATTGCTAATGGATAAGATCGTTCTACGATTACACTAGGTACGTCGTAGCTAGTGTCGGGCCTATAAATACAACCGTAATTTCTGCATTTTAGAACAACTTTCTCACCACCAAAATCAGAGATCATTGGGAGAATTTAGGAGGCTATTCTACAACAGCATACGGAACCATTCCAAGGGAGAAATCACGCCTACAACACTATAAGTTTTAGCATTTCATTATTTAATATACATTTCGAATTCACGCCTTGTGTAAACATTTGTTCGGGTGTTATTATTAATATGATCGGCTAAGCACCTCTGGTGCTAGCCTAGTTATGATTCATATATTGTTTTGATTATGTTTTCGTACTTTTCATAATGCTTCTACGTGTGTGCATGCTTAGTTTATCATAGATCATTTAGTTGTGGTAGTTTAAAAGAACCGGTTATACTTGGTATGCTAGGAGAATTGACCATAGGACCCTGGCGTAGTTGAGTTGTGAGGATATGGTTGGGATGACAACTGACCATTTACCTTGTGTGCAAATTGACCATAGGACCACTTTTCGGGTTGGATAAAATTAAGTAATAAGAGTATGGTCTAAGATCCGAGAGGCCGGACCATACAAAGATAAATCTAGCATGTAGTGGCACTTAATGACTCAAACCCATCTACCGTAAGTTGGCTTATTACAGAGGGTAGTGCATTTGGTTCCCGGCAGGATTCGGGGGAGATAGGCTAGGGAACTTGACCATATGAACCTAGTGATATATGTCCGCCCCACCTGAAGGATTAGATTAGTTTTATATAGAACATAATCGTAAGCAATATAGGATGACTAGCTAGGCTAGTATACTATTCTCCCACTGCTCACAACTTTACTTTTATTTTTTGTTTTATTTAACTTCTGTTTTATTCAGTTTAATCAATCATTTCATCTTTAAAACCAGTTTAATCGTGACAACAGACTTAAATAGGATCCAAACCACATAGCTCTTGGGATGACCTCGGTTTTACCAATTTCTACTCTACACGCGACCGAATTCTCTGTTCATTAGTGCATATATGTAGCAACTGGCATTTTTGGGCAATACCTGTTTGTAAAACTCGAAACCAATTGTGATAGAAGATGATTTCAATACTTTGATAATAAAATATATTTATTATTACCTAATTTCCATTTACATATAATTACGAACTCATTTGATTTGAAAACCCGAAGACTGAACACAACGCGTATTGGCACAACCATAACTCAACAAGCGTTATAATTAAATTATTATATTTTATGTGGAATACTAGACAAGTTTATACTTGTTTTCAATGGAAAAATCATTTGGAACGCAATGGCATCATTTTCGTGTCTTAATTTGATCATATCGAGCCTAAACGAGTCCCGAACAACAATTTAATAAAAGATAACAAAAATTACGACTTTGGTACCTGCACTAAAGTTACACCCGTGCCCCTCCATTTAAAAAAAAAATCCATTTTGATTTTTGGATATTTTTTAGTATTATAAATAAGAGAAAACTGCAAAATACATCCATGTGGTTTACATATTTTGGCATCTTACATTTCTGTCAGAAACTTTTGGCAATATACATCCCCCGTTAGACAAACGTTTGCCACAATACATCCCTCATTAACAATGAGGACTAGCGGTGTAATTTTTTCCTCCGTTATCTCTTAACGAGACTGAAAATATTACACCGTTAGCCTTCGTTAGCCAAACATTTGCACCGTTAGTCCTCTTTTTTAGAAAAAAAAAATTAAAAATAAAAAAAAGGAAAAAATTTAAAAAATATTAATTTTTTTAAAGTTAATATTTAAAAAAAAATATAAATTTTTTAAAAAAATTAATATTTGCGAAAAAAATTTAATTTTTTTTATAAATACGCATTTTTTAAAAATATTAAAAAAAAGGAAAAAAATTTAAAAAATTAATTTTTTTTAACTTTATATTTAAAAAAATCAAATTTTTTTTAAAAAATTAATATTTACGAAAAAAAATATTAATTTTTTTTATAAATACGCATTTTTTAAAAATATTAAAAAAAGGAAAAAAATTTAAAAAATTAATTTTTTTTAAGTATATATTTAAAAAAATATATATTTTTTTTAAATTAATATTGCGAAAAAAAATTATTTTTTTTTATAAATACTCATTTTTTAAAAATATTAAAAAAAAGGAAAAAAAGTTTTAAAAATTATTTTTTTTAAGTTTATATTTAAAAAAAAATCAAAATTTTTTAAAAAAATTAATATTTGCGAAAAAAAAATTATAAAAACATTAATTTTTTTTTTAAATTAATTTTTATAAAAAAAATTTTAATTTTTTTAAAAAATACTCATTTTATAAAAAAAATACGCATTTTTTTTATAAAAATTAATTTTTAAAAAAATACGCATTTTTAAAAAAATTAATTATTATTTATAATTTTTTTTTCGCAAATATTATTTTTTTTAAAAAATTGATTTTTTTTAAAACATTAACTTTAAAAAAAATAATTTTTCAAATTTTTTTCCTTTTTTTTTTTTTTAATTTTAACTTTTTTTTTTAATTTTAAATTTTTTTAACTTTTTTTTTCTAAAAAGAGGACTAACGGTGCAAATGTTTGGCTAACGAAGGCTAACGGTGTAATATTTTCAGTCTCGTTAAGAGATAACGGAGGAAAAATTTGCACCGTTAGTCCTTATTGTTAATGAGGGATGTATTGTAGCAAACGTTTGCCTAACGGGGGATGTATATTGCCAAAAGTTTCTGACAGGGATGTAAGATGCCAAAATGTGTAAACCACAGGGATGTATTTTGCAGTTCTCTCTATAAATAAACTTAAAACACACCCTATCTTATCATCTTCTCCATCTCACTCTCTCTCCCTACCACCAAAACCCTAGCCGCCACCTTCATAAGCTCGCCGCTGCTTCACCGTCGGCCACCACACCTCACCGCCAGTAATGTGATGTGTCGCGTGTGTCGAGATGTGTAATCGTGAGCTTTGGTTATTCTTATTGTTTTGATGCTACTCTTTTTAATTCTTGATGTGTTTTGTTGTTGTCTTGTTGTTTAATCATGTTTGGACTCGGATGAATATTTGGTACGGAGTAGATTGAGGCGAAACTAGGATAGATTGGATGTTGTTGAGTTTTGGTGAATCTTGTTGGTGTTGTTGAGAGATATTGAGACCCCTTAGGGTCCGTTTGGTTCGCATTTTGGTGACGGGAAAACAAGCCGAGACCCTTATGGTCTCGGCAAAGTGTTGTGATGTTGGTTTGTTGTTGTTGTTGTTGTTGTTAGTTTGGTGACAAGGAAGTTAGGTCGAGGCCCATATGGTCTCGGCAAGGGATTATTGTTGTTGTATGTTGTAGTAGTAGTTGTTGTTGTTGGATTGTGGCTGAGAGAAAGGGAGCCGAGACCTAGTGTCTCGGCCAATTGTGGTTGTGTGGTTGTGATGAGAAAATTAGATGACGGAGATTGGTTAGACGCGAGCCATAGACGGCTGTGACTTGTTGAAGTTTTGGTTGCGGATATTGAGGTTTTGTACGTTAATATTTACTTGGTTACTTGATATTGGACATAACTATAATAACTTGTGAGCTTTGCGCGACATCGAAGTTACCTTGACATTTTAGTCTTGGTTGACTTCGACACCGCCGTAACATGGATTCTAGATACATATGGACATTTGGATTTATAATGAAGATAGTCCGAGAGTGATGACTCGGACACGTGAACTCGAAATAGATAATAACTCGTAAACCAAATAAACTCAACAAATTAAACTTGTGAGTATATATCTATAATAACGAGTGACGATAGAAAATAATAATGTTGATGATAAATATTAACTAACGAGTGACGTTACTTAATATTTAACGGAGACTAAATAACAAAAAGAGGAAGGTTTTTGAAATAACAAGGAAACGTTTCTTTAAACATAAATGTTCATGATACGCGAGTTATTAAATGTTTCGAGGGCACGCAAAACGGGAAACACTAGATGGAATAGTATTTATTATACCTAATAAATGTTGAGTTACGAATCTATTTAACGTTGATCCATCAATACAGTTATCAGACTTATTGGACTGACTAGCCCAATAAGTGCCCGACAAGTGTATCGGAAGACGTTATTAATGAGAAATGTATCCTTATAACTTGTAGTATACGATATAACTTTGGATTAATAAGTAAATGCAAAAATGGTTAACTTATCAAATGACGAATTTGATGAGAAATCAACCATTCGTACGAGAACTTATCAGATCTCAAGGTCATATCAATTGACCCTAGCATTAGATATGGACTCAAACTGGGATGTTGATTTATTATTTGGCTATATGAGATTGACGTATCTTGATTATGTTCTTGGCGTGAGTTCACTCGAGTCGAGACCATGTCTCCAACACACACGACGATACCAAACACTAATAACTGATTTTTACAAGATTATTTTGGAAAGTAAACTGGAATATACTCGGGGATACAAATATTGATCAGAGATTTATTCTAAGAACAAGTCTATATGATTAGGTTGCGCCGAGTCCGTAGTCGTCATCACTTGTTAGCTACAATCCTGCTTCGCTTCTGATTTGATTGTTGTGATAGTCTACTTCCGATATATACTTTGTGATTGTGCTTTGTGGGAATCGAGGTGAGTTCCCGTAGCCCCACTTTTTATATGTTTTTCCTTGGAGGAAAATAGTACTCAATGCTTTAAATTGTTTTCATGCTGTGACTAAATGTTTTCATGCTTTGTTACGGACAATTATGTTCGTTTGATTGCAATTACATGTTATGTGGTATACTATTACTTTTTCTAGCAAGCATGCGCTATTGTTTAACTCCATATGGAGCCGAAGCATAGGATAGTACTATCCGGGGTAGCTCCCCGCTATTATTTATTTGTGTGACAATCATGGCAGTTTCAGTTAGCGCTACTAAAACTTTTTTTTTTTTTTTTTTTTTTTTTTTTTTTTTTTATTTCATGCTATAATTGCTTATCTCTTTCACTATTGTCCTACCCAATATCATTCACAGCTTCGTGGTTTAACTTTCAAACATACGAGCTTTTTTTAATTTATGTTGATGTTTTTTAGTACCATTTTCAGGTGGATCATTATTAAAGTATTTGAAGGCACGTTTATTGGAGTCAGACCAATTGATAGTATGCTACTATGTTTTTAAGTCGATTAGATTTCAAAAGAGACATATGAGAAATGTTTTGTAAATTGTTGTAACAAATACAAGGTATGAATCTATGATGTTATGCAATGTGCCTTTCACAGTTACATCTCGTGTTTCCGCCATTGACGGGGTGTGACAATATAGGTAGACCTTAGGTAATCGAGCAATTATAAATTTAAGACCTGGTCAGTATAACTTGCATAAGAAATTGTATACTAGCACCTTACCATAAGTGTTTGAATTCTCACATCTCTCGGGTGTATAAGTTATAAAACATGTATGGCGGGAAAATAAAACACTCTCTACCTGACATAGCAAGTAGATTACCATAGGCTTGAGAGCAGATTAAACCTCCACCACTTCGGCATAAGCACCTAGGATAAACTATCAAAAATGGCTTTTAAAAGGTTGTAACGTTAGGTGTAAGGGTATAAAAAACACGATTTTGTTGGATATATGGAATTTTACTGGTGGCAAGTCAATAATCTAAGTCAATCACATGTAAAAGGTGGTGTTGCTAAGCAAAGACTCGACTCGACTCGCTAACTACTAACTCTTTTTGTATTTTTTTACACTATCTTGACTTAAACAAAAGATAAAAGACGGGGATGGTAGTCCGTATGTTTTTTTTTCTTTTTCATTTTTTTCGATTTTTTTTTTCATACACTCTTACCTTATGATACGTGAGAATCACACCAGGCTTTACCTCTCGAGGGATCTCGAGAAGCTTACAACCCCCACCAGGCAGTGTACCTGATCGTTGTAGTATAGTATAGTGACAAGTACCGGGGGATTGATCGTTCAACTCAAGAATAGTGTCGCTAGGATTAGAAAGCCTAAAAATTAAGTCTAGAGGTGAGGGATGATTCTTTTTGTATTTTTATATTTTTATATAAGCAATTAAAATCTCGAGTTTTGGAAGAGTGGCGGAATTAGTTGCTAGTCAACTAACCCAATAACTAAGATGCAATCAAAATAAAATAACAAAAATGTAAATAAAACTAATTACTAATGTGGTGAGAACAATAAATGGGAAAATTGTGTTTACTAAGATTTCATTACTCCCTAGATATCTTTTACAAGTTGATAGTTTGTTACAGTTGCGTGGATGACAGGTTATATTCCTTAATACCAATCGTGTGGTGGCGTACGTACTTCCCCAACTCTATAAGCTCCTACTTCACTCCTATGTCGAGCCTGCAAGAAGCTCCTAACATGGGATCATTAGAATTCGCTCATGCACTAAATACAACCATAAAAACCTAGTACGAATTGGTTCATGTTTCTTAAGACGTTCAAGCATGTTACCCTATGGAAGTCTGCCAGTTTTCTTAATCCTAACATCGAAATCATTCATCCGTAACAACTATAAACAAGAAATCAACCCATAATCAACATCTAGGTTTCACTACATCTAAGCAAACACACAAGAGATCTAGCCTAGCATGTTAAAATCAAGACAAGCGTAAGATATATTCAAACAACACATAGACATATTGAATGAATTGAAAGGATACTTATCTTAATTGAACATGAAAGGTTTCAAAGGGTAAAAACCCTTGAAAGAACTGATAAAATCGTGCTAGGGTTTCTCCAAGTTATCCCTCTAATTTGTCCTCTCATAATGAATGAAAATTACAAAACTATATATAGATTTTCCAACGTGACGGCGTCAAGAAGAGAAATCTGACGCCGTCAACTCGCCGCCCATAGTAATATCGGATTGCCTGGATCTAGATCTGACGCCGTCAAGAGCAAATTATCTCTTAGCCGTCACGTGTAATGGGACCATGACGGCCTATGGTGACGCCGTCATGCCCCTTAGTGTAAAACTCTCTGGACCGTCACGGACTCTATCCACTTCACCTCTTGTTTTACTCTTGACGCCGTCATGTAGAACTTCGTGATGCCGTCAGGTACTGTTCCCAGCAAAGAAAATTAAGACTTTGCCGTTTTCTTCACTTTTATGCTCCAAAAACGTCTAAAATGCTTCCTTTTCCAGAATTCACTCCAAAAGTACCTAAAATCACAAAAGGAACGATTTAGGGCAATATTTGATCAAATAAATTCAATTCCGGGCTTAAATGACCCCCTAAAAACGGATCATTTTTCGCCTCATCATATACCCTTACACTTGAGATTTGCTTGTCCTCAAGCAAATGCGCTTTTATTCCAATCAAAATACAAGTTAGGGGTCATTTAACACTAATACAAAAGTAATTACAACAAATAATCGTTTCACTAAAGACCAAAGACAAGCACGGAGGTCATAGACTAGCACCTCACAAATAGTGTTTAGATACTCACATCTCTCAGGTGTAATAAAGTATATATCACAATATGGAAATGGAAAACATCTCTCACTACCTGTCATAGCAAAATAGATTACCATATGCTTGGGAAAGGATCAAACCTCCACCACATGGCGTAAGCACCTAGGATAAACTATCAAAGATGTCTTTTAAAGGGTTATAACGTTAGGTGTAGGGATATGAAATACACGGTTTTGTTGGATAAAGGCAATCTTTACTGGTGGCGAGTTAATAATCTAGGTTAATTACATGTACAATATGGCGTTGCTAAGCCAAGACTAGACTCGACTTAAGCTAATAAATGAAAAATAACAAAAACATAAAACAAACATAGAATGAAACGGGATGGTAGTCCGTATGTTTTTTTCTTTTTCTATTTTTTTTTTCTTTTTCTTGATTTCTTCGATTTTTTTTTTTTTTTTTTTTTTTTTTTTTTTTTTTTTTTTTTTCATACACTCTTACCCTACCATCCAAAATAATACATCATAGGGAATGAACATTCCCCTTACACTTGAATTTTTACATACTTTACAATAAACTAATCTAATGACTCGAATTAAAATAATCAAAACACTTGGAGTACTTTTAAGATTAACGCACATATGGGGGTAATAAATGATGTTCTTCCTCATTACTCCATAAAATTAGTACTTTACTCATGAGTTCCAATCGTCCCAAAAGAATATGTACAAGGATATGACTCGACTTAGCAACCATGTAATTAATTAGATAATTAACTAAGGGTTTAAACATGTAACAATAATGCACTAAAGATGAGTGCATACATGGAAGAGTAAGGCGATTTGGGTGTACATTTAAGTGGGTTGTAACAAATTCTTCCTTTTAGTAAGATGCTTAAAGTTAGAAACGAAAAGATAGGCTCAGAGGGGTGTACTAGGGGTTTCGTGTACTAAAAATGAGTACAACGCTAAGGTGTGGGAAAAATTAATTGACTTAACTAGCCAAGTAATATGACTTAAATGGTCAAGTAATTATGATACGGGTTTAACACAAGGGTGATTCCTAATGCCTCTTATCATGTAGTAAATCCTACTACACGAACGTAGTCTCACTAGCGGTCCCGGGATGCATCACTAACGCAAGTTCTAGAATCTAAATGCTGCCGGTACACTCATAAGCACTAATAGTAAATGCTTTTCCTATCAAATCTAAAGGCGAACCTCACATATTTGGGTGAAAAATTTTTCTAAATGGTACGGTTTCGTGCTAATCATACGACTCCTATCCATGAGACGCTTGCTAAGGCTAAAGTTTCACTCCTAAATGTTGTAAAAAATTTTAAATTTTGCGCTAAAATTACACTAACAAGTATTTCTCATAGTTTTATTACACACCTACCATCAAACAAACAAACTCAAGTGAAAGTGTATACTGTTAATACAAATATCGCCTAAAAACGTTATTTATATTTTATGATCTTTGCTAAGTTTTGTTAATGACAAAGTATGAACTTTAGCTATTAGTAAATCATCACTTTAGTGTTTAAGTCTTGTTTAAACTAAGGTTTACATTTCCTTTTAAACAAAACATTGTTTTTATTTCTTTAATTAGAAAGTGTCTTGTCACATCACACATTTATGGCAAGCTTGTGTGTTTGACTTGCCATAACATCTTACACACTTTTGGAAGCTTTCCAAAGTGGATTCAATGTGTTTGACTAGTTGTTGTTGATGTGACTGTGGTTGGTTTGAAGTATTTATGGTAAAACCTACTGCAAGCCTGGCGGAACCCTGGGGGTACACGGGCGGAACCCATCTGAGGGTTCCGCCGTATCCGCCAGACCTGCTGTTTGTTTTACTATAAATACCAAGCCACTTGTTTGTTTTGTGCAATCACTTTAGGACATATTTTCATATACTCTCTCAACTAACTCAGTAACATTTGACTTGTGTGATCCTCTTATGTAGCAAGGGACTTCACAAGATCATTCAAGAAGTTACAAGCTTCAACTCTAAAGTTGCAAGTCTTGTTAGCTTTGTCATGTATAAGCTTTGGTAGTTTATACTTCATTTGTATCATGTATGTAGAAGTGATTGGTTAGTATTTTAGGCCTCAAAATACATAGTGTGTCGGGAGTTGTTGTACCCTTGTAAAAGAACTAACGGGAGTGGCTGTACCCTTGGTAAAGAACTCGACATCTAGCTTAGTGTCGGTAAAAGTGTAAGCGACGATGGGAGTGGTTGTACTCGTGTAAAAGAACTCGACATCTAGCTTAGTGTCGGTAAAAGTGTAAGCGACGTTGTAAAGGTTTCTCCACCGGGAAAGGATCTTGTTGATTAGTGCTTATAACTCTCGAGTTGGAAACTCGGGGCGTGGATGTAGGGCAAGGAAAAAGAGTCCTTGTAGCCGAACCACGATAAACAATCGTGTTGTGGTTTGATCGTTTCTTTCTTGATCTTTGCTTATTACATATTGTCTTTAGTTAGAATTGCTAATCACACGTAAAGCTTTTCAAAGAATTAAACAAGTAAAGTTGTGTTTATATCTTTAAACAAACGTAAAGCTTTTCAAAGAACTAAACAAGTAAAGTTAGGATTCTTATTCACACGTAAAGCTTTTCAAAGAATTGAACATGTAAAATTGTGTTTATATCTTTAAACAAACGTAAAGTTTTAAAGATAACTAATTTAAAAAGCGGTAAACTATTCAACCCCCCTTCTAGTTTTCCACAATTGGCATCAGGAGCTACATTACTCAAGATCTTTAAAATATAGTGTATTTTAAAACTTGGATCGATCCATGGATTTTGAAAATCTCAAAGAAGGGCAACCTATTCAAAACCCACCGCTATTTGAAAAAGAAAATTCCTTGAATGGAAAAGTAATTTTGAAAACTATGTGAAAACAATTGATCAAGGTCTTTGGCATATTATTTCTTTTGGTGATTTCAAACCAAAGAAAACAAGTTTTGAAAACCAAGTTGACTATTCTGAACTTGATAAAAATACTAAAGCTAAGATAATGATTTATAAAGCTTTATCAAGTACCGAATATGAAAGAATGTATTTTTGTCAAACGGGTAATGATATTTGGAAAAATATAATCAACTTTCATCAAGAAATATGTCAAGTCAAAGATGATCAATTTGATCTTACATATGAATTAGAAGTTTTAGAAAAACTAATGGATATACACTTAGTAGAAGTTAATACATGTGCTACTAGTTTAAATGTTTTAAATGAAGGTACAAATGAAGATGAGTACGTGTGTCTTGATGAACTTGCTTGCGAATCATGGAATGAAACGGATGTAGACAAAGACAATGATCCAGTGGGTGATTGTCAATTTATTGTAACAACAAGCAAGGTACATGTTGAAACCAAACATTTTTGCTTTGACACATTTATCTTAGAATTTTCTAAATTAGAAAATGAGTCTAAACTTTTAGGTAACATGAATCTAAAAACTATCTTTAACAATGAATCTTCAAAATCTTTTGTGAATAACTTTGAAAAGGAAATCTTGTTAAAAGATAAAATGTCTAGACTTGAGAGTAATGTTGAAATTGATCTAGAATGTAAATTATGTCTAGATTACAAACATGAAATTCAAAGACAAAATGAAAAAGGAAAAATGCTTACTAAATTTGAAGAAAGTTCAAAAGCTCTTGAATGTTGTTTGAAGAGTCAAAAGTCATTTAGAGATAGAACCGGATTAGGATTTAACTCTAATAAACCATCAACAAGAAAAACAAAGCAAGTTGTGTTTAACTTGGGAGAGAATTGTAGGAGTAATTCTATCTCTAGTAGGAGCTCATGATAAAAAGATAAAGATATCATGTTCAAATATTTTTATGTGTTTATCTAATCTTCTTGGATTCATAAGTATTTGAGTTTAGCTTTTCTGCGAGTCAAGATTATTTGCTTTATGATTATCTTCTTGATGGCTAATCTATGGAGCTTAAAAGGTACACGTCTCTTCAACTTACCTTTCAGTGTTTCATGTTGATTAGTATTAAGTTCTATCATAAGTAATACTAGTAGTTTTCACTCTAAGATGGTTATCTTGTGTAAGTAACAATAAGGATTAGATCCTTTGTGATTAAAGGATTTAGACATTACTGGTAGTAGGAGATATAAGGTGTTTTACTTCTTTTAACCTTCGGGAAAAGACACGAGTAACTCTTGAGTGAGTCTTACTTAATACTTGTCTACAAGGGAGCTAACTAAGAATCTCCTAAGTGATGAGACAACCAACACTTTTGTGATGCTTGCAAATCTAGCAAAACCACAACATTTCATAGATATTTGTAGTACAACGTCTTTTGACATTATACCTTACATTTTCAATTGTGTCTTAAATTCAACCATTCTTTTATTAAAATTTCATATAAGACACACAAAGAAAAATAAATCATTTGAATTCATTAGGATGATTGGGAGAAAATGATTTATAAACATCTAGGATTTGCACATCAAATTTGACCCATAGTCTTAGGATGTTGCATCTCTTGGACATTTACACTTATAGTGTTTTAAGTAAATAAACCCAAAGAGTCGAGGAGTAATTGAATTTAACATTCGATGAAAGACCACCTCCTTCTAAGATATTATCTTTGGTAGATGATGACTTAGTCGAAAGTCCAACATTGATAAGACAAGTAAGTCAAGATCAATAACAAGGAAGATGAACTATTAAGATTGAAAAACAACATCCTTTCATCTTGTGTCAAACAATGAGTCAAGCAATATTGATAAGGTCATAACAACTTGATTCATAAGTCATAGTTGTGATTTAAACTAATTTGATAAAAAGTGTGTTTGGACATTAGAGTAAAGCAACCATTAAAATAAAATGGATCTAATGTAAATCTATGAAAGATTTTTTATTTTTTATGCAAGCTCCAAAAGCAAAGGATAATCACTCAAAGACATTCCTAGTTATTCACATGTTCACAATGATTAAGTCCTTTATGACTTATCAAGAATGAGATTAGTAAATCCGTAGGTAAAACTAAACATAGAGAAATGCTTGGAAGTTTACTTATTCTCACAACGAATAAATCCAACATTATGTTTAGTGCTTGTCTATGTGCTCGTTCTTTTTAGAGAAGATCCTAAAACAACTCTCTCGAAAGAGCTTGTTTGGATTCATCATAAGGTACTACACAACTAGGATTATGGTATCCCAAAAGAACGGGAATAGAAACCATAGTGTATGACCAAATGGAATTATGTCGGTAATAAGTTGATAAGAAAAGCCCAAGTGGTACTTGCACTTTTATACTTACTTACCCAATGATTCTCCAAAACGCGTAAGATTCTCAAATTAGTATCGGATGGAGAAGCACATCAACAAGCTCCGCTTGAACAAGCAAATTCGTGTCAACAACGGAATTCTTTTATCAACATTGTTATCCCTTCAACAAAGGAATCATCGACTTCAGTGACAATTCAATCCATTATGTTCTTAATTGACATATTGTGATCCATCATCATCGCCTTGGTAAGAATGTTCATAGAGGAACGTCTTAACTAAGAAAGTCTTATACGTTAACCATTCTATCAACGTTTTCACAAAAACTCTTGAATGAGAAGCATTCATCATCCCTAGGCTTAGTCAAAGACTCATAAGACCTAAAACCTTAGTTTTGAACATTAGGATAAAACCACAAAAATCAAGACAATTCCTTTTGAATTTTTCCTGCAGTACCCACGGAACCCTCAGACCATACGGGCGGAACCCTCCCTTTGGTTCCGCCTGGTCCGCCAAATCTGCAGGATGTTTTATTTTTAATTTCAAAACCAAACACCTCTTTACTCACAACTCCAACTTACCAACAGCCATTCCTCACTCAAAAACACATAACCATACGAAATTTAGGGCTTTCAATCTAACCTCTTCAAATCCAATCAACTTTTTAAGTGTTCTAATCATAATTGCATTTTTGATTCAAGTATAACATTCTCATTTACATTCATTAACTGGAATCTTAGGGTTTATGCATAGAACTTTTTGATTCATGAAAAACTTGGTTGCTAACCATTCATGTCTTCCATTAGTTAAGAAGTGTATTCTTTTTGTTGTTATTTTGATTTGCCAAACACACCAAGTGCATTGTCTTTCAAAAATTACAATCCACAACTAGAACATAACTCTTCACCACATTGTTAAAACAAATGAAAAACGTTATTGAAACATCACGTGCATATTGTCTCTTGAATGCTAAAGGGGATACATAACTAATATGTATTTTCAGGTACATTCAATCGAAGACACATTCAATTAGGAAAGTCTTGGTTATCTTTTGTTTTTAAAACAAAATTTGCATAACAAAACAACTTAGGCATCAAAATGAGTCAAGATAACCAAGTCTCCACATTGTTTGCATATAGGAACACATTATAACCTCCACATTGTTAAAAGTCATTAACATAAAATTTTGTGTTTTCTAGGAATCAACATGCCTCCCGCAAATTACTCTGATCACAAGGAAACCCTTAAGTACTTACCCAAACACCATAGGACCAAAGGTCTTACTAAAGATCAAGTTGAAACCTTTAAGAGTCTAGAAAAACGCTATGTTCATGAAGGAAGAACCATTGATCCATCCTTCCTAGAGGGAACATCCATTCGCCAAAACTTTGCCGCAATCAATTTTGATTGCCTTCTAGATATCGATGTGCAAATTTGCCCTAGGTTCATCTTAGAATTCTATGCAACCTTAACCCTTTACTTCGATGACGATGATGAATTCTCACTAACCTTTAAAACCAAGCAAATACCAAACATCATATCCTTGAAAGATTTTGCAACAATTCTTGGTGTCCCTAATGTTGGTACATGTCTCTACATGGATAAGTGGCCTCTTTCTAGTCTTGACTTCATTGAGCGTTTTCATCCATACGATAATCCTCTTGCGAATAAGGAAGCAATTCGTGAGCATCTATTTGTTAGAACCTCAACAACTAGGAAGAATTGTTCGGGTAAAGAGGTAGATAAGGACCCTTTTGGTATGGAAATCAATGAGCTCAAACCACAATTTAAGAAATGGGAAGAGATTCTTAGAGCCAATGTTATAAGTTCCATAGGAAATAGAGAGCATGTCAACACATGTCTTAGCTACATGCTCTATAGAATTTCCACCGGTCAACCTTTTAACTTAGCCTATTACCTCGCCAAAAGAATGGCCGACATACCCTTGGTAGGAACAACCGCTCTTCCATATGGAATGCTTCTCACCCGCCTCTTTAGAGAAATCTCACCCATTCCTCCTAACGATAATGGAATGTGCCTTGACTATTCTCTCGTTCCTCACATCTTCGTCCCTCTAAGTGATAAACGAGTTTTCAAAGCTAAGGGCAAACGTACTCGCTCACCTTCACCATCATCATCATCATCCGACATGAGCGAGGACGATAAAATTCCTAACTCTAAGTTACCTCCTTTAGACTACCTTCAAGAACTCCCCATCATTGACAATGCATCCGAAGAGTTCAAGCAAACCAAAGGAATTTTCAAGTGCTTTGGAAGGTACCTAAGCAAGCTCAATAAGAAGATAGACCGGTTGTGAGAAGTGTGATTACGGAGTGTTTGGCTTATGAAGGTTTTAGAACCTTGTATGTGTTAAACTATGTGATTTATATTTTTTTTCACGTTCATGCTTTATTACGTTTGTCGGATTATGTTTGTATGAGCTTTTATGCATAATCACAATATTTGAGGTGTTTGCCAATTTTTATGCTTATAGTAAATTTCACTAAGTTTAGTGAAAATTGCTAGCCCCCGGTCAAAGTCATATGATATGAGTGTTTACATGTCCATTTTTTGCATTTTCTAACCAGATATGCATTATATTTTTGATTTTAGGAGTTTTCGAAAAATTTGAAAATCGTCTCGCGGGTCAAAATCGCGGACTGTCTAGTCTTTCAGGTCTGGCGGATTTGGCGGCACCCTAGAATGGGTTCCGCCAGTATAATTTCTGGGAAACCCAGAAATGGCCCAACGGACCAGACGGAACCCAAAACAGGGTTCCGCCTGTGTTTTGCGAGGGTTCTGCCAGTCACCTGCAGAAAATTTTTGTCATTTTTCTTAAGTTCAAAACTTGAAAAGTGTCAAACCATTATCCTAAGTGAGAAACATCTTCCATTAACTCCAATAACCATATTAGGACAACTCTCACTCACTAAAACAATTAAGAAGTCACTTCCCTCCAAAAATTCAAATTCAAACATAACTAACCCAAGGAACCCTTTTAAAGGATCCTTCAAACCATTGGAACATTTTCAACCAAATCACATCCCATGATCACAAAGCATTGAGTGCATATGTTGGTCTTTCACTCCACCCTATTTCATTGGATTGACGTCAAATGATGTGACATGTTCATGAAAATCATTTGAAACCTCAATCTTTGAATGGTAGAACATCAAATCCAAACACCCATTTCAACATCTTTTCCATCCTATAAATTTGAAAGTTTTACAACAATTCAAATCACACCATCACCATCATAATTTCTTCTCTCAAAACATCAAAACCACACCTTTGAAATGACTAAATCTAACTCCTCATCCGAGTCATCGAAATCCTTCTCAAAAACCACTAGGATTAGTGTTAAACCTTGTTGCTTCAACAAAACTGTCAAGTCAAGCTCATCATCTTCAAGTGATGCTTCACTTAACATCTCATCACCTATCCAAGATTTCCTTAACCTCACTACCTCAACACCATCCTCAACACATTGCAATACCAATGTAATCACCATTCAAGATTTGCTTAATCTTGCTACTCCAACACCCTCTCCAACACATTGCAACACCAAAATAGCCACCATTCCTCCACCAACTAGACCTTAAAGTGATTCAACATCACCTTCTCAACAAGCTCAACCATCAAAAACTCCATCACCTCAATCACCAACACTTACGCCAATGGAACTTTTCCATACACCGCCAACATCACCACTACCCTATTTGGAAACATTTGAAGACCTATCACCCAAATCATCAAGTCCACCATCCTTGTCACTCTTTGACACCATTGCTCAAATGGAAACCCAACAACAACCTAGTGAGCAACTAGATGTTGAACCCCATCAACCATCATTGGTAGAACGGTTGGCTTACCGTTATGCTAGATGATGCGTAGGGATTGCACCAGGCTTTACCTCTCAAGGGATCTCGAGAAGCTTACAACCCCCACCAGGCAGTGTACCTGATCGTTGTAGTATAGTATATTGACAAGTACCGGGGGATTGATCGTTCAGCTAGGAATAGTGTCGCTAGGATTAGAAAACCTAAATACTAGTTCTAAAGATGAGGGATGATTATTTTTGTATTTTTATATTTTTATGAAAGCAAGTAAAAATCTCGGGTTTGAAGGATTTGGGCGGAATTAGTTGCTAGTCAACTAACCCAATACTAAAGATGCAATCAAAATAAAATACTAGAAATGAAAATAAAACTAAATTAAACTAAGGTTGTGAGCAATAAGTGTAGAAATTGTGTTTACTTAGATTTCACTACTCCCTAGATATCTTTTACACGTTAATTACTTGTTATAGTTGCATGGATGACGGATTGTATTCCTTAAAACCATTCACGGGGTGGCGCACTTAACTCCCCAATCCTATGAGTGCCTACTTCACTCCTATGTCGAGCCGGCTAAGAAGCTCCTAACATGGGATCATTAGAATTTACTCATGCATTAAATACAACCAATAAAACCTAGTGCACATCAGTTCATGTTTCCTAAGACGTTCAAGCATGTTACCATTTGGAGATCTTCCAGTATTCTTAAGCCTAACATCGAAATCATTCATCCAATACAACCATAAACAAGTAATCAACACATAATCAACATCTAGGTTTCATTAGATCTAAGCAAACACAAGATAGATCTAGCCTAGCATGATGGAATTAAGACAAGCACAAGATATAGACAACCAACACATAGACATATTGATTGAATTAGAAGAACACTTATCTCAATTACACATGTAAGGGTTCAAGGGCTGAAAACCCTTGAAAAACCTGTAAAATTCGTAATAGGTTCGGCCTTAGGGTTTCTCCAAACTTCTCCCTTTTAATGAATGAAAATTAGAAAACTATATATAGGAAATTGAGGCTGACGGCGTCAAGACCAAATAGGTGACGCCGTCATCTCGGAGCCAAAATAATTCTCGTACTGCCTTGATCTACATCTGACGCCGTCATGTATTAGCTTCTTCCAGGCCGTCACGTGTTAACTCTTGACGCTCTTCCTTGTGACGCCTTCATGTTTGCACTAGGCCGTCATGCAAATTACTCTTAACGCCGTCAAATTGTTACTCTTGACGCCGTCACCTACTGTTCCCAGCTTGGAAAATTAAGTCTTTGGCGTTTTCTTCACTTTAATGCTCCAAAAACGTCCGAATTGCTTCCTTTTCTAGATTTCACTCCCAAAGTACCTAAAATCACAAAAGGAACAATTTAGGGCAATATTTGATCAAATAAATTCAATTCCGGGCTTAAATGACCCCCTAAAAGTGGTTCATTTTTCGCCTCATCATATACCCTTACACTTGAGATTTGCTTGTCCTCAAGCAAATGCGCTTTTATTCTAGTCAAAATACAAGTTAGGGGTCATTTAACACTAATATAAAAGTAATTACAACAAATAATCGTTCCACTAAATACCAAAGACAAGCACGGAGGTCATACACAAGCACCTCACAAATAGTGTTTAGATACTCACATCTCTCGGGTGTAATAAAGTATAAATTACAATATGGAAACGGAAGATATCTCTCACTACCTGTCATAGCAAAATAGATTACCATAGGCTTGGGAAAGGATCAAACCTCTACCACATGGCGTAAGCACCTAGGATAAACTATCAAAGAGGTCTTTTAAAGGGTTGTAACGTTAGGTGTAGGGATATGAAATACACGGTTTTGTTGGATAAAGGCAGTCTTTACTGGTGGCGAGTTAACAATCTTGGTTAATTACATGTACAATGTGGCGTTGCTAAGCCAAGACTAGACTCGACTTAAGCTAATAAATGAAAAATAACAAAAACATAAAAATGAACATAGAATGAAACGGGATGGTAGTCCGTATGTTTTTTCTCTTTTTCTTTTTCTATTTTTTTCTTTTCTTTTTCTTGTTTTTTTCCAATTTTTATTTATTTATTTATTTATTTATTTATTATTATTTTTTTTTTTTGCATACACTCTTACCCTTCCATCTAAAATAATACATCATATGGGATGAACATTCCCCTTACACTTGAATTTTTACATACTTTACAATAAACTAATCTAATGACTCGAATTAAGAAAATCAAAACACTTGGAGTACTTTTAAGATTAACGTACATATGGGGGTAATATATGATGTTCTTCCCCATTACTCCATAAAATAAGTACTTTACCCATGAGTCCCAATCGTCCCAAAACAATATGTACAAGGATATGACTCGACTTAGCAACCATGTAATCAATTAGATAGTTAACTTAGGGTTTAACAAATAACAATAATGCACTAAAAATGAGCGCATACACGGAAGGCTAAGGTGATTTGGGTGTACATTTAATTGGGGTGTAACTAGGGATGAGCATTTCGTACCGAATACCGGAACCGAACCGGAACCGTACCGGTACCGTACCGAAACGGTACCGATCCCGAAATACGGTACGGTACCGGTACTACGAAATAAGTTCGGGAAAAATTCGGTACCACTAATTCGGTACGGTACCGGTACCAAATCGGGAAATTCCCGAAAAAAAACGGGAAAATCCCGATTTCCCGGTACCGGTACCGATTCCCGAATCCCGTTCGGTACGGTACCGGTACCCTAATTTATGCTCGGGAAAAATTCGGTACCTCCAATTCGGTACGGTACCGGTACGGTACCGGTACCGTGCTCATCCCTAGGTGTAACAAATTCTTCCTTTAAGTAAGATGCTTAAAGTTAGAAACGAAAAGATAGGCTCGGAGGGGTGTACTAGGGGTATCGTGTACTAAAAATGAGTACAACGCTAAGGTGTGGGAAAAATTAGTTGACTTAACTAGCCAAGTAATATGACTTAAATGGTCAAGTAATTATGATATGGGTTTAACACAAGGGTGATCCTAATGCCTCTTTTCATGTAGTAAATCCTACTACACGAATGTAGTCTCACTAGCAGTCTCGGGATGCATCACTAACGCAAGTTCTAGAATCTAAATGCTACCGGTACACTCATAAGCACTAATAGTGAATGCTTTTCCTATCAAATCTAAAGGCGAACCTCACATATTTGGGTGGAAAATTTTTCTGAATATACGGTTTTGTGCTAGTCATACAATCTCCTATCCATGAGACGCTTGCTATGGCTAAAGTTTCACTCCTAAATGTTGTAAAAAATTTTAAATTTGGCACTAAAATTACACTAACAAGTATTTCTGATAGTTTTATTACACATCTACCATTAAACAAAACAAACTCAAGCGAAAGTGTATCTGTAAGGTATCATCATTTTACCCTCCCCTTACACTTAGGATGAACATTGTCCCCAATGTTCAAGTAAAGAATGTAAAAGTGCAATAAGTAAAACAAATGAAATCAAATACTCCCCTGATTCGCTCGGTATGGATAATAAGGTGGCCAGGTTAAATCTTCCTCCAAGAAAATGAACAATCAAAGCTTCCCTTCCAGAATAATAAATCATCTTCTTATCATACATAACCTGTAAATCCTGAGAAAACAAACAAAGCAACCTCGCATAAAATCGGCGACAATCTATATAAGTTACTAAATCCTATAAAACAAGTAAGATATAATTCTTGTGGAATGAAGTTTGCAGATTTCCTGGAGATTATAAAACTTAATTATTCAACAAAAACTTTAAGACTCCGTTAGAAAAACAAAACCGGTAAAATTTCCAGATTTTTACACGTGACGCCGTCAAGAGCAAGCTCATGACGCTGTCAGAAGTGACCTGCAGAAATTCTTATGTTAAGTTTCCGGAAAATTTCTGGAAAAACTTGGTCCTACTTCCTGGAAAATCCTGCAAAACTTCATTATGACTCAATACAAGCATTTGACTCTAACAAATACGAATATACATGTTCATTTAATATTGTGGAGAATCATGATCGGTTTGTTTCTTTAAAACATATTTGGGGTTTCCCCTTACACTTATCTTTTGCAAAAATACCTTTAGGTGGAGTTAAGACTAGGCCAAAACAACAAAGTAAAGTATTTCCACTTTTTAGTTAGAAACATGATCTACCAACAATAAAAATAAAGCATGCATACGGAAGCAAATAACAATCAAACAACATAAAATCACACAAAGCATGGGTTGCCTCCCAAGAAGCGCTTTTCTTTATTTACGAGTCTTGTAGATAGACTCAAGGTCATGGGTTACTACGTGACCTCATCCCTTGAGATGATGTACCCCATGTAGTTGTGATCATTACTATTGTGGTGGTAGTGCCTCAACCTGTCGATACTCGCAATCACCACTCCACCTACTTTACTTCTCAGGTTAGCCATCCCATCTTGGTTCATACTCTCAATTGTGAAAGGCCCATACCACCAAGGACTTGGTTTATCGGGTGGTATTGTCGTTTCTAAGTGTCTTAAGAGCACCAAGTTCCCCTCCTCGAATGGGATATCACTTTCTGCTGGTCGATTATGTTCGAATTCGACATGAACCTTATTACTTTTGCTTCTTTCATATTTAGCCTCCTTGTAGCTTTTGATTCTTGCCTCCCATGCAAGAATTTTATTCTGAACGCGAATGGGTGTCGTGTCAATGTTGTTTTTGAGCTCTCTCCAACTCAAATTCTCATGTCCACTTCGCGGAGTCATGGGGAATCTAATCTTTCTTTTTCCAGAATTAAGCTCAATTTTCCTGCCTTCATACTTAATGACAGCTCTAGCTGTAACCTCTCATAAATTTCCCATACGATTAGTAAATGCATACGAATACATAAAACGATATTACAAGAAATTAACACCATTTTACGGGTAACAATTTTTTTTTTTTATGATATGGCTTGATGTTGAACCACTACGATAACTGTGATTGACCGTTTACCCAGGAACGATGCTTACACACAACCTAGGTTGCCTACAATTATTGCGAATGATAAATAATTATATAACGCGTTTATATTTAATAATACGTTTCGTCTAAATAACGTATACTATTTATATATTCCCTGAACCTATGAAACTTCCCGAGAACGCTCACTAATATTTTTGAACTTCGACACGATAATCGAGACACCCCAGGTGGACCCCCAACACCCTTTGGGCCACGAATCCAATTACTAAACCAAACGGACTCCTTTATTTTTCTTTCTTTTGCATGGGCCGACACCACCAGCAGCCCATAGGCCAAGCCCAAACGCACCCTTTTGTTATTTGGTTTTTGTTTCTGCCAGTCGCGACACTCCCAAACGCACCCTAGTATTTTACGAATTCTACACATAACGAACCAATTTTATTACACATTATGATTTGCCTAGTACCCAAGATACAGAAATGATAAATCTTACACCCTCACTCACTTATTTACTGCCCTAGAAATGACCAAAGCAAATCACCAAACGTTCCAAGGAGATAACTACAAAACGTGTCATAAACTTTCTTCCATGCCTCCCCTCCTCCCCTATAGTGAGTGAATGAACATTATGCATCCAAGGAAATGTCAGGAATGAATAGGGAAGATCTTACACAATCTAAGCTATGTAAACACTCGATTGGCCATGGTTGTGTCAACACTATTCGCCCTCACATGCATCTACCAACTCTTACGAGCCTATCTCGTTTCTACTCTTCAAAACTGCCTATATAAGACCTCCCATGCAACCTTGGACGTTACATGCACTTAAACACACCACTACACATAAAATACCAACGAGAAGAAGTAATGGAGGGACGAACGGATTGCTAGGAGAACAACATCTCACAACGAACCTAGGACACAAAGCTTGGAGCCTCTTGGACCATTGGAACAACGTGAAGTGAACCACGGAGCTGTTGAACCATTACACGAACCTTACACTTGTTTTTACGCCACCTTTGATAGGTGAGGTGAGACCTTGGAACCTTATTTCTATTTATATATATATACGTATGTTTATGATATGCACATTCACTTGGAACTTATAAATCGTAAATCTTAAAAACGACATATACGTTTTATGTGTTATACTATTATTTGGTTATGTCATTAACGAGAACCTATAAAAGATTTGAACTTATAATAACGTATACACACTAAAAATCATACGATTCTAAGTCATATGGACATGCACGTAATATACTAAAACACTTAGAATTATTTTGAGTTTTATTGTTTTTGCGTATTGAGTTTTGACCGTGTACTTTGGCCTCGCCATTCTAAATTTCAACACACGACCCGTTAATATTTTTGTACTATCTATTAGCCTAGCTTGTAAAGAAATGGGATTGTTAATACTTGGAGCTAATAACTTCGTTTGATCACTAAACAAGACCCAAAGTAAACCGACATTAGAACTATTCTCAGAAACTTAAAAACCTTACGTGGGCCAAAAAGCCCAAAAAGCTCATTTCAGCTTATTACGATAAGCTGAGTGTATAAGCTGTTTTGAAATGTTTTTATAACTTAAAATGATGGATTTCTATAAACCTAGTGTTCCCCCAAACCCCTTGGATCATAAAACCTTAACGGGCCCTTATTTTGGACTCGTTAAGCCCACTAAATGAAATAAGCTAATAATAAGCTAATAAGCTGTCGAATTAAGCTTTTCTAAATGTTCTGAACTTATTAAAATAATAAAAATGCTAAGTTTTGAATTTGGTAAAGTTTGGACTATTTTTGCAAATGTTCGAAGGTTAGGGACTAAAAATGTAAAGTTTGTAAACTTGGGTGAAAAGTATAAAAACTGTTTTTCTAAAGGGAATAAACTGTAAATATTTGATATTTGGACTAAGAATGTAAATATTTTCCGTTAAGGGTAAAAAGTGTAAAATTGAGAAACATGAGGGATTGAATAATAATATTGATTTTTAATAAAAAGTTTATACTTATATATATATATATATATATATATATATATATATATATATATATATATATATATATATATATATATATATATATATATATATATATATATATTAAAACGATAAATAATAAACTTAACTTATATATATATATATATATATATATATATATATATATATATATATATATATATATATAAAATACGGATGAAACTTATATAACGATAAATAAATTTAGACGAATAAAACAATACGTAACAATTATCTATTTTTATACGACGTAACACATCACGTATGCACTTTATCGAATTCTCATAATTAAGAATAAACGTTCGCAATAAAACGAGACTTAAGAACTGAAACGTGCCATATCTTATAGGTTGTGTGTGAAGTCGTTGCCTTGCATCGTTGAGACTACGTTTGTTCTACTATCCTACTAAGGTGAGTTCATAGCCCACACTTAACTGATTTCTGTGGGGGGGATACATGCTCAAAAACCGAACACAAGTCTTTTCCTGATCTTATTATTGCTTAAGTAGCTATTGCCAAAAGTCCCTCGATCATGAACCTTAATCACTTGAAAGGTGAACGTAAATAATTGTGAATAGATCTATTAGGGATTGACAATCCCCATTTGGTTGCTAGAGGAAAGTCACCAAATGCACGTTATTTGAATATAATAGGTTACTGGCAAATACCTATCTTGGGGGCTATATATTTTACATCATTATTATGAAAATGTTGATGTCTGTTGAATCGTTGAGTGTCATGAGCTTAATGCAATAATGAATGTGATTTCTAACTTGTTTATTTGTATCGATATTATAATAAACATCTATCTCTTGTGTTCAAACTCTAAATTATAAACCTATGAATTTCACTCAACTTTTGTTGACTTTTAGCATGTTTATCTCAGGTAACTAAATGGAATGGATGGCAACGGCACGAAGTGGGCAAATAAAGAAACGTTTATTTCTCTTTAAATAAAACTTGTTGTTGAATAACGAATTCTCTTGGAATTATAAATATTTGGTATTTTCAATAAAACTTAAAACGATCACTTGAATCGTTTTCTATAATTGTGACGAAAGATCCACAATATAATACCCCAAAAGTCTTCCGCTGACATTTTAAGTCTTCCGCTGTATTGATCGATTTTGGGGGTGTTATAGATTGGCATCAGAGCCACGGTTATAGTGAACCAAGTGTTTTTGGAACATTGGACTATAACTACACTTTAAACGGGACAAAATTTTCATAAAATACCATCCTACGCCCTTCGTGCCTACGCATCCCAGTAATTGGTAAAAAGTATTATTTACCTTATAGCATTTTAAATTGATTATAATTATGCTTACATTTACTAATCGGGAAATTTATTACCGTGTCATGTCTTCAAACACCCACACCCTATCAGCTTGTCCTCAAACTCAGGAACTGAAGATGTTACTTCAGCCTATGCTACCTCACCTATGCCTATGTCTCCTGCTACCGACAGATACATGCAAAGCCAGCAATTTCTGCCAGCATCTGACACAGAGGCTTCTCCTCTGGCAACATCTAGTCCGATTCGCCGATCTAGGCAAATTAGACAACTTCAGCCGTATGAAGCAAGTACTGCTGTACCAGCACCAGCTCTTGTCATACCACCTGAATCAGTTGTGCCATCACCACCTGCACCACCAGTAATACCACCACTACCAACTATCTTCTACAGCCAAACTACTACTATGCCCCTAATACCATCACCCATAGTATCACCTCCACTAGCATCACCACCAGCACCTTACCGAAGTGTCCCTCTATCACCTCACCGAAAGACTTACCCAATCCGCCCAACCACCTCAGAATCTAGTATTCACCGTAGCCGCCAAAGGACCTACAAGCGGGCAGATGCTCGTAAATGGTCTTTCTTATTGCCCATTATGCGATATTGGAGATCTCAAGAAGGAACACCAACAACAAGGGAACTTGGGGAAAGTTCTTACTCTACCTCCCGAATTCTGCCAGTCACTGGGGAACCCATACACCATACCATACCTTTGTTAGCTGCGAGAATGGTTCGCCACGAAGACCGACTTGATTCCATCGCTAGTATACTCAACAAGATTCCGCAGGAACTTCTAGAAACCTTTGAAGACGATATGAACAGTCTCATAATTGGTCATCTTGCAATAGAAGATAAGGTTGAAAAGTTGGATTCTTTATTTTGGGAATCAATGGAATTCATAGGAGCTCTATGTGGGGCTAACACTTCGACCGAAATAGCATTGGGAACTTTAGACCGAGAAATTGAAAGGATCAACACTGAAAACCTACGCCTTAGGCAAACCCTACTAGAAGCTCGAGAAAGGGAAAGAGCTCGAGATCAAACCATGGAAACCATGTCCACTGCCATTCAAGAACTCCAAAACCGCCTAGACAAAGCCTTAGGAAAACCATGAGACCATCACCTTGTTAAGAAAAATCAATGTCCTACAAATAAGAATATCTTGTCATGTTTTGTAAACATTTGCACAAGTACTAATAAGTGTTGTAACACCTTGACATTGATTTATGGAAGTTTATTTTATCTTTATCTACGTTGCAAACTTTATACACTATATCGTAATATATTGGTTCATACAGGTCAAACTTATTCGTTATGTGTGTCATCCCAACATACGAAAATTTACGACGATCGAATCATTGTAACTACGACCTATATTTAACTATTCATTACTCGATATGTATTTTCAACGTGATAGGATTATTATAAATGTTCTAATAATATACCTTCTTTTATAGCAACATGGCTAGAACTAGGAGAACAACCACGAACGCCGCACCAGCAAACCCCGAAGTTTTGACCCCGGCTGCAATCCAGCAAGCAATGGCTGACGGCGTTAATGCCGTTTTAGCTGAACAAAACCATAATAGAGACGGAAATGCACCGGCACCCCGCTACTGCACATACAAAGACTTCATAGCATGTCAACCAACGTATTTCAAAAGAACTGAAGGAGTGTCGGAATTAGCTCAATGGTTTGAAAGAAGTGAAACTGTTTTCCAAAGAAGTGGATGCTCAGAAAACAACAAGGTAAGCTTCGCAACGGGAACACTAATGCAAGACGCTCTATCCTGGTGGAACTCTACCGTTCAAACACTAGGAGCAGAAGCAGCACATCAGCTTACTTGGATTGAATTCAAGGCTAAAATACTAAAGAAGTATTGTCCCCGTTCCGAACTGCGAAAACTCGAGGATGAGTTCCATGCCTTAATAGTGAAAGGAGTTGATTTGAGAAGTTACAACCGGAGATTCCAAGAACTTAGGATACTATGCCCTACCATGGTACCCGATCATGAGAAGACATTAGAGAAATATGTCGAAGGACTTCCTAGGAGTATTGAAGGAAATGTCACCTCAGCAAATCCGCCAACCTTGGAAGCAGCAATGGAACTTGCTCAAAAACTTCTAGATCGAGAAGTGAAATGCAATGAACTTAAAAGGAAATTGGACGATAAAAGAACCACTCACCATCACAACAACAACCAGCAAAGCTACAACAGTCATCACCGCAACAACAACCAACGCAACAATAATCAGAACCACCAACCATATCACAACACTCGAAGCACTCAGCAGCAGAATCAAAGACAAGAAAAACCCCGAGTCTACACCGCTACGGAAGGTGTAGGGTACAACGGACAGAAACCCCTGTGCCAGCGATGCAAACTTCATCATGAGGGTCGTTGTACCGTCCGATGTGACAAATGTCATAAAATCGGTCATCAAACCAGAAACTGTAGGATTCCTGCTACGGGAAGCAACACACTAGCTGTATCACCCACTTGTTTCGGATGCGGAGAAGTAGGACACATTCGGAGAAACTGCCCAAAGGGAAACGAACCAGCCAACGCCCAAGCTAGGGTATACCTACTCGGAGATGGAAACGGACCCGATGTAGTCACCGGTACGTTTCTACTAAACCATCATAATGCTAGAGTATTGTTTGATTCGGGCGCCGATAAGAGTTTTATATCAGATACGTTTGCCCCTTTACTTAATGTTACCCCCTCTAAGCTAAACACCACCTACGAAGTCGAAATGGCTGACGGGAATTTAATAGATACCAATACTATCATGAAAGATTGCACCCTAACCTTATCCGAAAAACCTTTTGCCATTGATCTTATGCCGGTTCAACTTGGTAGTTTCGACGCTATCGTCGACATGGATTGGCTATCCCACCATCGTGCTAGGATTCATTGTGACGAAAAGGCCGTCCATATACCACTCAAGGATGAAACACTCATTGTCCAGGGCGACAAAAGCAAACCTCGATATGGAATTATCTCATGTATGCGAGTAATAAAATACATGAAAGAAGGATGTCAAGTATTCATGGCTCAAGTTACGGAAAGTAAGTCATCCGAAAAGCAGCTTGATGACGTTCCTATCGTTAGGGATTTTCCTGAAGTATTCCCTGAAGAATTACCTGGCATTCCACCCATACGTCAAGTAGAATTTCAGATTGAACTAGTGCCTGGAGCGGTACCAGTAGCTAAAGCACCTTATAGACTTGCACCATCTGAAATGGAAGAGTTGTCAGAACAACTAAAAGAATTATCGGATAAAGGATTTATTAGACCAAGCTCATCACCTTGGGGAGCTCCAATTTTATTCGTTAAGAAGAAGGATGGATCCTTTCGAATGTGCATCGATTACCGGGAGTTGAATAAACTTACGGTAAAGAATCGATACCCATTACCTCGAACTGATGATCTGTTTGATCAATTGCAAGGATCGAGTGTGTACTCAAAAATTGATCTAAGATCAGGATATCATCAGCTAAGAGTTCGAGAAGAAGATATTCCAAAAACTGCATTCAGAACGCGCTATGGTCACTACGAATTTCAAGTAATGCCGTTCGGCCTGACCAATGCACCAGCAGTTTTCATGGATTTAATGAATCGAGTATGCAAACCTTACTTAGATAAATTCGTAATAGTATTCATCGACGATATTTTGATCTACTCTCGCAACGAAGAAGAACACGCGGGACATTTACGAATCATTCTAGAACTGCTCAAGAAGGAAGAATTGTACGCTAAGTTCTCTAAATGCGACTTTTGGATTCACACCGTACAGTTTTTAGGACACATCATCGATAGTCAAGGCATTCACGTAGACCCTGCAAAGATTGAGGCTGTTAAAGGTTGGTCATCTCCTACAAACCCCACGGAGATTCGTCAATTTTTAGGTCTCGCAGGTTACTACCGAAGATTTATAGAAGGATTCTCCAAGATTGCAAAACCTTTGACTAAACTGACCCAAAAGAATGAGAAGTACATCTGGGAAGAAAAGGAAGAAGCATCCTTCCAGTTGTTAAAACAAAAGCTTTGTGAAGCTCCAATATTAGCCCTCCCAGAAGGAAACGAGGATTTTATAGTATATTGCGACGCATCTTATCATGGACTAGGAGCGGTCTTGATGCAAAGAAGCAAAGTGATAGCTTACGCATCTCGGCAACTGAAGAAACATGAGGAAAACTACACGACTCATGACTTGGAGTTAGGAGCTGTAGTGTTTGCGCTCAAGTTGTGGAGACACTACTTATATGGCACCAAATGTACCGTGTACACCGACCACAAGAGTCTTCAACACATTTTGGATCAGAAGGATTTGAATATGAGGCAACGTCGCTGGCTAGAGTTGCTCAGCGATTATGATTGTGAGATCCGTTACCACCCAGGAAAGGCTAATGTAGTAGCAGATGCGTTAAGCCGAAAAGAACGATTGAAACCCCTTCGAGTTAGATCACTAGGGATGACTATCCACTCACCCCTTCCATCCCAAATCCTTACCGCACAGAACGAAGCACTTAAAGAAGAAAACCGACCCAAAGAAAAGATTTACGGTATGCCCGAGAATAAGAATGGTTTCGTGAAGAAATCCGATGGAACACTGTGTTTCAAGGACAGAAGTTGGATCCCTATGATCGGAGGTATTCGTGAGCTCATCATGTATGAGTCCCACAAGTCAAAATACTCCATTCATCCAGGTTCTGACAAGATGTATCAGGATTTAAAGAGACTATATTGGTGGCCAAACATGAAGGCTGACATCGCAGAATATGTCAGTAAATGTTTGACATGTTCAAGGGTAAAGGCAGAACATCAGAAACCTTCAGGCTTACTTGTACAACCAGAACTTCCTATGTGGAAATGGGAACGAATCACTATGGACTTCATCACCAAACTCCCAAGAACCTCATCCGGACACGACACAATATGGGTTATTGTGGATCGTCTAACAAAATCCGCTCATTTTATACCCATCAAAGAAACCGATGAGATGAATACACTAGCTCAGATATATGTGAAGGAAATTGTCACTCGACATGGAGTACCAATTTTGATTATCTCGGATCGAGATAGTCGTTTCACCTCTCACTTTTGGAAATCATTACAGAAAGCCTTAGGAACTAAACTAGATATGAGCACAGCGTACCACCCTCAAACTGATGGTCAAAGTGAAAGAACTATCCAAACCTTGGAAGATATGCTCCGAGCATGCGTTATCGATTTTGGAAAAGGTTGGGATAAGCACTTACCATTAGCAGAGTTTTCATACAACAATAGTTACCACACCAGCATAAAAGCAGCACCATTCGAAGCACTGTATGGTAGGAAGTGCAGATCGCCCGTCTGTTGGGCAGAAGTCGGAGAAAGACAACTTATAGGACCAGACCTTGTTCGGGAAACAACCGAGAAAATCATTAAGATTAAGCAACGCTTACAAGCAGCCCGAGATCGACAGAAAAGCTACGCAGACCTAAAAAGGAAACCCATGGAATTTCAAATAGGAGACAGAGTCTTATTGAAAGTATCTCCCTGGAAGGGAATGGTACGATTTGGAAAGCATGGAAAGTTGAACCCCAGATACATCGGTCCGTTCAAAATCCTGGAAAGGATAGGACCCGTGGCTTATAGACTAGAACTACCCGAAGAACTTAGTCGGATTCACGACATCTTTCATGTGTCAAACCTTAAGAAGTGTTTATCCGATGAATCTCTCGTGATTCCATTGAAAGAGATTCGACTAGATGATAACCTTATCTTTACCGAGTAACCCATTGAAATTATGGATAGAGAAGTCAAACAACTAAAACAGAACCGTATCCCTATTGTAAAAATTCGTTGGGACTCCAAGCGAGGACCGGAATATACCTAGGAGCGCGAGGATCAGATTCGCTCCAAGTACCCACATCTCTTCACCTAAGACACCCTTGGCAACTATCTTAGACTACAATTCCGGGACGGAATTCCCTGTAAGAGGTAGGTAATGTAACCTCTCGTAAATTTCCCATACGATTAGTAAATGCATACGAATACATAAAACGATATTACAAGAAATTAACACCATTTTACGGGTAACAAATTTTTTTTTTTATGATATGGCTTGATGTTGAACCACTACGATAACTGTGATTGACCGTTTACCCAGGAACGATGCTTACACACAACCTAGGTTGCCTACAATTATTGCGAACGCTAAATAATTATATAACGCGTTTATATTTAATAATACGTTTCGTCTAAATAACGTATACTATTTATATATTCCCCGAACCTACGAAACTTCCCGAGAACGCTCACTAATATTTTTGAACTTCGACACGATAATCGAGACACCCCAGGTGGGCCCCCAACACCCTTTGGGCCACGAATCCAATTACTAAACCAAACGGACTCCTTTATTTTTCTTTCTTTTGCTTGGGCCGACACCACCAGCAGCCCACAGGCCAAGCCCAAACGCACCCTTTTGTTATTTGGTTTTTGTTTCTGCCAGTCGCGACACTCCCAAACGCACCCTAGTATTTTACGATTTCTACACATAACGAACCAAATTTATTACACATTATGATTCGCCTAGTACCCAAGATACAGAAATGATAAATCTTACACCCTCACTCACTTGTTTACTGCCCTAGAAATGACCAAAGCAAATCACCAAACGTTCCAAGGAGATAACTACAAAACGTGTCATAAACTTTCTTCCATGCCTCCCCTCCTCCCCTATAGCGAGTGAATGAACATTATGCATCCAAGGAAATTTCAGGAATGAATAGGGAAGATCTTACACAATCTAAGCTATGTAAACACTCGATTGGCCATGGTTGTGGCAACACTATTCGCCCTCACATGCATCTACCAACTCTTACGAGCCTATCTCGTTTCTACTCTTCAAAACTGCCTATATAAGACCTCCCATGCAACCTTGGACGTTACATGCACTTAAACACACCACTACACATAAAATACCAACGAGAAGAAGTAATGGAGGGACGAACGGATTGCTAGGAGAACAACATCTCACAACGAACCTAGGACGCAAAGCTTGGAGCCTCTTGGACCATTGGAACAACGTGAAGTGAACCACGGAGCTGTTGAACCATTACACGAACCTTACACTTGTTTTTACGCCACCTTTGATAGGTGAGGTGAGACCTTGGAACCTTATTTCTATTTATATATATATATATATATATATATATATATATATATATATATATATATATATATATATATATATATATATATACACATATGTTTATGATATGCACATTCACTTGGAACTTATAAATCGTAAATCTTAAAAATGACATATACGTTTTATGTGTTATACTATTATTTGGTTATGTCATTAACGAGAACCTATAAAAGATTCGAACTTATAATAACGTATACACACTAAAAATCATATGATTCTAAGTCATATGGACATGCACATAATATACTAAAACACTTAGAATTATTTTGAGTTTTATTGTTTTTGCGTATTGAGTTTTGACCGTGTACTTTGGCCTCGCCATTCTAAATTTCAACACACGACCCATTAATATTTTTGTACTATCTATTAGCCTAGCTTGTAAAGAAACGGGAATGTTAAATACTTGGAGCTAATAACTTCGTTTGATCACTAAACAAGACCCAAAGTAAACCGACATTAGAACTATTCTCAGAAACTTAAAAACCTTACGTGGGCCAAAAAGCCCAAAAAGCTCATTTCAGCTTATTACGATAAGCTGAGTGTATAAGCTGTTTTGAAATGTTTTTATAACTTAAAATGATGGATTTCTATAAACCTAGTGTTCCCCCAAACCCCTTGGATCATAAAACCTTAACGGGCCCTTATTTTGGACTCGTTAAGCCCACTAAATGAAATAAGCTAATAATAAGCTAATAAGCTGTCGAATTAAGCTTTTCTAAATGTTCTGAACTTATTGAAATAATAAAAATGCTAAGTTTTGAATTTGGTAAAGTTTGGACTATTTTTGCAAATGTTCGAAGGTTAGGGACTAAAAATGTAAAGTTTGTAAACTTGGGTGAAAAGTATAAAAACTGTTTTTCTAAAGGAATAAACTGTAAATATTTGATATTTGGACTAAGAATGTAAATATTTGATATTTGGACTTAAAATGTAAATATATATAATTTTTGGACTAACGGCGTAAATGTTTTCCGTTAAGGGTAAAAAGTGTAAAATTGAGAAACATGAGGGATTGAATAATAATATTGATTTTTAATAAAAAGTTTATACTTATATATATATATATATATATATATATATATATATATATATATTTGAATATATATTAAAATGATAAATAATAAACTTAACTTATATATATATATATATATATATATATATATATATATATATATATATATATATATATATATATATATATATATATATATATATATATATATAATACGGATGAAATTTATATAACGATAAATAAATTTAGACGAATAAAACAATACGTAACAATTATCTATTTTTATACGACGTAACACATCACGTATGCACTTTATCGAATTCTCATAATTAAGAATAAACGTTCGCAATAAAACGAGACTTAAGAACTGAAACGTGCCATATCTTATAGGTTGTGTGTGAAGTCGTTGCCTTGCATCGTTGAGACTACGTTTGTTCTACTATCCTACTAAGGTGAGTTCATAGCCCACACTTAACTGATTTCTGTGGGGGGGATACATGCTCAAAAACCGAACACAAGTCTTTTCCTGATCTTATTATTGCTTAAGTAGCTATTGCCAAAAGTCCCTCGATCATGAACCTTAATCACTTGAAAGGTGAACGTAAATAATTGTGAATAGATCTATTAGGGATTGACAATCCCCATTTGGTTGCTAGAGGAAAGTCACCAAATGCACGTTATTTGAATATAATAGGTTACTGGCAAATACCTATCTTGGGGGCTATATATTTTACATCATTATTATGAAAATATTGATGTCTGTTGAATCGCTGAGTGTCATGAGCTTAATGCAATAATGAATGTGATTTCTAACTTGTTTATTTGTATCGATATTACAATAAACATCTATCTCTTGTGTTCAAACTCTAAATTATAAACCTATGAATTTCACTCAACTTTTGTTGACTTTTAGCATGTTTATCTCAGGTAACTAAATGGAATGGATGGCAACGGCACGAAGTGGGCAAATAAAGAAACGTTTATTTCTCTTTAAATAAAACTTGTTGTTGAATAACGAATTCTCTTGGAATTATAAATATTTGGTATTTTCAATAAAACTTAAAACGATCACTTGAATCGTTTTCTATAATTGTGACGAAAGATCCACAATATAATACCCCAAAAGTCTTCCGCTGACATTTTAAGTCTTCCGCTGTATTGATCGATTTTGGGGGTGTTATACTAGTGGTAGCGAGGAATGGTGCCCCAAGGATTATTGGCATGCATCCATCTCCCTTATCATCGATGATCATAAAATCAACTAGATACATGAATCCTGCGACGTTAACTAATACATCTTCTGCGATTCCTAGGGGTACACGTACGAGTGTCCAGCGAGGGACAACCTAACACGAGTAGGGGCTGGCATTTTTGACGTTAGTTGGATGTAAATAGTTAGGGGCATAAGATTTACTTCCGATCCTTGGTCGGCGAAAGCACTAAGATATTTCAAATCCCCGATGCTAGTTGGTATCTCAAAGTTCCCACACGCTATCTGCTTAGTAGCCACTTTTTGTATCAATAGCCTCTCGAATATTGACCCCCAAGGTAACGTATCATACTCATCCTTTCCCTTTTCCTTTTTTCCAGAACCCTGTTTGGAAGGTTGGTTATGCCCGTCACCCTTAATCCAATTTGTTATGGTGTTTTCGTTTATATCATGTTTCAGGTAGTGACTCAAGGGCTGGGATTTTGGTGGCTTATCTAAGGTCTGTTTAGTAGAGGCTTCTACCTTCTCGTCATCCTTGTGGACAATTGTGATGGAATTAACAAATTGGGTAGTGGGGGTGACGTTTTCTTTCCTTAGTAGCATTCTTTCGGGGGTTCTCTGGTTGGCATACTCCTCCAATAGACTCATCATCTCATTCATTTTCTTTTGCATCTCCTCTTTTTGATTATAAACTGCTTCCTCAAATCTAGCAAGCCGATCTGAATGAGTTGCCATATATTCTCTCATCCTAGCTTCAAACTCCGAGCTAAGCTCCTCGGGAGGGAAATAAGGTGGGGCATAGTTTTGAAAAGTCTCGACATTTTCTCTAGAGGGTGACTCTGATAATGGTGTTGAAGTCGGTTTCGAGACAGAATTGACAGTAGCCCGTCTAGGACTTAAGGGTCTCCTTTGCCTTTCCTCAAAATAGTCAACTTTTGCCTCGAGTTTGCATAGGAGTTCATCGGGGATTTCGGTGGTCCCTCCAGATGTTGAGACTGCGTTGATGGCCGCTTTTATCGTATGATTAAACTCCCACATCTCTTGATTATCGGCGGCAAGCTCCTCAATAATTGCCCAGGACTCCTCGGCGTTCTTATCACGCAGTTTACCTCCCGCGGCCCTATCGATTGTACGTTTAGTGTGATAGTCAACATGGTCGTAGAAAATCTGAACTAATAACCAAAGGTTTATACCATGATGAGGGACCTTATGGAGGAGATCCTTAAAACGGGCCCATGCTTCGTAGAAAGTTTCACCCTGATGTTGTTCAAACATCAAAATGTCATTTCTAAGCATTGCAGTCTTCCACGGTGGGAAGAATTGAGTAAGGAAGCGATTGGTGAGATTATCCCATGTGGTGATGGATCCCGCGGGTAAACGCTCAAGCCATTGACTAGCTTGATCCCGTAGAGAGAATTGGAATAGGCGTAATCGGGTTGTCTCTCTAGTTTCAACACCTAGGTCTATGGAATCTACGATTTTAAGGAAGTCCTTAAGATGTTGATTTGGATCTTCGGAACGAAGTCCATGGAATGCACATCCGCTTTGCACCAACTGGATGGTGTCGGATCGCAAGGGGGTCACATTGGTTCTAGTGTTGGGTTTTGTTGTGGTGGGATGACGGGTTCAAAGATGTTCCCATCGTCCATGATGTTGGGTGGTGAAAAGTTACGAACAAAAACACAAAGAAATAAGATAGACTAAAGAAAATCTAAAAATAAAAATAAAATCTTACTGGAAAGGAATCTAGCAAGTAGACCTAATAAAAAGAAGTTCTAACCTAGACAATAACTATTCCCCGGGCTGCGGCGCCAAAAACTTGATGCGTAGGGTTTGCACCAGGCTTTACCTCTCAAGGGATCTCGAGAAGCTTACAACCCCCACCAGGCAGTGTACCTGATCGTTGTAGTATAGTATATTGACAAGTACCGGGGGATTGATCGTTCAGCTAGGAATAGTGTCGCTAGGATTAGAAAACCTAAATACTAGTTCTAAAGATGAGGGATGATTATTTTTGTATTTTTATATTTTTATGAAAGCAAGTAAAAATCTCGGGTTTGAAGGATTTGGGCGGAATTAGTTGCTAGTCAACTAACCCAATACTAAAGATGCAATCAAAATAAAATACTAGAAATGAAAATAAAACTAAATTAAACTAAGGTTGTGAGCAATAAGTGTAGAAATTGTGTTTACTTAGATTTCATTACTCCCTAGATATCTTTTACACGTTAATTACTTGTTATAGTTGCGTGGATGACGGATTGTATTCTTTAATACCATTCATGGGGTGGCGCACTTAACTCCCCAATCCTATGAGTGCCTACTTCACTCCTATGTCGATCCGGCTAAGAAGCTCCTAACATGGGATCATTAGAATTTACTCATGCATTAAATACAACCAATAAAACCTAGTGCACATCAGTTCATGTTTCCTAAGACGTTCAAGCATGTTACCATTTGGAAATCTGCCAGTTTTCTTAAGCCTAACATCGAAATCATTCATCCAATACAACCATAAACAAGTAATCAACACATAATCAACATCTAGGTTTCATTAGATCTAAGCAAACACAAGATAGATCTAGCCTAGCATGACGGAATTAAGACAAGCACAAGATATAGACAACCAATACATAGACATATTGATTGAATTAGAAGAACACTTATCTCAATTACACATGTAAGGGTTCAAGGGCTGAAAACCCTTGAAAAACCTGTAAAATTCGTAATAGGTTCGGCCTTAGGGTTTCTCCAAACTTCTCCCTTTTAATGAATGAAATTAGAAAACTATATATAGGAAATTGAGGCTGACGGCGTCAAGACCAAATAGGTGACGCCGTCATCTCGGAGCCAAAATAATTCTCGGACTGCCTTGATCTACATCTGACGCCGTCATGTATTAGCGTCTTCCAGGCCGTCACGTGTTAACTCTTGACGCTCTTCCTTGTGACGCCTTCATGTTTGCACTGGGCCGTCATGCAAATTACTCTTGACGCCGTCAAATTGTTACTCTTGACGCCGTCACCTACTGTTCCCAACTTGGAAAATTAAGTCTTTGGCGTTTTCTTCACTTTAATGCTCCAAAAACGTCCGAATTGCTTCCTTTTCCAGATTTCACTCCCAAAGTACCTAAAATCACAAAAGGAACGATTTAGGGCAATATTTGATCAAATAAATTCAATTCCGGGCTTAAATGACTCCCTAAAAGTGGTTCATTTTTCGCCTCATCACTAGACCATCAATTTTTCCAAATGACCAAGGTCATACACACTCACAATCATTTGTGTTTCATCCAATTTACAAAGACCTTCATGGTAATCCTTCCGGCGAACCAAGCTTCCGCCATTTTGTTCAAAACCAACAACCACAACAACAACAACCATCACCACAAGAACATTCCCAACAATTTGAATCTCTACTTTCTTCTTATAAGAAAATAGAAGCATCCATATGGGAAAAACCTCCAAACCTTAATGATGAGATTGACACTCATTTAAACCACCTTCATGCCTTCAAACGTATGGTTGACTCTCAAATCAACCATATTATGGTTTTACAAATAACACTACACTCAACTAATGAAGGAAGCAAAAACATCTCTCAACCATCCACATTTGCTCCTTCAAGTTCAAACCATCCACCACCAACAAATCAAACCTCTCTTCCACCAAACTTTCCCCACCATGATTGCGGACATTGCGAAAGAACCGCTCACATTAGTGAAGGATGTTGAAGGGAAATTCGCGAGCTATCCGAAGAAATGAGGTTTATACTAAACCACATTTTGGATCGTCTACAATCCTTGTCTCACCCACCTCAACCTTAGAGTCTCCAAAAATGAAACAAAACCGTTACTATTGGAAAATGTTTCCCATTTAAACCAACAAACCAAAACCCGTGTCACCCTCTCAACCTTCAAAATAAAAACCGCTACAACCTTCAGCACACATTTTCATCCTTAAACAACCTTAGCCTTGTTTTTGGAAAATGTTTCTCATTAAGGAAAATGATGATTTCCTTGTAGCATTTTATGTTCTTAGTTTATTTTTAGTTTTTCTTTATTTTAAGAAGTAGGATGATGTCGTCCTAATTTCTTGTCTTTGACTTTTTAAGAGTCAAAATTTTACATGAAATGAATTTCATTCTACTACAAGGTTGACCATTTAGGTATAATGAGTAAACTATACCTTGCTATGGTAGCATACATATATCTTGTGTTTTAGAAACTAACCTTTCTTTTTGTAGGATCATTATCCATGTTTTCTTTCCTTGATACTCCATTTAGGGGAGTAATATTCAAGGGGGAGCATGAGTGTTGTATTATTCCACTTCACAACTCTCAGTTGTGTTCTAGACATAAAATGCTTTCATGACTTGTCTTGTGTGGCAACTAACATTTTGTTTTGTAGGGTCAAAATCCATGTCTCCTCTCTTGGCACTCCATTTAGGGGGAGTACCGTCCAAGGGGGAGCAAGTGCATACTTCCGCTTCGCTACTCTTCTTTTTGTTTCGACAAAAAGGGAGAGAATTTATATATAAACTTGTTTCAAATTTTTTGCTTAACTCTTGCAAAAACAAGTTTTTATACTAACTTTATAAGACTTAACACTAAAACTAGTGGCCTACTTATAAATAAAGTTTATGTTTTGTCATCAACAAAAAGGGGGAGATTGTTAATACAAATATCGCCTAAAAACGTTATTTATATTTTACGATCTTTGCTAAGTTTTGTTAATGACAAAGTATGAACTTTAGCTATTAGTAAATCATCACTTTAGTGTTTAAGTCTTGTTTAAACTAAGGTTTACATTTCCTTTTAAACAAAACATTGTTTTTATTTCTTTAATTAGAAAGTGTCTTGTCACATCACACATTTATGGCAAGCTTGTGTGTTTGACTTGCCATAACATCTTACGCACTTTTGGAAGCTTTCCAAAGTGGATTCAATGTGTTTGACTAGTTGTTGTTGATATGACTTTGGTTGGTTTGAAGTATTTATGGTAAAACCTACTGCAAGCCTGGCGGAACCCTGGGGGTACACGGGCGGAACCCATCTGAGGGTTCCGTCGTATCCGCCAGACCTGCTGTTTGTTTTACTATAAATACCAAGCCACTTGTTTATTTTGTGCAATCACTTTAGGACATATTTTCATATACTCTCTCAACTAACTCAGTAACATTTGACTTGTGTGATCCTCTTATGTAGCAAGGGACTTCACAAGATCATTCAAGAAGTTACAAGCTTCAACTCTAAAGTTGCAAGTCTTGTTAGCTTTGTCATGTATAAGCTTTGGTAGTTTATACTTCATTTGTATCATGTATGTAGAAATGATTGGTTAGTATTTTAGGCCTCAAAATACATAGTGTGTCGGGAGTTGTTGTACCCTTGTAAAAGAACTAATGGGAGTGGTTGTACCCTTGGTAAAGAACTCGACATCTAGCTTAGTGTCGGTAAAAGTGTAAGCGACGATGGGAGTGGTTGTACCCGTGTAAAAGCACTCGACATCTAGCTTAGTGTCGGTAAAAGTGTAAGCGACGTTGTAAAGGTTTCTCCACCGGGAAAGGAGCTTGTTGATTAGTGCTTATAACTCTCGAGTTGGAAACTCGGGGCGTGGATGTAGGGCAAGGAAAAAGAGTCCTTGTAGCCGAACCACGATAAACAATCGTGTTGTGGTTTGATCGTTTCTTTCTTGATCTTTGCTTATTACATATTGTATTTAGTTAGAATTGCTAATCACATGTAAAGCTTTTCAAAGAATTAAACAAGTAAAGTTGTGTTTATATCTTTAAACAAACGTAAAGCTTTTCAAAGAACTAAACAAGTAAAGTTAGGATTCTTATTCACACGTAAAGCTTTTCAAAGAATTGAACATGTAAAGTTGTGTTTATATCTTTAAACAAACGTAAAGTTTTAAAGATAACTAATTTAAAAAGCGGTAAACTATTCAACCCCCTTTCTAGTTTTCCACATATACTATAAGGTATCATCATTTACCATCCCCTTACACTTAGGATGAATATTGTCCCCAATGTTCAATTAAAGAATGTAAAAGTAAAATAGGTAAAAGAATGAAATCAAATACTCCCCTGATTCGTTCGGTGCGGATAGTGTGGTAACAAGGTTAGATCTTCCTCCAAAAAAATGAACAATCAAAGCTTCCCTTCCAGAATATAAATCATCTTCTTGTCATACATAACCTGTTAAACCTGAGAAAACAAACAAGGCAACCTCGCGTAAAATTGGCGACAATCTATATATACTAACAAATCCTAGAAAACAATGTAAGATATAATGCTTGTGGAATGAATGTTTGCAGATTTCCTGGAGTTTATAAAACTAAAGATTTAACAAAAACTTTAAGATTCCGTTAGAAAAACAAAACTAGCAAAATTTCCAGAATTTTACACATGACGCCGTCAAGAATTACTTTCTGACGCCGTCAGAAGTGACCTGCAGAAATCTTTACGTTAAGTTTCCGGAAAATTTCTGGAAAAACTTATGTCCTACTTCCTGGAAAATCCTGCAAAACATCATTATGACTCGATACAATCATTTGACTCTAACAAATACGAATATACATGTCCATATAATATTGTGGAGAACCATGATCAATTTTGTTTCTTAAAAACATATTTGGGGTTTCCCCTTACACTTATCTTTTGCGAAATACCTTTGGATGAAGTTAAGACTAGGTCAAACGACAAAATAAAGTATTTTCACCATTTTATTTTTGAAACATGATCCACCAACAACAAAAATAAAGCATGCATATGGAATCAAATAACAATCAAACAAATAAAAATCACACAAAGCATGGGTTGCCTCCCAAGAAGCGCTTTTCTTTATTTACAAGTCTTGTAGCTAGACTCAAAGTCATGCGCAATTACGTGACCTCATCTCTCGAGATGATGTACCCCATATAATTGCGATCATTACTATCGTGGTGGTGGTGTTTCAATCGATCGATACTCGCAGTCACCTCTCCTCCTCCTTTACTGCTCAAGTTAGCTATCCCATCTTGGCTTATGCCTTCAATTGTGAAGGGCCCATACCACCAGGGACTTGGTTCATCGGGAGGTATTGTTATCTCCGAGTGTCTTAAGAGTACAAGGTCCCCTTTCGCGAATGGTACATGATTCCTCGTTGGTTGACTATGTTCAAAATTGTCATGAACTTTGTTGCAGCTTTTGCTTCCTTCATGTTTAGTTTCTTTGTAACTTTTTATTCTCGCTTCCCATGCAAGAATCTTTTCCTGAACACGAATAGGCGATGTGTCAATGTTGTTTTTGAGCTTTCTCCTCATCAAGCTTTCTTGCGCATATCGCGGGGTCATAGGAAAGCTAATCTTTCTTTTTCCTGATTTAAGCTCAATTTTCCTATTTTCATATCTAATAACAGCTCTTGCGGTGGTAAGGAATGGTGCTCCAAGGATTATTGACATGCATCCACGTCCTTTATCATCGATGATCATGAAATCAACGGGATACATGAATCCCGTGACATTGACCAGCACATCTTCTGCGATTCCCAGGGGGTACACATAAGAGTGTCCAGCGAAGGATAGCCTAACACGAGTGGTGGCTGGCATTTCTGATGTTAGTTGGGTGTAGATAGTTAGGGCATAAGATTTACTTCCGATCCCTGGTCGGCGAAAGCGTTCAGACATTGCAAATTCCCAATGCTGGCTGGTATCTCAAAGTTCCCACACGCCATCTGCTTAGTAGCTACTTTTTGTACCAGTAGTTTCTCAAATACCGGTCCTCCAGGTAGTGTATCATACTCATCTTTCCCCTCTTTCTCCTTCTCTGAAACCTATTGGGAGAATTGGTTACGCCCGTCACCCTTTATCCAATTTGTTATGGTGTTTTCATTTATTTCATGTTTTAGGTAGTAACCTAATGATTGGGATTTTGGCGGTTCTTCTATGGTTTGTTTACTAGGGGTTTCTACTTCCTCATTATCCGTGTGGACAATTGTGATGGAATTAACAAACCGGGTAGTGGGGGTGGCGCTTTCTTTCCTCAGTAACATCATTTCAGGGGTTTTCTGGTTTGCATACTCCTCCAGTAGGCTCATCATCTCCTTCATTTTCTCTTGCATCTCCTCCTTTTGTTTATAAACTGCTTCCTCGAATCTAGCAAGCCGCTCAGAATGGGTTGCCGTATACTCTCTCATTCGATCTTCAAATTTCGGGCTAAGTTTTTCAGGAGGAGAATAAGGTGGGGCATAATTTTGAAAGGTCTCAACATTCTTTCTAGAAGGTGGCTCTGATAATGGCGTTGAAGTCATTTTCGAGACAGAATTGACAACAGCCCGTCTAGGACTTAAAGGTCTCTTTTGCCTTTCCTCAAAATATTCAACTTTTGCCTCGAGTTTGCAAAGGAGTTCATCGAAGATTTTATTAGTCTCTCCAGGTGTCGAGATTGCGTTGATGGCCGCTTCTATAGTGTGATCAAACTCCCATAATTCTTGATTATCGGCGGCAAGTTCGTCAATAATTTCCCAAGATTCCTCGGCGTTCCTATCACGCAATCTACCTCTGGCGGCACGATTGATTGTACGTTTGGTGTGATAGTCGACATGGTCATAGAAGATTTGAACTAATAACCAAAGGTTTATACCATGATGAGGGACTTTTTGGAGTAGACCCTTGAAACGAGCCCATGCTTCGTAGAAAGTTTCACCCTGATGTTGTTGGAACATCAAGATATCATTTCTAAGCATCGCAGTTTTCCCTGGTGGGAAAAATTGAGCAAGGAAACGAGTGGTGAGATCATCCCATGAGGTGATGGATCCAGCGGGTAAACGTTCAAGCCATTGACTAGCTTGATCACGTAGAGAGAATTGGAATAGCCGTAATCGGGTCGACTCTCTAGTTGTAACATCAAGGTCTATAGAATCTACGATTTTAAGGAAGTCCTTGAGATGTTGATTAGGATCTTCGGAACGAAGTCCATGGAATGCACATCCGCTTTGCACCAACCGGATGGTGTCGGATCGGAAGGGGGACACATTGGCTCCTTGGGTGAGCTCAATAGTGTTTCGATAGCCTTGGTGGCTAGGACGGGAATACTCTCCTAGGGTTCGGGGCCTAAGAGGTTGGTTTGCTAGTGGTGGGTTTTGTTGTGGTGGGTTGATGGGTTCAAAGACGTTACCACCTTCCATGATGTAGGATGGTACAGGTTACGAACAAAGACACGAAGAAATAGATAGACTAAAGAAAACCTAAAAATAAAAAATAAAATCTTACTAGAAAGGAATCTAGCAAGTAGACCTAATAAAAAGAAATTCTAACCTAGACAATAACTATTCCCCGGCAACGGCGCCAAAAACTTGATACGTGGGAATCGCACCAGGCTTTACCTCTCGAGGGATCTCGAGAAGCTTACAACCCCCACCAGGCAGTGTACCTGATCGTTGTAGTATAGTATAGTGACAAGTACTGGGGGATTGATCGTTCAACTCAGGATTAGTGTCGCTAGGATTAGAAAGCCTAAAAATTAAGTCTAGAGGTGAGGGATGATTCTTTTTGTATTTTTATATTTTTATAAAAGCAATTAAAATCTCGGGTTTTGGAAGAGTGAGCGAAATTAGTTGCTAGTCAACTAACCCAATAACTAAGATGCAATCAAAATAAAATAACAAAAATGTAAATAAAACTAATTACTAATGTGGTGTGAACAATAAATGGGAAAATTGTGTTTACTAAGATTTCATTACTCCCTAGATATCTTTTACAGGTTGATAGTTTGTTACAGTTGCGTGGATGACGGGTTATATTCCTTAATACCAATCGTGGGGTGGCGTACGTACTTCCCCAACTCTATAATCTCCTACTTCACTCCAATGTCGAGCCTGCAAGAAGCTCCTAACATGGGATCATTAGAATTCGCTCATGCATTAAATACAACCATAAAAACCTAGTACGCATTGGTTCATGTTTCTTAAGACGTTCAAGCATGTTACCCTATGGAAGTCTGTCAGTTTTCTTAAGCCTAACATCGAAATCATTCATCCGTAACAACTATAAACAAGCAATCAACCCATAATCAACATCTAGGTTTCACTACATCTAAGCAAACACACAAGAGATCTAGCCTAGCATGTTAAAATCAAGACAAGCGTAAGATATATTCAAACAACACATAGACATATTAAATGAATTGAAAGGATAGTTATCTTAATTGAACATGAAAGGTTTCAAAGGGTGAAAACCCTTGAAAGAACTGATAAAATCGTGCTAGGGTTTCTCCAAGTTATCCCTCTAATTTGTCCTCTCTTAATGAATGAAAATTACAAAACTATATATAGATTTTCCAACGTGACAGCGTCAAGAAGAGAAATCTGACGCCGTCAACTCGCCGCCCATAGTAATATCGGATTGCCTAGATCCAGATCTGACGCCGTCAAGAGCAAATTATCTCTTAGCCGTCACGTGTAATGGGACCATGACGACCTATGGTGACGCCGTCATGCCCCTTAGTGTAAAACTCTCTGGACCGTCACGGACTATATCCACTTCACCTCTTGTTTTACTCTTGATGCCGTCATGTAGAACTTCGTGACGCCGTCAGGTACTGTTCCCAGCAAGGAAAATTAAGACTTTGCCGTTTTCTTCACTTTTATGCTCCAAAAACATCCAAAATGCTTCCTTTTCCAGAATTCACTCCAAAAGTACCTAAAATCACAAAAGGAACGATTTAGGGCAATATATGATCAAATAAATTCAATTCCGGGCTTAAATGACCCCCTAAAAACGGATCATTTTCGCCTCATAACCTTACCATCTAAAATATACATCCATACAAAAGGGATTTATAGTTGCATCCCTACACTTGAACTTTTAAATAATTAAAACTAACTATTGACCCGAATTAAGAGGATCAAAAGACATGGAGTACTTTAAAACATTAACGTACATATGAGGGTAATAACATTTGACTTTCTTTCCCATTACTCCATAAGAACTAGTACTTAACCCATAAGTCCTAATCGTCACAAAACTGTATTTACAATATATGACTCGACTTAGAAACCATGTAATCAACTCAACAAAGGGTTTAACATATATGTTGTAGCAATAATGCACTAAAGATGAGTGCATACAAGGTAGGCTAAGGCGATTTGGGTGTAACATTTGGGGGTGGGTTGTAAACAATGTTCTTCATTAATATTTCGGAATCCACCAAAATATCACAAGAACCGCGAAAAGGATAGGCTCTGAGGGGTGCACTAGGGGTATCTTGTACTAAAAATGAGTACATAGCAAGGGTGTAGGAGGATTACTTGACCAATGAAGCCAATTTAATTATAATAAACAGGTTTAAAACAAGTGTTATCCTAATGCCTCTTATCATTTAGTAAATCCTAAATACACGAATGTAGTCTCTCTAGCGATCTCGGGATGCATCACAAACGCAAGTTCTAGAATCTATATACTACCGGTACGCTCATAAACATTAAAGGTGAACGCTTTTTTCTTAACGATCTAAAGGTGAACCTCACATTTTTGGGGTGGAAAAGTTTGAGTGGTAGGGTTTTTGTGCTAGCTATACAATTCATATCTATGAGATGCTTATTAAAATTAAAGTTTTACTCCTATATGTCATAAAAAAATTCTAAATTTGGTGCTAAAATCATATTCACAAGTATCTCTTTCAGTTTATTATACAATTACTAGAAAACATGACAAATATCAAGCGAGTTCTAGTTTCTAAGATATACCATTTTTATCCTCGCTACACTTAAATTGAATATTGTCCCAAATGTTCTTGAAAAGCATCCAAGTTATGATAACGAAAAAATAAAATAGATGAGAGAAACTAATACTCCCTCGATTTGCTCGGCACGGACGATGTTGAGATATGGTTAAATCCTCCTTCAAGAAAATAAAGAATGATATGCTTCACTTCGAATGTGCACTTGCATCTTCTTTTCCAATACAACATGTAAATCACTAAGAAAACGAACACGAAACCTCGCATAAAATTGGTGGTAAAAACTATATATAATAAAATAAAATCCTAGAAGTGAATAAGATATAATGCATGCAAAATAAATGTTTACAGAACCCTAGAAATTTTCAAAAATTAAGTTTCGACAGAAAGACAAAATTCTGGAAAAATGGTTGCTACAGTGTCTGACGCCGTCTAGATAGACCTGGCAGAATTTTTATGTTTTGTTTCCTGGAAAATTTCTGGAAAAATTTAATAATTAAAACCTGTAAATTATGTAAAACATTCATTGTGACTCGATACAAGCATTTGACTCAAATAAACACACGAATACATGCTAATCATTCATTGTTAACTTTCATGTTCGAATTCGTTCTTTTAAAAGAAATATGAACTTCCCTACACTTTTTGTAAAATATCTTTATATGTAATTAAGACGAGGTTAAAAACAAAATAAAACATTTTCAAAAATTTATTCGAAACATGAAAGATAAACAATAATGATGAAGTACATATACGACACAAACAAAAATAAAAAACAAACAAACAAACAATTAAAAACATGGGTTGCCTCCCAAGAAGCGTTTGTTTTTGTTCGAGTCACGAGCCTGACTCTACCCTTATTTAACAGATATAAGGAAGATTAAGTGCGAGTGGTAGTAGCAATACACACCCTTAGAGTGGAAATATGGCACGTGAGGTGAAGAGGGTGTGTGAATGGCTTCCTTTATCCTAAAACTACCCGAATTATATGGTTTGATGGGTAGATTGGGGTCTTTTTCAATTCCTAGATTTAAATATAAGGATGGAAAGTTGAGTAATGGTTGAGGCTTCGGATCATCAACACTAGGAAATGCCCTAGAACTTAGAGAAAGGTTATCACTACAAGTATTCAAACCTATATTCTCTAGTTGTGCTTGGTCCAAGGGTTCTACCTCTATTGGGGTTCCTATAGTCTCTTATACTTCTTATTGGTAAGTAACGGGCGGTGTGTATGCCTTGAATGATGGTAGGACTTGTGGGGTACTTTGTGGGCTTGGATTATTCACCTCATCCTCCATCGTATCTAGATCACCTATGTCCTTATCAGTGGCGAAGCTAGAAAATTTTCAGTGGGGGGTCGGGATCTAAATTTTTTTCCTAACGCTATTTTTCGGGTAATACCGAAATTTTGGGGGGTCGAAACCGAATATACCGAAATTTTTCTACACGAAAACTATATACCCCCTACATCGCAAAAAATATTTCGGGGGGTCTGGCGCCCCCCCCCCCCCTGCCCCTATGTAGCTGCGCCCCTGGTCCTTATTATGCGTTTTAGTCAAATCTTACCCCAACATACACCTAGGTATCTCAACACTAACATATTCATCCCCAAACAAACTTGGTTGATCCTTCAAATTTGTAATCAATTTCTCCGTAATTATGTTTGTTGGGTTGTCCCATTTATAATAGTATTGAGCTAAATCCTCAATAATTTTCCATGCTTCTTCAGCATTTAATTCCCTAAATTTATCATCTGTTGCATGGTCAATGTTCATTTGCGTATAATGGTCGACACGATGGTAAAATATTTGAATTTGGGACCATAAATCAAAGCTATGATGAGGGAATTTTCGGAGTAAATGTTTGAAACGAGTCCATGCATCATAGAGAGATTCATCTTGATGTTGTTGGAACATCAAGATGTCAATTTTTTGTGAAATGGGTGGATTTCATGGTGGGTTGTATAGTGGATTCGCATTCTCCATAATGGCAAACGAAATAGTCAATGGAAACTTTTACGAACAAAGACACAATGAAAAGATAGACTACGCGAAAGCTAATAAAAGAAAAAGAAAAATCTCACTTGATAGGAATCTAGTGTGTAGACCTAAACGAGATAGAAATCGAAGCCTAAACTATTCCCCGTAGCGGCGTCAAAAACTTGATGGGGGGGGGGGGGGTTTGTAAACCTTCTAAAAAGTTTGACAATCCATCTAGGCAGTGTACCTAACCGTTGTAGCGTAGTATATGAAAGACACGGGGGATCGATCGTTCTCTAGAAGAATATTATATGTGAAGGCCGAAGTGTATTTCGAGATAGGTCTAAAGGTGAGGGATGATTCTTTTTTGTTTTTGTATTTTATGAAAAGAAAATTAAAATCTCGGGGTTTGGAAAAGTGGGCATTTTAACGACTAACTAACTAAAACAAAACTAAATAAATTAATAAACAAGAAAAGTAAATTGGTAACTCTTATAATGAGAAAAACGTGTTTACTTAGATTTCTTTACTCCATAGTTATCTCTTATTGATTAGTTGAATTGTCACGTTCTTGCTTAATTGGCGTGTTGTATTCCTATGTTGTCATAGGGTGGTGCCAAATTCCCCAACGTTATGATTTTATAAGTCTCCTTTATAAAACCCTAGATCTACAAGTGACAATTAAGTCATCTCCTTAGGATCTCCTACTATCTACAAGCCGTAAATCATGCAATAAATGCAACGAATAAACCAACTAGTGCACTCTAGGGTTTGAAGGCGTTAAGTCAGACCTTCAAGCTAATACCTGTCAGATTATAGCTAGTTTTCCTACTCTTAACGCAAACAACCAATCAAACAAGAGACAACAACTAAATAACTAGGTTTTATTAGATTTAAGCAAACACAAATAAATCTAGCCTAACATGTTAAGGGAAGACAAGAAAAACACAATAATGAAACAACACATAGACATATTTAATGATTAAAGATTAATTACTTAACTTAAATGAAACATGAATTTTGGGGGCTGTAAACCCTTACAAAAGCTCTGAAATTCGTGCCCTCATAGTTCCTCCAAGATGTTACACGATTTATGAAAAACAAGCGAAAGTGTAACTTTTGTGCGTTTTGTGTTCGAGGCTCGTTTAGGCTATCAAATATTTGATTTCAGTCACGAAAGTTGCGCCACTGCATTCAAAATAATTTTTTCAATAAAAATGAGTATTCACACGACTATTTTCTCGTAATTAATATAATAATCAAATCAAATTGTTTGATGAGTTTATGGTTGTGCCAGTCGCGTTGTGTGTAGTTTTCACAATTTGATCTTACTATATCGATCTTAGAAGGGTTGGAGGTGGGAGGTGGGGGGTGGAGGGGGAGTAGAGGTGCACATCCGAACCAGTTAACCGAACCGCGACTGCTAGCGAACCGAAAAACCAAACCGGTCAAACCCGGTTTTGACCCAAACCAGTCCGGTTTTTCCCCAAACCGCCGGTTTGGAACCGGTTAGGGATTTTAGAAAATAGGCCGGTTTGGACACCGGTTTTATTAACCGGATATAGGAACCGGTTTGTGTGTAGGGGCCGGGTTTTTTTTGGAATTTTTGAAATTTGAATTCAAAGATGTCAGGTTGAATCTGAAACAATAGTAAGTAGTAACGTGGGGGGGGGGGGACCGGCTTTTAATTTATTAGTCTCAAAATTACCATTTTACCATTTATTATTTAGTATAAATAGAAGTGTTGTTTATTAGTTTTCATCACATTCACAACTTTCAAGCAAAGCAAAAAACACTCTCAAAATTACTAATGGATAGTTCAACTTCAAACACCACCACCCACACCACCGCTGCTGGTTCATCAAATGTACCAACGGTTGTCAAAATTTTACCATGTAACCGTGTCAACGATCCTTGGGATCACTTCAACTACGTCCTAATGTCGGACGACAAGAAAAAGGCTCAATGTAAGCATTGCTTGAGTATAATGTCGACGGCTTCCAACTCGACGTTGAGGGCTCATATCAACCATAAGTATTGCAAGGCACTAAAAAATGTTCCGGAAGCGGGTCAATCTTCTATGGCTCGTGACGAGAGTATTTTTGCATACGATCATGAAGCAGTCCGTCAAGCATTTGCCGGTTTGGTGATCAAAAGAGGTTTGCCGTTCAACCATTGGGACGACGAGGATATGACGGAGGTGATGCATACTCATGTCCAACCAATGTACACTCATGTAAGCCGTATGACTCTAAAACGTGATGCAATGAGCATGTGGAAAGCGGCCAAACAAGAATTAATTTTTTTTTCATAATTTAGATACTTGTGTTAGCATGACAACGGATGTTTGGTCCGCTCCTCATGGTTCGCCATATTCGTACCTTTGTGTTACCGCACATTGGGTTGAACCCGAAAGTTGGCTAATCATGAAGCGGGTCATATCATTTGAAGAGTTTCCGGTTCCTCACACGGGTGTTGCGTTATTCAAAATGTTGAGAAAAGTTTTTACTAAATATCATTTGCAACAAAAAATCTTTTCAATTACGTTGGATAATGCTAGTAACAACACCAATTCAATGGGTAAATTGAAAATGGAATTTGAGCCACCTTTGAATGGCGATTTTTATCATTCTTGATGTGTTGCACACATCATAAACTTGGTTGTGCAAGCGGGATTAAACCATCCCGTAATGCAACAACTGAAAGATTGTTTTAAACAAATGTTGCATGAAATTTTCAAAAAGGGTTCTAAAAGATTTAACGCTTATGTTAGGATGTGTTCGAAGGCAAAAAAACATTGGTTGTCACCCAATATAGATTGTGATACAAGGTGGAATTCCACTTATATCATGTTCCTAAGTGCTATAAGACAAAAGGTGACTTTACAATATTTTCATGACCAATTGGCACAAAAGGGTTATGTTGTTCCATTTAATGTCGAACATTGGGATACTATTGAAAGATTAACCCGATTACTCGAAGTTTTTTACAACGCCACAAAAAAATTATCGGGAGTTTATTATCCAACATCCCATTTGGTACTCGAGCAACTTTACTACATGTGTTCAAGTTTGTCATCATTTGAATTAAGTGGTAGTGTATTTTCAAACATGGTTATACCAATGAAAGAAAAGCTCATTAAGTATTTTGAATCTTTGCCACCGGTAATTACTTGTGCGGCCGCATTAAATCCGTGTTATAATTTATGCGGGGTAGAGTCACTTATTGAATCGATTTCAAATGATTTGGGGTTAACCGCGGATAAAGTGAACTTTGTTGAAGATGCACAAAATGATTTTAACAATTCTTTTAAAAGTTTGTGGAATTATTATTTTGAAAAATATGGGAACCCGACTCCTTCTATGGATGAGGGGTCTTCATCATCGAGGTCGTCGCATAGAGGGAATCCGATTCAAGGCTTGTTACAAAAGTTAAGAGAAAATCCCAACAAACGGGTAAGAAATGATCGTCTCCAAAACAATGAATATACAAGGTATACCGGAACCGATTTTATCTCATGTATTCCGGCTGAGCAACAAGTGGACTTTGATGTTTAGGCGTTTTGGAAATCAAAGGAAACAATGTTTCCCGTTCTATCCAAAATGGCTCGGGATCTTTTTAGTGTACAAGCTACTTCGGTAGCTTCTGAATCCGCTTTTTCAACAAGTGGAAGGGTGCTCTCAAACAGAAGAACAAAGCTCACACCGGCTTCTTTGGAAATGTGTATGTGTTTGAAAGATCATTTGGACACAATCAAGCGAAGACAACATAAAACAAGTCTTGAAGACCCCTTAGAAATGGAAGGAGGGGTCTACGAGGTAGAGGTGCAAGAGGGTGCCTGCGAGTTGCTTTCCGATGAAGAAACAAGAGAAGATGAAGTTGCTGCCGCGACTAGGAGGTCCGTCGATTCCGAATCCGAGGAAGAGATTTACGAGTAGCTTTTCCTTTATTATGTTTATGTATTATGTGTGTTTCATTTCCATGTGTGATGTATTTCCTTTCATTGTATTTCCTTTCAGTATTAGGTGTGTAAGGGTGTTGTATTTCGATGTATGATGTATCACGTTCTAAGTTAATGTATTATGTGTGATGTATTCCCATTCGAATTATTAAATAAAAGTGTTTGTGAAATATATGTGATTTTTTTTATGTATTAAATAGAAGTTACTTCGTGTAAATGACGAAAAACGGACAAAATAATAAAAAAAAAAGGTTAACCGGTATAAAACCGGTTTTAAAACCGGTCCCAAACCGGTCGAACCGGTCCAAAATATTCAAATTTTGCAATAGGCGCCAAGGCGGAAAAAAATATATATATATATAGAGGTTAACCGGTTTTAAAACCGGTTCAAACCGGTCAAACCGCCTAGTTCAAAAAAATTCAAAAAGGTTGTGCTAATAATTTTTGCATTTATTGCTTCTGAATATGTCAGATACGTACTATTAACTTCAACAAAGTTGTGCTATTAACTTCTGCCATTGTATGATTGCATGTCCTAATATACTATAAATAAGTATGTTGTGTAAATTTGTAAATTTGCAAACCGAAAGTAAATCACAAATGGCAAATCAAGGACAGGAGCCAGTTGAACCAATTGCACCGCCATCACCACCGGTGATTGTTGAGATTTTACAATGGAACCGTAATGATCCAACTATTACGAATAACTTGAACTACGTCCGAATGTCGGATGGCACGAGAAAGGCTCAATGTAAGCATTGCTCTTTTTTAATGAATCCCGTTTCCAAATGTGCATTGAGGGATCATTTGTTCAAGTATTGCTCAGCACGAGAAAGGCTCAATGTTTGATATTGTATTTTCTTTAAGTGAATTTTCGTTGTATTAAATAAAAGTTGAATTTTATTTAGTTTACTTTGTAATTTCCACAATTCCACCTAAACTAAAATAACTAACATAACATTTAAAACACGAATCACATTAAACGTTAAAGTTAAAACACGGATTACATTAAACATTAAAGTTAAAACATGAAATACAAAGTACGATTAATAGAAACTACGATACGGTAATTAAAATAAAACTACGAATTAATAAAATGAATCATCGGAGACCCAGCCATCCTCCTCACTCGAAGAAGACTCTGATGGCTGATGGCCTAACCCCAAGGCCCATCGGTGTGGTGCTTCTCTGTTTAGCCGCTCCCTACGAGCATTTTCCCGAGCCGTATGAGCAGCTGCCTCACGTTCTTCAGCTTCTATAGCCTCTCTCACGACTTGCATATCTTGCTCAAAGAGTTCTTCATCAGTCAACGCTCGTTGTTCCACCGGTGGATTGTTTACCGGTTCATTCTCAACTGGAGTGTTGTGTTGTTGATTTTCATTTTCTGCAGGTGGTGGAGTGTTCACAATCACCACCGGTTCATTTGGAGGATTTGGGAATTGTTGTGAGAAATCTTTGTGAGGACTTGGGAATTGTTGCGAGAAATCTTTGCGAGACATCGAATTTTGAATGTTGAGAAGTGAGAACTGATAATTATGTGAATGGGACAATGGGTAGTAAGTATACTAGTATTTATAGGCCGAAAAAAAAAACGGTCCAAACCGGTTAACCGCGACCAAACCGCATATAACCGAAACCAAACCGGTTCGGATAGGTTTGGGTTTTTTCCTCTCGAGGCCGGTTTGGAACCGAACCGGTTAACCACCCTGACTGGTTCTTGACCACGTTGACTCAAACCGGTCACACAAACCGGTCCGGGTAAAACCGAACTGGTTAACCGAAATGTGCACCTCTAGGGGGGAGTCATAGAAATATAACCAAAGAATACCTTATTTTCTGGAAAAATAAGACATAGTGAAAGTCAAACAAAGCCCTTAAAGTAAGCCATCCAAACTAACAAGTAAACAACAAACCCACTAAAATTGAGTTGAGTTAAACCCTAGTCCAGCAATCTGTAAACCCTAAAAAAAAAAAGATAGAAAAATGGGAGGCAAAGGAAAGAAGAGAAGAGAAAAGAATTACAAAGAAGCACATGGCGTGGGCAAGAACCGGTTACCTCCACCTCCGGTTCGTTCTTCACTTGATGTCATGCCTTCTAAGCTTCGTAAACTCATGTCTTATACTCAACAACAACAAGGTATAAAACCCCTTTTTAGTTCTTGTTACAATTTCAAGGGATGTTTTGGGGAATTGGGTTTTGTTATTATGTTTTCTTGATTGAAGTTTGTGTTTTTAGTTTTTGTTATTGTTGGTTAAGGTTACAATGTGAAATGGTGATTTTTGGGGCTGTTTGGGATTGATTATTGGTTTTCAATTGTTATGTTTGGTTGATTTTACTTTGTATTTTTAGTGCTTGTAAGAAAGTTTGTGTTTTTTGGTGATTTTTAATGTTAATTAGGGATCTTTGCGACTGGTTATTAGTTTGTTTTCGTGAAATGGTGATTTTAGTGTACAAGATGTAGCTTTTAGGCTGTTTTTAATTCAAATATATATTCATGACAATTTTTGTGTCTTTTGGTCGTTGTTTGGGTTTTAAATTTGGTTATTTATAGTTACGATTTCTTGTAATGTTGTTCTGATTAAGAAATTTTTGAGCGATTTAGTGCTCGTTGATGTTAGGTTAGGGTTAAAATAGTTAAGGGATGTTTGTGATTGGTTATTAGATTTTTCGTAAGTTAGTTTTCTTGATTAAAGTTTGTGCTTTTAGTGCATATAGGAAATTGTGTCATAGGGGTAACAAGATTTAGAATTTGGGTGTTATATATAGTTAATTGTGATGTTTTGCATAAGAAAATTTCTGTAATTTAGTGCTTGTTCATGTTAGTTAGGGTTTTAGAAATTAGGGAATGTTTAGGAGCGGTTATTAGTGTTTTGTAAATTCGTTTTCTTAATTAAAGTTTTGTGGTTCATGGTTTATGACCTTTTGGCCGACTAATTCACGGGGTTTAAACCCACTGCCACATAGACCTCAAACCAGGTAAAGCCGGACCTCTTCAGGAGGTTGACGTGGTCACTTTAGGGTTGCTTGCACCTAGCAGGAGTTGAACTTGAGACCTCACACATTTTAGTGTGATTATTAGTGCTTGTACAGGTTCTAGTATTTGGTAATGTGAAATAGTGATCTAAGGAGTCACAAGATTTTGATTTTGTGTTTTTTTTAGTAATGCTGTTTTGCTTAAGAAAAAATGCGTATTTTTGCCCTCCCGGGGTAACCTGTTTACCCTTTTAATAGTATTTAGGGGCTTAATATTAGTTGTTGTGAAATGATGATTTTAAAGGATATACGGGATTGATCATTGGATTTTGTGATTTTGTTTTCTTGATATAAGTTTGTGTCTTTTAGTGCTTGATAAGGTTTCTCATTTTTGGATGTGTGAAATACTTAAATGGTGATTTTAGTTTAAGAAGACTTTGGCTGCATTTAGTTGTAGAAAAATAAGAGTCTTATCCTGAAAAAAATACTCGCCAAGCTAAATATTAGAAAACACATTCAGTTTAAAGTTTGGTAATATAAAATGCTTAGTTTACTTTTCAGGTGAGTTTAGGATTCTGTATACTCCGTAATTGTTAAACCTTTGCGCATATTTTTACGCAATATTGTTGTCATGAGAATTTGTTTATTTTAGTGTTTATTAAGGGTTTCGATGATCATCAAACATTAGTAAACTTGCCTTTTGTGTTTATTAAATTTAACTTTGATGAGAAGATTGGTGTATTTTGGGGATATTAGGGTTCTAAAAATGTGGAAGTTGTGATTTTAGGGTCTGGAAAGCTGTCAATGGATGGTGAAGAGAATAAGAATGGGGGAAGCGGTTGTCGTGGTAGCTCAGACAGTGGAAACTTAAATGAAAGGGTAAAGTAATGTTAATGTTAATTGTGATTTTTTGTTCATCAGTTTTTATAGTTTTGCATAACAGAGCATCAAACTTGGGTTCATACAAAGTTCAATGCGTATGCGATTAAAATTATGGATATGTTTTCATTTGTTGAATTTATAATAGTGGTTTGTATGATCTACACTTAATGAGATGTCAACGAGCTTTAGGGGGTGTTTGGCGTTCCTTTCTAAGTTGCTGATAATCTCCTTTTGTCAGTCTTTTAAACAAGGGCTATGCTACAAGGTCAATGACTGATTAATCACACTACAAGGTCAAAACTCAAACTTGGGGTTAACGCGGAAACTTGGTTTGAAGTATTTGAACTATTGTGTCAATGTTTCTAAACATTTTTTATAAGCAGTTCAATGGTCTTGTCAAACATATCATACATATAATTTCGAAATTTATGTTTAAAAATTCTGGATCCTATGAATGCCCGAATACTCTTCGCCTAGGCTGATTACAAGCTACAAGGTAGTTGACCGTCCCACTAGCGCCTAGCTTCTTTTTCAAGCATGCCTTTTGTGTCTCTGTATAGGAAAGGAGTTCATATTATCTGATTTTTTTGTGGTGAAATAATAAGATTTGCATTAACTGATTTTGAGTACCTGAGCAAGTAACAAACTTTTCCTAACAGCACAAGTGATTATCTGCGAGAACCGAAACAGAAGAGGAAATCCAAACACCCATCTCTTATAGCATGTTACAAGCCTTTATCTAATTTCAGTTATTCTTATCACATAATTAGCTTTAAACTATGCCAAAAGCTCCTTAAATGTGCATTTCCAAAGTGAGTTGCAAGTTAAAGAATCATAATTAAATAGCCGGATAATCAAGTGCCTAAAGCCAGGGATAATTACATAATTCTGAGTTTATCTCAGCAAAATTTTGTTGTATAATAATCAGACTAAACACAATTCTAAAGTCCCCCATAGTAGTTGGTACCATGTTTCAATAGCAAATTATTGCATCGTATGTATAATTATAGGAGTTGAAATACAGTTGACTCTTATCTAGATGTACCGCAAAACCCTCATCGACCTTTTACGTAGATGTTGATACTAATAAATTGATGTTATATAATCGTATAAGTGTGATTATATTGGATACTAAACTATGTTTTGCCTAATTTTTTGCAGAAACTTTCTTCAAAGGAAAAATCTGAATCTGTCACTACTGAACCCAAGATTGCAAATACTCATGAACAAGATGTTAGTACTAGTGACAAGAAAAAGAAAAAAAGGAAAAGAAAGCAGGTTGATGACCTTCGGTTTGCAGCCGAATTAGGTGTAGTTGTTTCGAAAAGAAAGGAACGAAAGAAAGAGTATGTTTCTTTTATGCCATTTCCATGTAGTACATGCTTATTGCTTTTAAAAGATATTCTTATTAACGTTTGGGATAATTTGTATAGGCTTTTGAAAGAAAGAAAAAAGAAACATAAGAAGGGGGGAAAAGAAGATGATTTGAACTTTCCCGGTCGTGAAGAGATCAAATTTGGAGAAGTTGTTAAAGCTCCTCCAAAGCTGGTCAATGTTCCCAAGGTTAGCTTCTTCATCCTCTAGTAATTCTCTACTTGTAAGGGTCAAAGTCGAGATACTTGATTTTTTTTAGTTTTCGCTTAAAAACTAGCTTTAATTCTCTGATTATATATATGGTCAAAATTGTCGGATAAAACTTCTGATTAAGTCATGATAACCACTCCCAAAATGTGAGTTCGTCTTTACAACATTTTAAGCTGGTATTCCCATTCAAGCTGAAACTCTACTTTTATAATTTGCAGAAATTTGGGTCTTCAATAAATGCGTCTCAAGAGAGGATTCGGTTGAGAGCCATTGAAGCGTATAGAGAGCAAAAGAAATGGGCTTCCAGACCTGGACTAAACATTCCTACAGCCGACTTAACACCAGCAGGATTGTAGTGCTGCATTCATGGTTGTATCCTTAAATTATAAAACATTTGTCTGTTCTGTTTTCAACTTAAATATCCAAACCTACATGTAATGTATTTGTTGAAGCAACACATTTTTTCTATCACAGTAGAATTATGCAATGTTAAGAGTTACTACAACTGTCTCATGTTTCATTCATATGGTAACTGTTAAGGAGAGTATCGTTTGTTTACATATCAACGCATATAACAAAGACTGCACTTACATACAATGTTATACGATGGAAGTACAGCGGTAATACTACTCGAATCTTTTGGAAACATGAACATGCAGTCCGCCATCAATGTGAAGATTAAGCATTGTTTTGTAGTTTGCAGTTTTGTTTTCATCACTTAGCTTGAAAGTGAAGCAACCCAACAAAATGGAAGCAAATATCTTCATCTGCCTGTATGCGAATTCTCGACCCAAACAAATTCTTTGTCCTGCCTGTGTTTTCAACAAGAAAAATTGAAGATAGAACATGTCAAAAGCATACCCCAACAACAACAACAAAAAAAAGTGTTCTACTAGAGCTAATAAGTCTAAGTCTAACATGTGTTCTACCAGAGCTAATAAATCTGTTTTTAACCGTAAGCGTGCAGCATGCAAGAATTAGGAAAGGTTATCAAGATCGCGATCCTACTTAGGATAGTTTTTTCTCTGCGAGATCGAAATCGTAAAATCAAATCGGGATCGTAAGATCCTACGAAAATGTAAATTTTTTAGATAGGGGTTGTAGTGTGATAAAATTCGATATAAAAGACCAATTTTAGTGAATATAGATGAAAATTTCAAAGTTAAAACATCGTAATAATATAAACAATGCAATACATGCAAATCATTCATGTTCGAGAGTCATTTGATAAACGATTTGGGTAGAAAAGAAATAGGACACGAGCAAAGTTGGGTCATGATAACGGCAAAATTCTGTCAAATTTAGGAAGTGGGGTTAATTTCACTAAAAAGTTTGTTTAATAATAAAAATTAGGCTTTATAGTAGCATTGGGATCGATAGCGATCCTACGATCTTACTAGCTATCTTACGATCTTACTTAGATCCTATGCTATCGCCGATCCTACTTAGATCTTGCAAGGTTTACTAACGTATGATCGTAAGATCGTACGATCCTACTGTCAGTAGAAATAAATGAGGCATGTGTACGCGGTGTACTAACCTGAAATGCTGTAAATTTGAAGGGGCTCTCTGACCGGAAGCAACCATTGTCATCAAGCCATCGTTCTGGTTTGTAGTCTTCTGCATCATCACCCCATATGAACTTCATCCTTCCCATTGCATATGGCTGGTAAGATACCATATCCCCTTTGTTCACATTATAACCATCAGGTAAAACATCGTCTGCAAAGCATATCTTCGCATCCTACATAACATCTCATAAAACTAAAGTAAGCCCGTTATGTCTCAGACCTGTGACTGTCAGGTCATGATTAGTCTAAGGCTCGGTTAAGTCAATATATGAGAAACTGTTACATATTTGAGATCGCCTACATACCACTGGAACTGCAGGAAAGAGTCTGAGAGTTTCTGTCAAAGCTGCATGAAGATACTGCATTTTTTCCAGGGCTTGTTCACTCACACTGTTTGCAAAATCCACAACATTTGTGACGTTTCTCATGTTTGTTGCTTCTTTGATTTCTTTTGCAACCTTTTCTTGAATGTCGGGATGTTTACAAATCACATAAATGAACCAAGTCATAGCAGTAGACGTAGTGTCTTTTCCAGCTATTATGAAGCTTAGTATTATATCTCGTATGTACTTTGGATCTTTATCATCGATTTGAAGAAACCTTGATAGAATGTCGTCTTTCTTCAACTGCAATTTTAATAATTGAAGGATCAAACGTTATGCTTTGACATTTTTGGTCAAACCCTTTGCATTTCATGTTTTGATTAGATAACAATGCTCCAAATTAACACCAACATTTTCTATAAACCTGAATATGGAATTTGGAGCAAGTTTATTCTAGTTATCAAATTACTCCCAATTACACAACAATGGTTGTTCTTTTTGAAACATAAAATAGTTTATTTGACTTCAATAGTCAAAACTGCACTTCAAATTTCATAGAGAGGGCAATTTCAACCCATTTACATAAAATATTGGACGATTTTGATTTATTTTTTATTTTCTCTAACGAGTCAAATGTGGCAGGTTAAAATACAGAACTAAGAAAAAAATGGGTCAAATGGGCAAAGCTCATCAGAAAATGTTCAATAATGGATAAAACATTTAAATTGCTTTGTTGAAAGAAATTTAAAAATGTTACTCGAATAATATAGTTTATAGTTTTTGTGTGTTTAGCACGTGAATTAGTTATGATTTTTTTTATACAAGAGATCATAATCTTTGTGGGTAAGCCTAACATGCGCCCACCCGTTCCAACCCACAAGATCATTCATTTTGATCCATTACGTTACAACCTGCATTTTGCCAACGCTTCTCTTATAATAACAGGAAGAGTATCAGCTTACCGAGGAATCATCTTGTCCCTTAAGTGTTCTTTCAGTCTTGGTCTGGATCAGCTTATAAACGAATTCATCAACCACCCTAACACTTTCTTTCAACTTTGCTTCCGATCCAATATTAAAATATTTCTTGATTTTCCATGTTATATCAATGTATCTTTTGAGTGTTAAAGCGCTTGCATCATCAAATGCATTACTAAATCTAGCACCTTCTTCATTTGAACCACACATGCTATCAAGATCAATTCCAAAAGCAACTTTGAATATTGAATCCAATGTTGCTTTCGTAAACAAGTCCTGCGTATCAATATATCACGACTGCCATTATGCCAATGATCGGATAAGCATATCAAAATGTTGGTGACGGGAAGGAACTTACATTTATATCGATACTTTGATTGTCATTTGCAGCTGCAGACAGCAAATTCGCAAGTTTTACTGCATTTTTCCTGAATATTACACTGCTAAAATCTCTCAAGACTTTAGTTGAAAACTCATAGCTTGAGACCTTCCTTTGTTCTCGCCACTTGTCTCCATCGACTGTGAATATTCCATCACCAAGAAGATCCTTTAAAATTTCATGGTTATATGCTCCCTGCAATTTTAGTTGTAACTTTATAAGATATCCCTTTGTCTTTTAGGAATGTCACGGATGTAGTTTAACGCCCGTGTAGTACAACAAAGATACATTTGAGAATTGTGTTGCAAATTATCATTTTAAAAGAAATGCTGTAACTATTTATCCGACATTTGCAAAGCAGAAGAGATACTGTAAATTTCAGGTGATGGATCTTGGAAGGACTATATTTTACAGGTAAGGATATGAGGGACTAATATAGGGATTTTCCAGAAAGCTAAGGACCCAACTGAAAATTTTAGTCATTGCTGAATGCTGATCTCATGACACAAAGCTTTAGTACTTTAATGTTATTAAAGAAATACTACTTTTTTTTTGGATAATAATAATAATAATAATAATAATAATAAATCCCCTACTTTAAGGTCAACATAGTTTCATGTGCACAAGACTCGTATAAAATGATTAAATATTCTGGACTTTTGCCAAATGTCCACACATATATCCATATTTACATATAATCATGAACAAGTAGCAGGTTCCGGCGTGTTGCGACGGGTCTTTAAGTATCTAAGTTTTCTCACATTTGATTATATTGCATAATTAACATTGTTTCAATACATGATAATAAAAAAAGCCAATTCAATAAGTTAAATAAACTAGCGGGTAAACCCGCGTGATGCTGCGGGCGTGTTTTGGGATATCGTATTTGCACATTTTATGTTTTTTGGTTTACATTGTTTGTAATAGAATTTTGTATTTTTTTTACCTAATGTTTATAACTTTATAAGATATCTGCGCGTTGTTGCAAGAATGTTGTGTCTATGCTAAAATCGAAATAAAACGATCGGGGAAAAAAATTATTAAGGACTAAATTTGCAAAAGAGCGCTAACGGAGGACTAACGGTGCTATTTACAACTAACCGGAAGGACCATTTTTGTAAATTCGTTAGGTACAAAATAATTATGGAAATAATATGTTTTTTTACGTAAAAAGTCCCTAAAATTCTCGACGCGTTGCATCGTTAGTCCCCGGCGTGTTGCATCATTAGTCCCCGAAGGACCTATCTTGCAACGATAGTTTCACTTTAGGGACTGTTTTGCAACTGAGCACTGTTCATCCAACTGTAGCATGAACAGTGCTACAGTAACAAACTGCCCTTTAAATAATATATATAATTTTTGAGTAAAAATAAACAGGCAAACAAACTTATTTAACCTTGTTGACTAAGCCAATTACCTCTTAGGCCAAAAATTGTGAAACAAATAGGTCATCAATGAAGCTCAAAAAAGAATAATTTTTTATGTAGCACGGTGCTCAACTCTCTGCCCCATAATATATATACTGAGGATGTCGAAAAATTTGTTAAAACACTCTTTTATCTGATTTAATATATTATTTAGTCATCTAGAAAAAAGTGATCATGTTGATGTCTACCTTTATTTTCTTTTTAAAATATAGTTGTACTAGAAAATTTATGAAGTTTGGTGACCACTTACCTATATATAGATATCAGGTAACGGTTATACTTACCTATATAGTTGCACCTCACAACCTAAAATAGAAAGTAGTAACTATGGTAGGTATGACTAATAGTTATAAATCGGATTGAGATTTTTTAAAGTTAGGTTTATACATAATTGATTAACATGACCAATCATAAACAAGTAAAGCTGATAAATATATCTATACTTTTAAATTTAATTAAAGAGAGAATTCAGTAATGTCTCTCATATTAATACACATAACATGACTTCCTATGTTGAAACTTACTTAAGAGGGTCTAAATCCAAATGATGTGACACATTTGCAGCTTATAACATGATTATCTCGACGCTAACACGACAACTTTTAGCAGTCAGCATATACGACCCGATCATATATATATATATATAGTTCTAGAGAAAAGTGCATTTCGGTAGAAAAGTGAAAAAATAACTATGATGCACTAAAATAAACACTGTGATGCACCATTTTTTCTTTTAACTGTGATGCACTAAAATAAAAATTGGTGCATCACATTTAAAAATTTTAGTGCATCACAGTTATTTTCTACTTTTCTACCAAAATGCACTTTTCTCTTGAACCGAACACTATATATATATATATATATATATATATATATATATATATATATATATATATATATATATAGAATTGAGTTCTAATAAGATCATTCTTAAAATTATAAAAATAAGATCCCAATAAAGACCAATAAAGTATTGACATGTGGAAAGTATGCTTTTAATTTAAATAAAACTAAAAATTAAAGCAAAAGGGCATAAAAGGAATTTTTCACATTTAATATTTCCCCTAACCCTACACAATCTCTTATTTTTATCACATTCACAGTATCAAATGCGCCTTCAATGTTTCACTCTCTCCTCCCACCAACTTTTTTCCGGCGAACCAAAAGCCGTCGTCGCAGACAACAACCCTTCTTCCATCTTTAAAACTCCAACACCTTTAGCCTCATGAAAAATCATAATCATTCTCTTTTAAATCGGGATATGAATTAAAGAAAAACTCCACCACCACCACCGTTGCTAATTGAGAATAAAACCGTAGCCACCGCTAAACTGCAACCGATGAAGCTTCGTGTTGATTTATTCTTCTAGTTTCGTTGAGGGTCAGATCTGATTTGTTTTCTTAATCAATTCGTTAAGGTGAGGCATGTAAACTCTGTTTTTTCGTTTCGAGGTGAGGTTGCCGGAATCTGATTTGTTTGTTTATCAGTTTCGAGGAGTGGCCTCAAGTTTTTGTATCCAAAACCACCATTAAGGAATTTAAGGTGATACATATTGTTTAGTAGTCGATGGATCAGTTTGTGTATTAGATGGGTTTTGTGAGTAATTTGAAAACAACCATGAAAGATCCACTTTTTTACTTGTCAATGGGCTTTATGTATACTGGGAGTTTGTGAAAGATCAATTTTTTAGTTTATATATTGCACTATTTGTATGGTTGATCATTCCAGATGACGTTATCATCAATACTATTGAAAGTTCTACTTTTTTTTTTCTTTTTTTAAATTTATGCATTATCTTATACTAGTAGTTGTTATTACCAGGTTTTTTTAAAAATTTATGCATTATCTTATACTAGTAGTTCTTTTTTTTAAATGTACCAGATCGTTTATATACCAGGTTTGATACGCAGATCTGTTTTGAATGTGTATCTTGGGTTTCGATCTGTAATTATATACCAGGTTTGATACACATATCTGTTTCGAAGTGTATATTGGGTTTCGATATGTTTAAATGTGTATTAGTGTACCAGATTTGATACACATATCGATAAACAGATTTTGTGCATGAGATGGGTATTAGTGATGGCGGCTACATATCGATAAACAGATTTGATACATTTTAGTTGGTCTTTCTTTTCTAGATGTGTATTAGTTTTCAATTTTTCATGAAGTTTATTTTTTTTATAAATATTTTGAATATAAATATGTTTGTAATGTTTTTGTATTAGTGTTTGTAATAATTATCAGTGTTTTTATATTAGTGTAATGTTTTGTGTATCACTATTTAACAAAAAATGACCGCTGAAATATGTATAAAAAACATAATGGGTGAAAAGAAAATGTATCAAAAATTAATTCAAAAAACGGAATTTGAATTCCCCAAAATACCCTTGAACCCTATTTAATTACTAATAATGTCACTCATTTAATGTCATTCTCATCAAACATAAATACAATGATCCAATGGTCCATATTGGGTCTTACTTTTAGAATTTTAAAGTTGATCTCACAATAACCCTCCCCTATATATATATATATATATATATATATATATATATATATATATATATAACATGAAAGTTAAAACCCAACAAATTAAAAGACGGAACTTGAAAAAAATTATTGGGAAGTCCCATGTTTAGTTTGGGGAAAATGATTTGCATGACTAAAATTCATGCCTAAAAACATGCCTAACTCTAAGATGACGACACATAGCAAGATTAGTGGTGAGGATCATGAAAGAGAAAATGTGTATTCCACATGTCACATGATTAATTGGTTAGGCATGAGTTTAGTCACATGAATTAGGTCCCTCTATCATTACTCTCAGTTTGGGGGGTCCAAACTTATATTTTTCTTTATCAAGTGAGTCAAATATGATCAATTTGTTTGACGTGCGAACTTATCAGAGCTTATCATAGCATAAACTTACTATTATATTTTTCCTTAGAAAAATAAGCTATCAATAAAAATAAGTGTCGTTTGGCTGACATAGCTTGATGGAGCATATTAAAAATATATATATATATATATATATATATATATATATATATATATATATATATATATATATATATATACCTCCATCAACCCGCTCCAGCTTATAAGTGCTTGGGTTTTTAACGTAAGCCAGCTTATAAAATAAGTTTCGTTTGTCACACAGACATATGGAGGTTTATGGCTTATAAAATAAGTCATAAGATTTCATAAGTCCAAGCCTAAAGAAAGCACTTATAGGGGCTTATAACCAGTTAAATTACTTAAATACTTTTAAAAATATAATGAATTATAAAGAAAAAACTGAAAATTAGTGTGAATTTAATTTGATGTATTTTTACGTGATTTTACACTAATAAGCTTCAGCTCCAACTAATTTGGCAAACAGCTTTACAAAAATATAAATTTCAGCTTGCAGCTTATAATATAAGCCTTAGTCCCAGCCCCAGCTCTAGCTCAAACCCCAGCTCTAGCTCATTGCGCCAAAGATACCCATAGTACAGTATATCTTCTTATCCTTGAGGTACAAGCACTCAGCCACTTGTGTTATTAGTACCCTTTTGTGTCTAATTTTTTGGTTTCTTTGAGAGAGGACATCAAGGATTGAAGGGTATAGGTCCACAATGTGACATGGGGGCTGACAACCCATTTCAATGGCATCTTCAGAGTACCACACACTCCTTTACATTTTTATCACAAAATACGGCGAGCAAACGATTTTGACGAGCAAAGTGCTTGCTCTCCAATTCATCTCAGCTGCATATTTTGCATTAAATATCTCATTTTTTTGGGTGAGCAAAGTAAGGCCAGAAAGGAAATGCTCGCCATTTTTGGAGTGGTGGCCATATTTGGTGTATTTTTATTTTCAGAACTCTGTTAAGTGCGGGAACTGCGAGAACTCTAATTTTACATTAGAAAACATGCATGTTCATATCAAACATGTATGTTTTCTTACATACATCTTAATACACATACCTGCGTAACATACATATTCATATAAAACCCTGTTAAGTGCAATATATCAATGCAAAATGGTTTTATATGAACATGTATATTACGCATGTATTTGTATTAAAGTATATGTAAGAAAATATACATTTTTATATGAACATGCATGTTTTCTAATGCAAAATTGGAGTTCTCGCACTTAATAGGGTTCTGAAAATAAGGCCCCCCTCCCGCTTCATATTTGAGCCGTCCGATTCTTCTACGTGTAGGATGGGCGAGCAAACAATATGGCGAGCAAACCCATTTTGCTCACTTCGTCGATTTCTCTAACATTGCTTGCTTTCGATGATTCATTTTGGTAATCGGTCTTCAATAGTGATTATTTAAAAAATTTACACTATATAAAACTCCAACATCCTAACAACCAAACGTAATATTACTAAAGACATTAACCCCGTAAAAGATTAGGGAGTAGCTCTTATTAACACGGTTTTACGCTTTAACCCCTCAAGCTAAAAGGATAAATATTAATTATCACAATATATTATGCAATTTTTATGATAAACGTACCGATATACAAGTTTTAACAACAAATCACATGTTCAGGGCGTATTTTATTCGTTGCACATCTATTTGATCCTTTAAAAAATGAAGAATAGTTATTAGACGACGTTGTTACGTAGTATTATAAAATTAAAACATGTAACGAAGGAAAATGCCATTTTGAAAGTTTCTTATCAACATATCAATTATTTGGCTGAAAACTTAGTATTTAATTTTTTGTGATAAACCAGAAGTTTGAACACATACTCGTCAAAGGTTTGTCTCATTTCCATATTTATTATGTCTATATGTATCTCTTACCTAAAGTCAGACGAAAATCGTTATCAATCACTTGACTAAATATAGACATCAACGTACATGCATGTTTTTCAACGATTGTTTATAAACAAAAACAATATTAATTCAATGACTTTTCAAGGGAAAAAATATCATTAATTCGACTCAATGTTCCATAATGAAATGAACATGCAAATAATAAATCATACGGAGTAACACTATATATGTTGCAAATCCAGTTAGCTTAGCTTATACATACCTTGCCATAATTTTCAAAATTTGTCTTGAGCATGTACTCAACATTAACTGGATCAGACGTATAAACCTCATAACTAAAAGGTGAAAGCACTCTGTAACTTTTGTATTTTGTAGCAAGTTCGGTCATGTAATCATGCAACCTGTGGAAATTAAGTATATGGTGCAACATGGTTGCTGCAATAGGATGATGCTTCTTCTTATGTTGTTGTTGATTGTAAGCATAGTAACAAACAAGAACAATTGATATGGATGTTATTATTAGTATGGATAGAGGGTTTGAGAGAAAATCCATGGAAGTCCACATTGCAAGAGGTGAGAAATGTGATTGTGATATGAATGTGTTTTGGTCTTTTGATATATCGAGGTACGTACCGGTGGTGATGAGGACATACATACTATTTTAAGTAACATGAAGAAAACAGATAGTAAACTACATAGGTCATCACTCATCTGTACTCAACTGTGTGGTATGTATGAATATACGGATTTTGTCCCCGGCCTTTTGAAATTACACATATAGTTCTTGCGAGTTCGAAACTTGCAACAACACTGATGGTCCTTGAGTCTGTTAACGTTTAAACTCAACCCACCTAAGGGTCTTTAACCTAGCGGTATCGATTCGTGAGAAAGTTATGGCCTTGGTTGTGGATTTAAATCTTTGTCATAAACAATTGCGTAAGATTGATGTGTTAGTGTGAAATTGTATATACTATATATGCCTTTTAAAGTAAAAAAAATTGTTTTAAACTCAACGCAACTCACTACACCATTTTGGACCTATAGTGACGAATTTTTTTTCGCGACAACATTTGTTGTCGCTACAAGTCCACTAAACGACAAAAAAGTGACATTTTTTGGCCCATATTTGACCAAAACTTTTCGCGACAACATTTTTCTTTTGTGACAACATGTTGTCACAAAAGAATTACTACACGACAAAATAGAGGCATTCTGGTTTCTAAATTTTGACTAGATTTTTTTTGCGACAACATTTTGATTTGTAGCGACAACAATGTTGTCACTAAACTTTTGTGACGAAAAAATATTTGGGGAAATTACCGCCTAAACTTGTGGCGACAACATTTGTTGTTGCAATAAGTTTTTGTAACCAAAAAAAAAGTCAAAGTCAAAAAGCTTTGGTTTTTTTTGGGGAAATTTTCCGCCCAAACCTTTAGTGGCAACATGTTGTTGCGAAAAAATTTGTCACTAAAGATTTAGACATAATTTAAACTAATTATAATTTTATTTATTGTTATAAATTAATTAAATATGGTTTTAGTTATTTATAAATAATTTAAATTATTTTTAATTTATTTATAAATAATTTAAAAATAATTGAAATTTATTATAAATTATTTAAAAATGTTATAAATTAATTTAAAAATAAATTAAATTAATTATAAATAACTTTTAAAATGTTATAAATGAATTAAAAGTATTTTAAATTAATTATAAATAATTTAAAATGGTTTAAATTGAATATAAATAATTTAAAATGATTTAAATTAATTATAGTATAAATACTTTTATTTAATATATAATAAAAATTAAATACTTTTAGTTAATATACACTATTATAAAAAGTAGACGGGCGACGAGAGAAATCCTGACAACATATTTTCGTCTGTAAATAGCACTAAACACCAAGAAAATCACTTGACCGAGACCAACAAGCGTTGAGTTTTTTGTTAACTAAAATCCCGACGACATGTGGTGGGTATTATTTTCGTCAAATTTAACTTTCGCAACGACGTTACAAGTCGATGAACGTCCGACATTAAAGCGGACGAATTACATTACAGATCGATAAATGTCCAACATCTCATGTATAACGTTATCATATCGACTCATCCGTTTAACATGTGTTGTATAGTGAGTCAACAAGTAATGTATTATGTTAACGTTTAATAGTTAGTAATAGTGCTAGTCCAAATATTTAATGTAAAGCCTTAAAGGCTCAACCCATTAAGGGTCCAAGGTCCGGCCCATTGAGGCCTAGTGTAAGAATGTTAGGTACCCATATTGATTTCACACAAGCAAGAATGAGATAGATATAAGGATGAGATGATTATGAGAATGAGAGAATTAGAATTGCAAGAGTTTCCTTAATATTTCACATAACCAACCAAGTTTACAAGTGACCTAAGGTTACTATTTATAGGGAATGAGCTAGGGCAACACTCCCTCTCCTTCCTTACATCAATTCGTGTGGGCTTAAAGCCCATGGACCATTTGTCTTAAGTCTAGTAAACTTGTAACATTACATAAGTGTAAGTAAATAATAGCTAAGCAACCTAATATTATTACAAATGATCGAGACTTGATAAAATAGTAAAACTTTGATCCCAACAATCTCCCCCTAAGGGTCGGTCATTACGGTTGCTTGACGTCTTTGTTGTTTCTTCATCTTTGACTTTCATAGCTTTAGACGTCTTTCAAAAAATCATTCATCGTTCTTTGTTCTTTGTTCGTTGTTGTTGTGATAGTGATCGAGTTATGAAGTTGTCTGCCTTTCGTCACTTCTGCGTCTGTGGTGGTAGTCCGCCATTCCAACATGCTCATACATCTTTAAATTCTGACTTATACATGCACGCAGTTCCCTTTCTTTCACTTTTGATCTTAAGTCTTTATACTTTGTAGATTCTTCTTTTTGGCGTAGAATCTTTCTTTGAACTTTGTGTTCCTTTGATCTTTGAGGGAGCTTTTGATGACTTCAATATGCATGTATGAGCATGTGGAATCCGTCGCCATGGATATGATGTGTCCCTGCAGGTAAACAGTTAGCAATAAAACATCTGGTACTTACAGATAAGGAATTAGAAATCGTCAACATCATAGTGTGAAGACTCCTTCTAACCCTTATCAAGGCCGTTCCCATGTCAGATACTCCCGAAAGAGCTTACGAGACCTACTAAGTAGCTCAATGACTGGGTGAGTCGCTGGGGATCACTCCACGACTGTAGACCGCTAATAACCACTGCAAACACTAAGCGTAACCCACAAGGAATTACCGAAGTGACCTGTTGTTAGGGCTGTTTGATGTTGACCCTGGCAGGATTTTCGTTCAATCATTGAGAAATACTTATGTAAATTCTCTCATAAACGTTCTCGGCAGATTGCTAAGATCTGCGAAGGACTCAATAATTTACAGCTGGTGTCCATTGATGTAGAACACTAGTTGTAGAAATACTAAGTGTTCCTAAGAGATCTTTGATGTATCTCATGGTTCTAGACTCAACAAGTGCACACTTAGGTTTCCTATGCGGAGACTAGGGAGGGGTCTCCTTCTTCAATATCAACCATCTCTAAGAGATAGGTCGATAGATTACACTGGTACCCCGTGAGAATGAAACAAGTTCTTTTAAGAGAACTTGAGTGGTTAAGAAGGTTTAGTGCATTGCGTCACTGGGTCCATGACGACTTTATCTTCAATACCGGTGTTTTCTTAACAACAACCAGTAGCATATGAGTTGAGCCCGGTGTCAGCCCTAAGGTTGAACATATGGAGGGCTATTTCTTTTCATCCTTTTTCTTTACTTTTCTTTTTTAATTCTTCAACTCTTTCTTTCCATTTCATTTTTTTTTCTCGTATCGTACCTAAGGACTTCTCATTCTAACTATGGGAGATGTCCTTGGGTAGATCCCTCTGGCTCTGGCGGATCATAGGACGGTTTTTTCTATCTTAATCACCTTATAACTCCTTGATTAACCGACAGTAGCCAAGAAACCATTGATAGAAAATCTCTCAAAGTGTTTGTGATAATCAAATATTTTGGTTAACACTTTAAGAGTTTTGTGTACACTTTTGAAGGGCTCCCCCTTCACATGTGCTCATAGGTATTTAATAAATTTGCACATGCGAGAGGAGCAAGCACTTTTTGAATTGATCCACTTTCAGTGAACCCGACCGATTCGAGACACGCTTACATCACTAGTTAGACTAGCTTGAAGTTATTACCCGGCCTGGTCAAGTCCACAGAAAGTTTCTCGAAACGGTACATTTCTACTAAGACAAATCCTTTTTGAGACACGCTTACGTGGTTAGTTAGAGAGTTCCATTGTCAGCTTTTAGGTGACAACTAGCTCTAGTAACTAACTTGATGTTATTACCCGTCGAGGATAAGTCTTTTCGAGATTACTAACTCTTATGTTTCGTTAATTCTTGGGTGAATCTGAGTCTAGCTCGCATGAGTTTTGACTTTTAAGCAACTTAGAACTTTCATATTTTAATCACATTCACTTTTTCTTCTCCCCCTCAAAAATAGCATATGAGATGTTGTTTTTGTTAAACTTTTGATTAAAATATGCTTTTTGAGTCTTATGGGGAGATATCAACAAGAACTTTTATTTTCAAGAACGATGATTTTGTTTCAAGTGCTCCCCCTCAACAAGTGATTTCTTATTGAGGTGAAATACTTGTCTTTTGAGCAGAGTTATGAAAATCAGAAAATGTTTGATTAACTCTACTCAAAAGTAAGAAGCCTTCGCTCCTTATATAAGGATTGAGGCACTGATGCGTACCTCAGGGTCCTTTCATTACAAGAACGGGTTATACACTGTTATGTGTGCACAAGCCATTGTGATAACAATTCAATCAAATGAAACAATTAATATTGAAAAGTTAATTCCCATGTGTACCAGTTTAAGCTTCATCAGTGAGTGGAGCATCAAAGTCAGTGAACTTTGGTTCTGGTCTTTTGAAGAGGCTGATGGGAAATGAAGGTCTGACACCGATATAGCTTTCCAATCGTCTGATCTGTTCCTGGCGAAATAACCTTTCTTCAATCTTCAGGACAAAGTTACGAACTTGTCTTCTGGAGCTGGATTTCCACCTTGGAGTTTCACCTTTTGCTATCTTTTGCGATCATCATTCAACCTTTTGACTAGCCCATCACGAACGGTTTTAAGCGTAACATCACAGAACTTGTGTATCTCTTCGACCCTCATGAAGCTTTGTAGCTTTTTGTTGTTGATGTAGGTGAAACCAAATGAAGGTTTTTGGATGAGAGTATACTGTGACGTTTGATAGATTCCATCAAATGTGGATTGTGGCTTAGTCAAATTGATCTTCTGTTGGTAACTTTCCACTCCAAGTTGAAGATCTTCCACTCTTTCTTGAACTATCAATCGTCGGATGAAGAGAAGTAGAGATGACATTAAGTTGTATTGAGTTTCTCTATCGAATCCTCGCATTCTTCCTTGAACTTTTTCTAGATACATGTCTTCAATGTCATTTAGATAAAGGTCAGGAAAGTCTGCTTTGGAGAATTTGTACTTCTTTTCATCTTGTCTTTTAACCACAATCTCATTCATGAACATGTAGTTAAACCGTTTCGACTCTTGAATCTCCAAGATAGCAATGATCTTTGATTTATGCTTCACATTCTCCAATGATTTGGTGTCTAATCTGTGAGTATAACCGAGACGACGACGTTCTGGCCAGTGCTGAATCCCGTGTAAAGCATCTCTGTCGTAAGCTACGATAGAGTCGCTAAATACTGGAGTAGATTCTTCAATTGCAGGAACTTCGTATCTTGCGGCTGGCACTGAGATAGTCAATGAGGAAGCATATTTCTTCTTAGATTTCTCTTGGGTGAGTTGGAGGTTACGAAGATCTTTGTTGAAGAAGAAGCTATAAGGTAACTTTGGTTTTTCAGGAAATCCTTGCAGAGGTAATGGTTTAGTCCAATCGGTGAAGTAAGGCTTTTCATTGTTTTTGGAATTGATGTCGAAATTCACTTCAGGGTTTAGCCAGTCAAACTTTCCAAACATTGCACTAGCTATATTCTGCATGTGAAATTCGTATTCCATCTTGTTTCCAGATCTTGATTTTAGGAATTCCTGTGCGTCCCGATTGATTCTCCTGAGCTCCGCCTTCGTAAGTTTCTCAATCTGAAGATCCTTCATTATAACCTGAGTATATTGCAGTGTATTACCTAGAAGAGGTTCTTCATCTTCGAGAGGAGGTTGAGCTTTGACCAATTCTGTCAACCAATCATTTTCAGGTGTGTCATCATTGTTGAGCCATGAATGACGTCTTCTTTTCTTAGATTTCTTAGACTTGGATGTAGCATCCTTGTCTTTAGCTTTTGATGGTGACGATGGTCCAGGTTGAGAATTGGGAATAGGGGAGGCACGGTAATCGGTGTCGGGTTGGCCTTCATAGTCATCAGTTGGATGCAAAAGAGTTTCTTCCTCATCTGTTGGACCTTGACCAGTAGCTGAGGTGTGTTGTTGATTTCCAGGAGGAGTAGAATCCTTTTGTGGTTGTTGAGAAGATGATGGACCGGTTCCAGACTTATGTTTCTTACCTTTTGAGTTCGGGTCCGGGTCGTCATCTTTTCCTGACCTCTTCAGGGTTCCAGCAGCATCTTTGCATGACTCTTTAGACAAGTTGGCAGAAATAGCATCGACAAGTGCTTTTTCTTCAGTTGTTTGTGTGGTTTTGTAGGCAACTTTGTCGTAGAGTTGAGCAAGCAGGTCATCGAAAGATGGTTCAGGGATGGTTGGAGTTGTTGTAGAAGCTTTAACAGGGTGAAGTGTGAATGGTGTTGTTGACAACATTTTCTTTACAACACTTCTGATTCTGTGCTCCAAGTTGTCCCTGATTGGTGCAATAAGATTTATAACTTCAGGAGTGACGATTTCAACCAGATTGTCAGTAAGATAATCTAGTGTGAAAGTCCTGATCATTCCTGTCAAGTCAGCTTTCATGAACTTATCGATCTGCTGCTTTGCCTCCTGAAAGTCTTCAACTTGTTTAGCAAGACCGGTGACCATGGCTGTGAGAGTGTTGACTTGCTCCTGAAGATCAACTGGTTTAGTCGGTTCATTAATTGATTGTTGCTTTGATGCGGTTTCATAAGGTGTAGGAGATGAATGCTCAGGTGATGATTCAGATGACGACTCGTTGTGAGAACTTGAAGAAGAAGCTGGAGGAGTCGGATCCTTTGGTGGAGAGTCTTGAGGAGGTGGAGGTTGCAGTGAAGATGTCTGCTTAGATTTCGAAGATGATTGAAGGAATATGTTGGTGTCGAATGCTACCTTTTCTTCATTTTCTTTTCTTCTGCGTTCCTCTTCTTCCTGTGCAAGAAACTCTGGAGTAGTGAAGTGGTCAAATTCCAGGTCTGTAGCAACGTTCTCCTGTTCGCCCACATTCTCCTCTACATTTGCAGTCTCAGTCATAGTGATGTATCCTGTATCATCTGTGTCTTTTACTTCGTCATCAGGTTGTGAGGCTGGTTCTAAAGTAGTAGACACAGTGGGAGGAACCATGCTGCTTGTAGCGCCTTCATGCTCATGTTGATTGACAGGTGGTGTTGAAGGTTGAGAATGAAGTCGGTTGTGGAGTGCTGCTTCCCTCTGTTCTTTGAGAAATTGCTTTTCTTCAGCTCGTGTGTCAAAAATTATACTTTTCAATTTCCTTTTGTCGACCAATTATTCAACGATAGGTTCGTCTTCTTCATCATCATTGGGTTCATTTATCGTGATCCCTTTTCTCTTTCTTGAATCTGCTTCAAAGGTTTCAAGACTTTGTTGTATAGCAATCTCCGTTTCAGGAAATGCTTCTTCTGGTACTCTTACTCGTCGTTCAAAGTATTCCTATTCTTCTTCAGATTCTGTGTCAAACTCAGAGTCGCTTTCAGAGGGTGGTGGTGTAGGTTCATCTTGAAGAGCGAACTTTGGTGTTACCTTCTTCTTAGGCTTAGTTGCAGGCTTAGGTTTGGGTGTAAGTTTAGGTTTGGTGGAAGTTTTGGTTTTGGCAGAAGGTTTGGTTTTGGGAGTAGCCTTTGACTTTGTCTGCGGTGAGCCAGTGGTGCTTGTAGTACTCCAAGATTTCACACTTCCTTTACTGCGAGTCTGTATGGTAGCTTCTTCCTGTATCCCGTTGTAAGCATCATCGTAGAATTTGTAGTTCAAACTTTTCTTGATGTTATCATCAAGAAGATACTCGGGAAGCCTCATTCCTTTTTGCTTGGTAGAGGAAGTGGTCATCTTGATAAAAGAAATGGTGAAGTCGTCCTCGAAGAGGTGCTTAGGCTCATTAGGGTCTCCCATTCTTTTGATGAATTCCGGTGTGTCTTTGCAGAAATATTCAATGAGAAGCTTTGTGAATCTTGTAAACGGGATCATAGTCTTTTCACGTCCGGTTTGGATGTTGTAGACTATATCGTTCATTATTGGAACTGCAAAGTCAATAGGTGACATGGTCACCATTCCCCAAAATGCTTGTAGATGCTCAAGTCTGGGATGTTCGTGACCACTTTTTCTTCCTGATATAGATCTTACAACTAACAGACAGAATGTTCTCCAGGGCTGAGGTATATTCTTTGCATTGAATCTGGAATGTTTAATCAGAGGTAAGTCATTTTCAACATCGTATCCTAAGTCAATGAAGAAATCCAGGAGATCCAGTTCAGGCAGTATTGGAGCAAATTCATTGTCAGATTGAGGCAGAAGGAAGACTGTATGAAGGACATCGTGATCTACAGTGTAGACTTGTCGATCCAGCATAACAGTGAAAGACTCATCATCTAAATTAACCTTTGCCGTAAGCCAGAACTAATGAAGGTAGAACACAAGAACTGAAGTAGATTTGTTGAGCAGATGCTTGCATGGATGTGCAAGGAGAATATCTTTGACAATCCTGCACGAGTTCTCAGGAATTCTCAATTTGTCAAAGTCAACTCGAGGATTGTTATTGCCAATTTTAACGTTGTAGTCAGCGGGAGTGATGTCATCCATGGTGAGTAGTGGAAGAGTTTGTTCAGGGACATTCTCGTTGTGTTAAGCCATGTTAATATTTCTTAGTGAAATTATGTGATCGAAGTGGTAAAACCTGTCGTAAACGATGATATGCAACAATTAGTGACATAGCATTATCATATATCTACTGATTTCGAAACTTTGTCAAGAACATGATTTCGAAAAAATCCAAAATCGTGAATCCACTTAATAGACATTGTAACAAGGATCTTAAATCATGTGTATGAACAAGTTAGGCACAGATATCAACTTATATAAACACAGTACGAGAGATACCCACTATGAACGAAAGACCATACTTCATCGAGAATCAAGCAAATATTGATATGGAACAAATTAAAAGGCATAACAATGATTCTTTCACTCATGGTAACAACTACCACCAATAAAAACAATAAAACAAACAACAAAACCATAAAACCCAAATCGAAACTAAACCCTAGATTTCGAATTTAGCACAAACATAATAGAAAGCAAGATTAAATGATATATGTAAGTTAGAAACATGTAATGTAACAAAACCCCTTTCAAAAATCAACCCCCAAAACACGTTATGTGAAATTCCGAAATTCTATAAACGCTAGGTATTCAAATCGAGATAACATGAAATCTAACTGTTAATTTTCTAATTCAACGAAAACCTATGCTTGAAATACACTCAAGATTAATAAGAAACTTACAAATCAAAGATTAGGAGCACGGATTACTCGTTTGATTCTTAGCCGTAGGTTTCAAAAGGGTTTAAGTTTGATGAAATTGTGAGGTTTTAGAAAAAACGGGGTGTTTGTTTTAAGTATTATTGGAATTTTGAAATATGTCACAATTAGTCCCTTAACTACTAATATTATCACATGAGTCCTCAATGTTAGATACAAGTTTGATAATCAAAGATATACTACCTTACGACACCGTTTTGAGAAAAGAGAAAATGATATAAGATATCTTATAAAGTCCTGAAACAACGCATCTAAAGGTAATATGCAAGTATACCGTTTTGAAAAAAAATATGAGAAAAATGTGAGTGTGTCTCCCCCTCAACGCTTGTAAAATAACAATGTGTTGAAAGAAAGCGATATACTTGCGGTTTTTTTTTTATATTTTTTTTTATTTTTTGTTTTTTTTAGAAATAAGATAATAGAGAAAATATTTTTGTGTTTTTGAGGTTTATGAAAAATAAGAGAAAAAATTATTTTACAAAGATAGTATGGTTTTGATGTTTGACATTTTACTTTTGTTTTAGAAACTTTTCCAGATCCTCTGGTATCAAACATCGCATACCAATTTGGTGAACCAAACTTGCAAACCTTGATGGAGCTAAGGCTTTTGTAAGTAAGTTCGCCAATTGGTACTCAGTACCTACAAAATATAATTCAACTGTACCCTTCTCGACATGCTCCTTGATGAAATGATATCGGAGATCAATGTGTTTGGATTTGCAGTGATGAACTGTGTTGCAGGAGATTGCAATGGCACTTTTGGAATCGCAGTAGATCGGAATCTTATTGAATAGGTAGCCATAGTCTTTAAGTTGTGATCTCATCCAAATGACTTGAGCACAACAAGCAGACATAGCTACGTATTCAGATTATGTAGATGACAGTGAAGTGCAGTCCTGCTTCTTTGATTGCCAAGACACAAGTTTATCTCCAAGAAACTGTAAGCCACATGATGTACTTTTTCGCGTGTCTAAGCATCCTGCATGGTCAGCGTCTGAAAAAGCTATTAGTTCAAAACCAGAATCCTTCGGATACCAGATCCCCAAATGGATGGTTCCCTTTATGTATCGAAGGATTCTTTTTGCCTCATTGAGGTGTTTCTTAGTTGGTTTAGACTGATATCGAGAACACATATAGACAGCAAATACAATGTCAGGTCTACTAGATGTGAGATACATGAGGGACCCAATAATACTTCGGTATTTGGTAGGGTCAACAGGAGTCCCATGTATATCAGCATCTAGTTTTGTGGAATTGGCCATAGGTGTATTCATTGTATCACAGCTTTGCATTCCATGTTTCTTTAAAATCTCAAGAGCATATTTGGACTGATTTAGAAAAATTCCACGGGGTGATTGATGAACTTATAGTCCTAGAAAGAACGTAAGTTCACCCATCATGGACATTTCGAAATTATCTGTCATTAATTTTGCAAAATCCATTGAGTAATTTTTGTTGGTTGAAGCAAAAATAATGTCATCGACATAAATTTGAACGATTAATAAGTCCATCCCGTATGTTTTTGTAAACAGTGTTGGATCCACCGAGCCTAGAGTAAAATCATTAGCCAACAGGAATTTAGAAAGCTTATCATACCACGCCCTGGGGGCTTGCTTGAGACCGTAAAGAGACTTCTTAAGCTTGTAGACATGATTGGGACGTTCTGGATCAACGAATCCTTCAGGTTGACTGACATAAACCACTTCATGGAGTTGACCGTTCAGAAAAGCCGTTTTCACGTCCATTTGGTAAACAATCATATTCCGATGAGCAGCAAATGCTAATAATATCCGTACAGCTTCAAGTCTAGCTATTGGAGCAAATGATTCTTCAAAATCGATTCCTTCTTCTTGAGAGTATCCTTTTGCTACCAAGCGTGATTTGTTGCGTATGACAGTGCCTTCTGCATCCAGTTTGTTTTTCCAGATCCATTTTAATCCAATGACAATAATACCTTCTGGTTTTTCAACCATTTCCCAGACTTCTAATCTATGAAAGGATTCGAATTCTTCTTACATAGACTCAATCCAGTTTTCATAAGTCATAGCTTCTTTGACGTTTTTAGGCACGGTTTCACAAACTGTGAGTGCATAAATGCAAGTTTCACCGTCTGTGTGAAGGCGTTGTCTTGTCATAATTGGTGCATCTGGATGGCCAATAATTTGAACTAAGGGGTGATCTCTAGTCCATTTTTGTGTCGAAGGATGAAGTTGATAAGTATCTCGCAAGTGAGCAGGACCCAGATTGCGTGTAGATGACTCAGCAATGTCGGGGATAGGTTGAGCCTGAGCAAATGGGTTAATGAATGGTTCTGGGTCAGGCTCTGCGGTTTGTGGAACTGATAAAGGTATGGAGTCTCCAGCTGATTGTCGTGAGTTGGACCCGGTTTGTTCTGTTGCTATAGGTGATATGATTGGAGGACCGTCTCTTCCAACAGTTGTTGTTGTTTATTGAGGTGTATCAGGTACTTGATGTTGATCAAGATGTGCAGCGGAATTTGGTGTGGCCTCAGATGGACGGTTAACAAGCGTATCATCAAACAATGGAGCAAACAAGGTTTCTACTTCTTTACGGGAAAGTGACAACGTTTCAGCCGAAGATAATGGAAAGTTTAGACGGTTGGATGCGGGTCCTAAGCTATTGTGCTCAGATGCCATATTAGTGAGTTCATCAAAATTAGCATGAATAGTTTCTTGAATTTCCCTAGTACGACGATTCCATATCCGAAAGCCTTTTGAATTTTCACAGTATCCAACAAATATTCCAATGTCAGCCTTTGCTTTAAGTTTACCTAGATCATCACGATCATTGACTGGGTAACATAGAGCTCCAAATACATGAAAGTAACTGATGTTCGGTTTCCTTTTGTGAACAATCTGATATGGGGTTTTGTGATGGCGTTTTGTGATCAAACAACGGTTTTGAGTGTAGCAAGCGGTTGAAACAGCTTCCGCCCATAAGTAATCTGGTAATTGAGCATTAATTAACATCGTTCGAGTAGCTTCCACTAACGTTCTGTTGCGTCTTTCGACTACTCCATTCTGTTCTGGTGTTCGTGGAATGGATGTTTGATGTTCAATTCCCACTTTCTCAAAATACGACCTTAGAGTCTGATTCTTAAATTCTGTGCCATTTTCAGTTCTAACAATTCTGACTGTGTTGCGTAGCTGAACTTGTATTTTGGTGAGAAAGGTGATGATCATTTGAGGAGCTTGATCTTTACTTCGAAGAAAATAAACCCAAGTCCAGCGAGAGTAATCATCAACAATTACTAAAATGTAGCGTTTACCGTTGATCGTTTGAACACGCATCGGACCACACAAATCCATATGAAGCAGTTGTAAGACATGATTAGTACTGTGTTCAGGTTTTGAGGGAAAATGAGCATGGGTACTTTTTTCTTGTTCACAGGCTGGACATAGGTGATCTTTGGCATAGCGGAATCTTGGAAAGCCTTCAACTAGTTTGAGACGAGCGAGATCAGTCATCGTTTTGAAATTCAAGTGAGAAAGGCGTCTGTGCCATAACCAGGATTTAGTCGTTTTAGCTTTGGATAGAAGACAGATAGGAGATGAAGCAATCATGTCAGACATTGAAATTGTGTAAAGATTAGTGCCACGTTTGCCTGACATCAAATCATTTCCTTGTAGATCACGAACAAAACAAGTTTTCTCTCGAAATGCTACTTCTAAATCCCCATCACAAAATTGACTGATTGAAAAGACGTTGTGACCCAAGCCTTCAACATAATATACTCTGCTAATTTCAATATTCCCATTCACATAGTCTCCGTAACCCATGATTAAAGCGTATTGATCATTCCCGAATCTGAAAGTTCCAATTAACTTTGAGATAAAGTTAGTTAACAGTTTGAGATTTCCTGTCATATGCCGGGTGCAACCGCTATCAACAATCCAAAGTACGATCTGAACCACCTGCATCACAAATAGATGACAGAGATAGAACAGAAGTAAGGGTGGAACCCGAAGAAATAGTGGGTTCCTGTTGGTTAGAAACACAAGTATTTAACAATTTAGGAATCCATTTAAAATTTGGTTTGTATTGTAACCAACGTTGCCAATTCCAACTAGTTTTTGCTTTATTTTTGGTAAATGCACTAGCTTTTGGCGTGTTCCTAGATTTGTTGATTTCTAATCTTGGGTTGACTACAACATTATTTGAAATGGTAGCTGGTGTTTTTCCTAAGGTAGACTTAGAGGCAGTAGTGGGCCTAGAAGGAAAGCCGGATCTACGTTTCTTTTTACGATGTAAGAGATTATTAGCTACACATTTAGTATGATCACCAGATAACACACTTTGCCGACAAAACACACAAGATGCATTAATATTCAAAACATTTGAAGGTTCAGCATTCATTACATTAAGATTTTGATTACAATTTTCCAGATTAGAATCTAAATCAGATGCAACATGAGTTTTATTCAAGTTCCTGAGGTGAGCTTCTACTTCGTGCACTTCTAGTGTTCCTCTTCTACGTTGCTAGAGCCTAGTCTTTTTAGTCTTTTTAACGCTTTTTGGCTTTGGGCTGCTAACGCTCTTAGGGGAAACTAGTCCTGTAGAAGTGGAAGAACTAACATTAGAACTCTTAGCATGATTACCCTTATCTGTTCTGTCTATTTGAAACATTCCTCGTGCTATCACTGTGGTGTCAACAAACTTTCCTTTTTGAAGTAGCTTAACTTTCTCTTTCAAATCAATGATGATGTGATTTTTGTCCTGAATATCAGACTCAAGTAAACCATTGCAATAACGAATGTCATCGCGGTTTTGTTGCCATTCAACGTTTTCAATTTTTAACTCTGCAATTTCTTTTTCATATTGAAGACATTTGTTTTTGAGAAAAGCATTTTTACTTTGTAGTTTCAATTCGGTTTCAAGACTTTGAGCTTGACACCATTCAAGCCTTTGTTTGAGTTGACAAATTTCGTTTGAAAGTTTATTTTTCACATCATCATTGTTTTAACGCAACGTTTCATATTTATGTTTCAATGTTTCAGCTTCTGATTTCAGCAAAACAATATTAGCACAGTAATTTTCAAATACCGTAGCATTGCTAGAATAATAGAGATCATTCATGATGAGAGTATGAATATCAGCTGTAAGGAGTTGTTCCAAGAGTCGATCAGAATCCGTTTTCAAAAATCGGTTTTTGCGTTGTTGAACCAAAATTGCATTTTCATTAAGAGCGAAAATGTTTTGCATATCTTTAACTTCTTTTTGAAGTTTCTGTTCCCAACGAGTAGCACAGTGACGCAAATTTTGAACTAAAGGCAGAAGTTGTTTTTGAAAAATGTCTCGCTTTTCGCGCTCTTAAGCTGATTGAAAAGTAGCAATTTTTATTTCTAAATGATGTGCAATTACGTTTTCCAAATTTTCGATGCCTTTCATGAACGTTTTAAAATAGTCAAACTTTACAACGTGTTGGTAAGGGTGTCACAGTACCAGAGGATGGTAATGGACCATTTACTTGTGCCACGGGTTTGACAGGAGCCCCATTGGAAGATGAAACATAAGACTCAGTTACATACCATGATTTCTCAGGTATTTCTCTTGATGGAACAAAAGATTTTGAAATGTGTGGAGCTTTTGAGTAATCATATGGTTTGCAATATTCAACTTGACTCATTTTTTATCGACTCTTTTCTTCAAGTTCGTATTCTTCCTCAGTATTATGTACAATAACATGCACAACATTATTATCCATCAATTGGTCCATACTGTAAAGCTTAGGAATTGTTTTGAATGCAGTGCGAAGAAAAGTGGATCTGTAATCGCCAATGGCAAAACCTTTATCGTGTCTTGGTTTTAAAGTAAACTTTTGAATTGTCGTTACAGATTCTCCATGTTTATAAACGATATTTTGAAAAGCTTTAATTTGACATTCGAGAGTGATATTTGTAACACCCCCAATTCATGGATGCAGCGGAATTCAAACTGGGTGTTACTCGACGGCACAATAGTCACAATGATAGAAAACGAACTCCAATTGAGTCGTTTTGAAAAGGTTTATCATTCAAATTATATAAATATCAGAGATTACAAAATGAGGTCCCAATTGGTTCCATGTTTACAATGTATAATAAATGAGTTTTGAATGATAATAAAATTTATAGCCCTCTTGAGTATCCGTGCCCTTCCGTTCCATCCTTGATCGTCATGAACCTGAAATACATGCTTGAGAGGTCAACACAAAGGTTGAGTGATATTCATAGAGTTTGTTAAATCGATTGAACATAATATGTTGGTAGTGTGAGTTATAGGCTCACACCAATGTTTGGAAAACAAAACAGGTAGGCTACGTTATTATACGCCCGGAACATGTATTATACACTAAGCTTATGACACCATAACGTTAACGTGTACCAATATCGATCGGCAGATTTATCCCGGTAGGTACTTTGCTAACATACCTAAATCTCAAATATTAATGCATTTGTTTGAACTTAGTCAATACAAATGGGATTCGTCAATCCCAATAGGCCTATTATTAATATTCGCGCTCACTATTGCTAGTGATTAAATGGTTCATAATCAAGGATATCGGTTTAGCAAGGCTGGTACTTAGTGATAATAAAACAATCAGGTAAGCATACAATTTAAAAACATTGTGCTCGGTTATAAATAGCATGTATTTCCCCCAAGGGTTTGTAAAACGATTAAGTAATCGAAAGTGGGGCCATGAACTCACCTTAAGTAAGATAGCAAGTAATGAATGTAACGGTCGAATCGCGAAGGTTTCTACGAGCAACCTATAATAGAATGTTGTGACTTAGGACCGGAGTAATGAATATGAAGTAGTGCCTATATATATATCTTGCATTATAGTCCATGATGTGGTATGATGTATATTGTAAGTCCTTGAAAGAAAAGATTCATGAAACATGTATGTTTTGTATATCGTTTACTACCGTTCGGGCCGACATAATTCAGAAGTCATGTTAGTAAGCGTTCGAGGAGCCAGGACACTTTAACTCGTAAATCCACAACTCAACTCGACGGCTTACATAATGAACTCCTCACATGAGGCTCCCTACTATTGTAGTAGTTGATAAAGTATATAGATATAAGTTTTGATCCGAAAAGTTACTTGTCCGATATTTGAATAAACTTAGGAAAGTTTATTAGTACATGAAGATTGTTATTAGGGTATGTTTCATAAGTTTTGTATGACCATTTTCTCTTGGTAATATCTCATGGTTCCCTTTTAAGTGAAGTAGATCCAAATTGCTTGTTCAAGTTCTCGCTAATTCCTTGTTTCATGTTTTCGCCTAAATAAGCTTGTATGGTCGTTCCGTCATGGCCTAGCCATGACCTTTGGTCCTTGTTCCAAGGTCATGAGACTCAACCTTGGCTCTAGCCATGGTTGTGGTCTTGATTCTAGGTCATAAGACCCCTTTGGTCTTCATAAACCATAACCTAGATGTAATGACTTTGTCTAAAAATGGGCTGTTTTGAATTTGAAGAAATTTATCACTCGGAAAGCGTTTTCAGGGCTCGAGCTTCTTTATTCCTGAACGAAAACGTCGTTCCGGACAACTTTCGTGTTTTAACTTTTTGATGAATCGAACCAGAAGTGGGACTTTCAAAACCCAAATTTGATCAGAATGGTATTTGGCAGTTTTGCCGGAAACTTTGGTAATTTCAAATGGGCGTAACTTTTGACTCGTATACTCGTTTTGGGTGGTTCAAATTGCTATGGTTTCCTTGTTAAGTCCTCTACTGTAATATGTAATGATCCAACATCATATTTTTACCATTTTGGTCGTGGTTTTCCAAGAAAGTCACTAGTTTACTTGTTTTAGTAACTTGTCTTAACAATCAATTACAATAACTTGTTTTGTTCATTTTTATACATCATGGACATAACTACAAGACATAATATAGCAAGAATAACATGTAAATAACATGAACATGATTATTTAACAAGAATCAAGTTAGGGTTTGGCTCACAACTTTTGGCTTTCAAAGATGAAAGGAAGTTAACATGTAAGGATAGGACTTTGATAGACTTGCTTCAACCCACTTCACTTCATGCAATCTTTCTACTCTTGTAATCTTGAAAGAGAGATGATGAAAATTGAGGTGACTTGAGTGGATTCAAACTCAAGAGAAATCACCAAAGTTCTAAAGATTTGAAGTAGTTTTGATGAATCAAAACTAAACTAGGGTTTATGTATGGATATTGCACTTGATTTCTTGGATGGAACTTGAAGTAAACTAGTAAAATGAAGGGTGTTGTGTGTGTGGGTCGTTCATATGGTCAAGGAGTGGGAGGAGAAGCATTTATATGCAAATGAGGAGGTTACATTGTTGACTAGTCAACACTTGGAGGCCAAGTTGAACACATGTTCACATCTCATGACACAAGGCATAAGATCAAGCCACATGGGTGGTGAATCCCCCCTCCAAGGCTGTTCATGAGCTTGGAGAGCAAGGGTGTGGACTTTTCTTGGTATTATCCAAGATACTTGGTTAGTTTTGACTCCGGGAAATGCCAATCGTAAATGATTAAGCCTCAAAACGTAAAACCGGGTGTCGTAAAATTATGGAACTTGAAAGTATTGATAAACATGTCAATAAGTTCCATAATAAAATATAAAATGAGTGGTAGGTTCCATTTGGGTGTAAAACCCTGCTAAAAACTGGAAACACGGGTCTAAAACGCGTAATACGTAAAACGTACGAATATTGCGTAAAATTGAGAAAAGTAAAATGTTACTTTTCTAATGTGATAAAAATGATTTAAAATGACTTATAATGTCTAGACTGGGCTCAGTCTAGTGTCGGTTGGTATTAAATGTCTTTTAGACATCAAACCGTAAGCCTAAAAATCACGAAATGACTTATAACATCAAGGGATGATTTTTGGTCAATGGAGGAGGGAAAGAATATGTTGACTTTTTCTAAGAAGTTGAAAACTCAAATAGTCTTAGAAACGCGTTTTGTGGTCTAACGGTTAATCGCCCAAACGGTTAAGCGTGCTCATGTGAGATTAGTACAGGCTTGGGTGACCTGCTGGGAAGTCTTTGGTCATGTTTTTCTCAGTCACGATTAATTCTCAAATAAATCATGAGTGTGTCAAACATTTTTCTGATGTGGGGTCACCTGACGGGGTTGAATTTCGTTGTGCGTAGAATTTCTGATTGACGTTTTACCCTAAAACGTGTAATTCCGTGTAATTCCTTAATAACTTTCACGAAAATGAGCTTATGAATGTCAAACTTTTAATTTGCCATGGAAATGATTTATCACTCGATAAAATCAAATAAAAATCAACTTTCGGGAAAGTTTTGGGAAAAATGAATAGTAAAAATGAATAGTAAAAGTGAATAGTGAATTTTCCGGGAATAGTAATTAACCTGAAATTGCGAATTGTTACAGTCTCTACCCCTTACGGGGAACTTCGTCCCGAAGTTCTTTGTGTGTCATATGTTGGAGTGATGTCGATGAAAAGGTGTGGTTACTTATGAGGACTAGAGTCTGGAATTACCAGTGATGTAATTTGATTTGTCATTTCGGTGTATGGTGTAGGATGAGGCTTCCTTTTATGTAGGAAAGGTATGGTAATAGTCGAATATCAAAGGAAATTGATATAGCAGTCGGATATTAATAGGAATTAATATAGTAGTTGAATATCAAATAGAACTTGATATAGTTGTCAAGTATCAATAACAATTGATATAAGAATCGAATCATGGAATAAGCGTTGAACATGTGGTTGGACCAAGTCCTGTTTGAATTGTACGGCTGCCCATGCATATGGCTACATGGCTTCGCAATGAGTTTGGTACGACTGCGCATGCGTATGGTTACATGGCCCCGTAATGAGTTTGTTTGTTATTGCACTATCATTATGAAAACCAAAAGTAAATCTCGTACTAATGGAAATTGGGATAGTTGTTGCAATCATAGCCTAGTAGGTAATCTGTTGTTGTATCTAGTGTTTATTGACTTCATACTTATGTTATTTCGGATATAATTAAGCCCACTTGTTTATAATTCTTTATTTACATAGAGAGGCATCCCAAACAATGTAACTAAAAGAATATAAACGTATGGTTCGATGATTTATAATTTCTTTATTTAAATGAAAAGGCATCCCAATCCATTCAAATAAGGACATTATAAATCATCCTACTCAAGAATTCCCGACACAACATTCATACTTAGCCGGTGAGTTACAAGGTAGTGTATTATGAGATGATACTGGTGTTCCAAAAGTACAAGATGAATATTCAAACTTGTAAAGCTGATGAGGGTACTTGTGGTGTAACTAAGGATGATTTGAGCTTTAAAAGTGCATCAAAATCTGTAAATGAGCTTGTGGTTCCAACGGTTGTGAAGATAATGTTATGATATGTTGATGAATAAAAGTGTGTAGTGTATGCTTAACATTAATACTCTTAGGTATAGATGTTGAGTTTGCTTTAAAAATCTTAAGAGATTTTAAAAGTTTATGATGGAATGGTATCCTAAACAGGATGGTACTTCTACAGGATGAAGAGAATAATTGATAACTATCCCAAGATAGTAGTTCGGATTATCTCATAAATGAAAAATTTCAAGAATGAAATTAGGTAACACAAATAAGGTGTTAAGATTTCGCTGAGTGGTAAGACATTATCGTGTCTCTAGATTGTCTTAATGTATTCTGGTGGTTTATCGAGTTCATGTAGGAAATCAACCTAAACATAACCCTAGTACAACTACTCTCAGTATTGGAAAATTTTAAGTCGAATATAGTTAGTCAGACTATATTCCACTGTCCCAAGGTTAAATATAGGTGACTAGTCTATATTTAGCCAAGGTTCGATAAAATTTTCAAATACCTAAACTAGGTATACTTTTGATATGTCCGTTGCTTTCGGGAAACTGTCCACTCAACAAAGGCGATGTCAAACCCTTAAGTTGCAAGTCCCGTCCATACAAGACTTGTAACGTATGTTTTCATATTCCATTGCATAGAAGGTAGTAAGGGTAGATACGTATGGAAAGGAAGTTTTAAGTAGTTCTAAAATAGAACATACTTGGCCAGGATCACGAACTTTTAATAATGAAGGTTTCATAAGAAAACTTTGATGAATGTAGAGAAAGTTCAGCTTTTGTCGATGATGGATTAGTATGTCCTTTAGAAATCTCATATTTCTTGTTTTGAAATCGATAGATTGTGACGGCTTTTTGATATCATAAGAAATGATATTGATTATGTGATGGAATAATTCTAGAGACCATTTGCACAAAACACAAAGTCTCGGAAGTAGGTTAGACCATTGTGTAATTCACAATGTCTGGGAAGTAGGTTAAACCATTGTGTGACTCAAAACATTTGAGAAATGATTAAGACCATTGTATCATACAATGTCTTGGAAAATGAATGAGACCATTGCATCTCACAATGTCTTGGAAAATGAATGAGACCATTGTATCTCACAATGTCTTGGAAAATGAATGAGACCATTGTATCTCACAATGTCTTGGAAAATGAATGAGACCATTGTATCCCACAATGTCTTGGAAAATGAATGTTGGAGTAGGAACATGATTGGGAGAATGTAGTTGTGCCGAAATGCCATAGAATAGGCATACGCAGATATGTTTAGATAAAATGATTGAAAATAAACCGAGTTTATATATCAATATACTAATATGTTCATGTAGCATAAAATGCCTAGTGTGTATATATCAATATACTTATATGTGTTCATGTAGCATAAAATGCTTAGTGTGTATATATCAATATACTTATATGTGTTCATGTAGCATAAAATGCTTACGGGGAAATGCTCAATTATGTTTAGGGTACATATATCAATATGCAATTATGTTTGTGTAGCATAAAAATGTCTTCGGGGAAATGCTCAAAATGGGTATATATGAATATACTAACATGTTTGTGTATCATAACATGCTTACTAAATCCATAATCGTCTGGAGGATGGAAGACACGGAGAGCGGAAGGCTATAAAATGTTTTTGCTTGTATGTGTGGTTATAGTTTAGGTCTCAATTAGACCCGTTTCTCTATAACCATGGCTCTGGTACCAATCTGTAACACCCCCAATTCATGGATGCAGCGGAATTCAAACTGGGTGTTACTCGACGGCACAATAGTCACAATGATAGAAAACGAACTCCAATTGAGTCGTTTTGAAAAGGTTTATCATTCAAATTATATAAATATCAGAGATTACAAAATGAGGTCCCAATTGGTTCCATGTTTACAATGTATAATAAATGAGTTTTGAATGATAATAAAATTTATAGCCCTCTTGAGTATCCGTGCCCTTCCGTTCCATCCTTGATCGTCATGAACCTGAAATACATGCTTGAGAGGTCAACACAAAGGTTGAGTGATATTCATAGAGTTTGTTAAATCGATTGAACACAATATGTTGGTAGTGTGAGTTATAGGCTCACACCAATGTTTGGAAAACAAAACAGGTAGGCTACGTTATTATACGCCCGGAACATGTATTATACACTAAGCTTATGACACCATAACGTTAACGTGTACCAATATCGATCGGCAGATTTATCCCGGTAGGTACTTTGCTAACATACCTAAATCTCAAATATTAATGCATTTGTTTGAACTTAGTCAATACAAATGGGATTCGTCAATCCCAATAGGCCTATTATTAATATTCGCGCTCACTATTGCTAGTGATTAAATGGTTCATAATCAAGGATATCGGTTTAGCAAGGCTGGTACTTAGTGATAATAAAACAATCAGGTAAGCATACAATTTAAAAACATTGTGCTCGGTTATAAATAGCATGTATTTCCCCCAAGGGTTTGTAAAACGATTAAGTAATCGAAAGTGGGGCTATGAACTCACCTTAAGTAAGATAGCAAGTAATGAATGTAACGGTCGAATCGCGAAGGTTTCTACGAGCAACCTATAATAGAATGTTGTGACTTAGGATCGGAGTAATGAATATGAAGTAGTGCCTATATATATATCTTGCATTATAGTCCATGATGTGGTATGATGTATATTGTAAGTCCTTGAAAGAAAAGATTCATGAAACATGTATGTTTTGTATATCGTTTACTACCGTTCGGGCCGACATAATTCAGAAGTCATGTTAGTAAGCGTTCGAGGAGCCAGGACACTTTAACTCGTAAATCCACAACTCAACTCGACGGCTTACATAATGAACTCCTCACATGAGGCTCCCTACTATTGTAGTAGTTGATAAAGTATATAGATATAAGTTTTGATCCGAAAAGTTACTTGTCCGATATTTGAATAAACTTAGGAAAGTTTATTAGTACATGAAGATTGTTATTAGGGTATGTTTCATAAGTTTTGTATGACCATTTTCTCTTGGTAATATCTCATGGTTCCCTTTTAAGTGAAGTAGATCCAAATTGCTTGTTCAAGTTCTCGCTAATTCCTTGTTTCATGTTTTCGCCTAAATAAGCTTGTATGGTCGTTCCGTCATGGCCTAGCCATGACCTTTGGTCCTTGTTCCAAGGTCATGAGACTCAACCTTGGCTCTAGCCATGGTTGTGGTCTTGATTCTAGGTCATAAGACCCCTTTGGTCTTCATAAACCATAACCTAGATGTAATGACTTTGTCTAAAAATGGGCTGTTTTGAATTTGAAGAAATTTATCACTCGGAAAGCGTTTTCAGGGCTCGAGCTTCTATATTCCTGAACGAAAACGTCGTTCCGGACAACTTTCGTGTTTTAACTTTTTGATGAATCGGACCAGAAGTGGGACTTTCAAAACCCAAATTTGATCAGAATGGTATTTGGCAGTTTTGCCGGAAACTTTGGTAATTTCAAATGGGCGTAACTTTTGACTCGTATACTCGTTTTGGGTGGTTCAAATTGCTATGGTTTCCTTGTTAAGTCCTCTACTGTAATATGTAATGATCCAACATCATATTTTTACCATTTTGGTCGTGGTTTTCCAAGAAAGTCACTAGTTTACTTGTTTTAGTAACTTGTCTTAACAATCAATTACAATAACTTGTTTCGTTCATTTTTATACATCATGGACATAACTACAAGACATAATATAGCAAGAATAACATGTAAATAACATGAACATGATTATTTAACAAGAATCAAGTTAGGGTTTGGCTCACAACTTTTGGCTTTCAAAGATGAAAGGAAGTTAACATGTAAGGATAGGACTTTGATAGACTTGCTTCAACCCACTTCACTTCATGCAATCTTTCTACTCTTGTAATCTTGAAAGAGAGATGATGAAAATTGAGGTGACTTGAGTGGATTCAAACTCAAGAGAAATCACCAAAGTTCTAAAGATTTGAAGTAGTTTTGATGAATCAAAACTAAACTAGGGTTTATGTATGGATATTGCACTTGATTTCTTGGATGGAACTTGAAGTAAACTAGTAAAATGAAGGGTGTTGTGTGTGTGGGTCGTTCATATGGTTAAGGAGTGGGAGGAGAAGCATTTATATGCAAATGAGGAGGTTACATTGTTGACTAGTCAACACTTGGAGGCCAAGTTGAACACATGTTCACATCTCATGACACAAGGCATAAGATCAAGCCACATGGGTGGTGAATCCCCCCTCCAAGGCTGTTCATGAGCTTGGAGAGCAAGGGTGTGGACTTTTCTTGGTATTATCCAAGATACTTGGTTAGTTTTGACTCCGGGAAATGCCAATCGTAAATGATTAAGCCTCAAAACGTAAAACCGGGTGTCGTAAAATTATGGAACTTGAAAGTATTGATAAACATGTCAATAAGTTCCATAATAAAATATAAAATGAGTGGTAGGTTCCATTTGGGTGTAAAACCCTGCTAAAAACTGGAAACACGGGTCTAAAACGCGTAATACGTAAAACGTACGAATATTGCGTAAAATTGAGAAAAGTAAAATGTTACTTTTCTAATGTGATAAAAATGATTTAAAATGACTTATAATGTCTAGACTGGGCTCAGTCTAGTGTCGGTTTGGTATTAAATGTCTTTTAGACATCAAACTGTAAGCCTAAAAATCACGAAATGACTTATAACATCAAGGGATGATTTTTGGTCAATGGAGGAGGGAAAGAATATGTTGACTTTTTCTAAGAAGTTGAAAATTCAAATAGTCTTAGAAACGCGTTTTGTGGTCTAACGGTTAATCGCCCAAACGGTTAAGCGTGCTCATGTGAGATTAGTACAGGCTTGGGTGACCTGCTGGGAAGTCTTTGGTCATGTTTTTCTCAGTCACGATTAATTCTCAAATAAATCATGAGTGTGTCAAACATTTTTCTGATGTGGGGTCACCTGACGGGGTTGAATTTCGTTGTGCGTAGAATTTCTGATTGACGTTTTACCCTAAAACGTGTAATTCCGTGTAATTCCTTAATAACTTTCACGAAAATGAGCTTATGAATGTCAAACTTTTAATTTGCCATGGAAATGATTTATCACTCGATAAAATCAAATAAAAATCAACTTTCGGGAAAGTTTCGGGAAAAATGAATAGTAAAAATGAATAGTAAAAGTGAATAGTGAATTTTCCGGGAATAGTAATTAACCTGAAATTGCGAATTGTTACAATATTTTCTTCAATTAAAGAATTTTCTTTTTCTCGTTTTTGCATTTTATGTGCGTAAAATTCCTGTTTGCAAGTTGTTACCTCTGTTTGTGTTTTTGAAAGTTCCTTTTGAAGTTGTACAACTTGTTTTTGAAGATCATGTTTTTCATTTTCTAGTTTGGAAACCAATTTACCGTTTGACTCAATTATGTCATATATTTGCTTTTGAAGATTTTGTTCTTTGACATATGATTCCTGAAATGACTTTTCAAAGCACTTTTCACGTTGAACTGCAATTTGAAAATGTGAAAGTTGTATTTTATAACATTCAATGTCCTTTTTCAAAACAGCATTAGTTTCTTTCAAAACTTTAGTTTGCTCATCCATTATGTGAGTAGTAAGAAGTTGTTCTTTAAGTTGTTTGGCCATGATAGTACAGTCAGGATCTGGATCAGAGGAAGGTTCATGTTGTTCAATATTGTTATTTTTGTCTTGCTCAATAGGATCATCAAATGAAACGACAGTGTCATCATCAAATATAAGAACTGTGTCTAATTATTCATCCTCTTGAGAAGATAAAAATGATTCAGATGGAACAACTTGCGCCTTATCTGATTCAGAAGCAGAGGGTGATGCATTAAATTCTATGGAGCATGTGGTTAGGTCATGTACCTGAGACAAACCATCAGTGGTGAACACTGGGCCTGAATCATTCAACTGATGTTCCTGCATGTTGGCCATAAGCATCACAGCTACATTGGCTTCAAGATCTTCTATATCATCATCGTTGTAAGCATTAGCAAGGAAACTGTTCTCTTGTTCATTGAAAGTTCCTTCCTTTTCATCTTTGAGAGCCATTAGTAATGCCTGCTTGTGAAACTGACTGCCTCGGGTTCTCGGTTTTGGACATGCTGTTGCAATATGACCTTTTTCGTTGCAGTTGTAGCACCATATTGCATTCCCAGATTCTGTATTTCCATTTGCCACATTGTCATTTCTTTGCTGAGGAGCACCTGAATTGTTTCTGGATCCCCCATTGTTGTTGAATCTTTGTCCATACCCAGAATTTCCAGAATATCTTCCTGAGCCTGAACGTCCAGGATTACGGTTCCGAATCTCAACTCGACCATCTTGAATGACAACTTGATTCCTTGTATTTGATGAAGAACGAAGACGGTTGTTGGTTTTGTTAGAGAATTTGCTAAAAGCACGAGCAATAAGAGCAAGTCCTTGATTCAACGTATTGACGTCTTCATCATCATCTTCAATCTGATTAGAATAATACATGCTATCATGGTTGTCATATGGAGCAGTTTGAGGAGAAGCGTGTTGCGAGGATGATTTATATGGGACCATTGTGTGTGAGGTAGCAGGTTGCTGGTAACTGAAATAATTCTGTTCCTGAACATAAGCATGATTAGACATCGGAGTATGTGCAGCATGAGATTGAGCAACGAGTGCTAGGGGATTAGAAGTAGGTGGTGATGTATATCCTCCTCGTGCGGCTCTATCTTTTTCAACTTCAAACTCATAGTGCTTGAGATAGTCGTACAACAAACCATATGGATCTTTATGAAGATTCTTAGCTTGTCTCACTAATGTCACATACTTTTGCCACTCGGAACCCAGACTACTAACAAACTTTGTATTGACAGCGATCCTTGGAAGGTGTACTTCATGTCTCTCTAAGTCGTTGATGACATTGGTGAAACGATGATAGTAAGATTCAAGTGATTCCCCTGGTTCGATCATGAAATTAGTGTATTCCAAGTAAAGTTTAGATTCCATGTCTTCCTTGTTCAGTTGTGTGCCTTGCATAAGTAGATGGACGTGTTCCCACATAGCTTTTGCAGTTGTCTGAGCATCAACACTTCTGAATATGATATTTGGTATTCCCTGAAGTATGTAAGACATAGCATATTCATCTGCTTCACGATGATGGTGTTGTTCAGCAGTAAGTGCAGACTCAGGAACTAGCATAGCAGTTGGAGCTACTGGGGGATCAGCAGATGGGTTACCGCCAACGTACTTAACAGCCCACTGAAACGGTCCTTCAAGGATAACTTGTTTCATGTACTTACCATTGGGTTTCTTGAGTTCTATAAACCTTAAGAATCGACTTGCCCACTGAACATAATTACCCGATGTTAGCATTGGTGGGGTGTCAATAGATCCTGCTTCATGTCTGGATTGTTGAGTTGAAATGACTTCACACATCCTGTCAAACCAGTGAGTAGGTTTTGATGGGAGTTGGCTTTGTTGTTGTGACATTGGATAAGATTGTTGCATTGGAACCATCTGATGTTGTTGCATGAGAAGATGTTGTTGTGAGTAAACCGGTTGTTGATAATATTGTGGTGATTGTTGATACTGTTGCTGTTGCTGATGATACTGTTGATTCTGATGTTGCTGAGGATGGTTAAAGTTGTAGTACGGTGGTTGAGACATATTGAAACAATTGTGTGAAAAGATGGATCTTGTAGAAGGTATAGGATTTAGGCCAAATTTTGAAAACTTGCACAATAAGTGATTGCGAAACTAAGGATCTCGAAACTTAGAGATTGCGAAACCTTGTGGATGCAATGTTACGCGAAACTTAGTGAGTGTTGGGTATCTTTTTGAAACTATGAGAGTTTGCGAAAAGAAAAAATGTGATTTCAAAAAGAACAAGAGTTTTTGAAAACACAAATTCACTAATCACACTTTCGAAATTATCCAATTTCGAAAGTTAACCAAAAGTCGAAGTACCTTTCTTTCTTATACAAGAGAGAAAAGACCGAGTTCACGATCCAGAAGTCGAAATGAAGCAAAGTCTTGAGATTTCGAAACTTAGTCAAATGGGAGTTCTCGAAAATAAGGCAAAGTTTTGTTTTCAAAGAAAGCTAACCAAAAACTAGTTTTTATTTAAAGATTCTTGTACTTTTAGGTATAAAATGATAAGATCTTAAAGAAAGTTGAAAACTTGATAAACTTTTTCAAAAGTGAATTTTTTTTTGAAAAATAGTACAAACCCCAAATCGTATGTTTTGATTGAAATTTTGAAATTTTTTGTTTGTTATGTTTTGTAACACAAGTTTATAAGCAAAGATGTGATAAAAAAAAACAAGAAACAAACAAGAAATTACAAAATTTGCAACAAAATAACAAAATAAAAACAAATTTTGGATCGATTTCTATGAAAAAACAATAACTACACCTTCATATGGCGAATGATACCACTTGTTAGGTACCCATATTGATTTCACACAAGCAAGAATGAGATAGATATAAGGATGGGATGATTATGAGAATGAGAGAATTAGAATTGCAAGAGTTTCCTTAATATTTCACATAACCAACCAAGTTTACAAGTGACCTAAGGTTACTATTTATAGGGAAGGAGCTAGGGCAACACTCCCTCTCCTTCCTTACATCAATTCGTGTGGGCTTAAAGCCCATGGACCATTTGTCTTAAGTCTAGTAAACTTGTAACATTACATAAGTATAAGTAAATAATAGCTAAGCAACCTAATATTATTACAAATGACCGAGACTTGATAAAATAGTAAAACTTTGATCCCAACAAAGAAATATATAAACCCCTCCTAGGCTTGTTAGGAGGGTGTGGGAGTTCATTATTCAAGCGTATTTTACACGTAGTTCTCTCCACCTATCTCTACCTCTTTCTCTCTCTAGAATTCCCTCTCTCTCTCTCTCTCTCTCTCTCTCTCTCTCTCTCTCTCTCTCTCTCTCTCTCTCTCTCTCTCTAAAATACATGTGTGTGAAGTGATAATATTGGGTCCTAACAGATATCATATCGACTCATTCGTTTAACATGTCTTGTATAGCGATATCATATCGACTCATCCGTTTAACCTCTCATGTATAACGTTATCATCTCAACTAATCCGTTTAACATGTCTTATATAATGATATCATATTGAATCATCCGTTTAACATCTTATGTATAATGATATCATATCGACTCATCAGTTTAAAATCTCATGTATAACGTTATCATCTCAACTCATCCGTTTAACATGTCTTGTATAGCGATATCATATCGACTTATTCCTTTAACATCTCATGTATATAACGTTATCATCTCAATTCATCAGTTTAACATGTCTTGTATAGCGATATCATATCGACTCATCTGTTTAACCTCTCATGTATAACGTTATAATCTCAACTAATCCGTTTAACATGTCTTGTATAACGATATCATATCAAATCATACGTTTAACATCTTATGTATAATGATATCATCCGTTTAACATCTTATGTATAACGATATCATATCGACTCATCCATTTAACATCTCATGTATAACGTTATCATCACAACTCATCCGTTTATGTCTTGTATAGCGATATCATATCTACTCGTTTGTTTAACATTTCATGTATAACGTTATCATCTCAAATCATCCATTTAACATGTCTTATATAACGATATCATATCGAATCATCCGTTTAACATCTTATGTATAGCGATATTATCTCGACTCATCCGTTTAACATCTCATGTATAATGTTATCATCTCAACTCATCCTTTTAACATGTCTTGTATAGCGATATCATATCGACTAGTCCGTTTAACATCTTATGTATAACGTTATCATCTCAACTCATCCGTTTAACATATCTTGGATAGCGATATCATATCGATGCATCTGTTTAACATCTCATGTATAACGTTATCATCTCAACTCATCCGTTTACCATGTCTTGTTAACTTATTAAATACTAGAAATGTATGCAAACTAGATTATAGGAACCTTTTGGCGAGAAGTTCTGGTCGGAAGCTGAGTGGATTTATCTCCTCATAATGAACTATATAGACTCTATGACTTTGAAGTTTTGGTGGGAAGTTGAGTGGAAGTTGAGTGTATTATATCCGTTTAACATGTTATGCATATCCAAAACAACTCGACTCATCTGTTTAACATGTTATGCATATCCATAACAACTTGACTCATCCGTTCAACATATTATGCATATCCATAACAACTCGACTCATCTGTTTAACATGTTATGCATATCCATAACAACTCCACTCATCCGTTTAACATGATATGCATATCCATAACAACTCGACTAATCCGTTTAACATGTTATGCAAATCAATAATAACTCGACTCATCTGTTTAACATCTCATGTATAACTATATCATCTCGACTTATTCGTTTAACATCTAACGTATAACCAGATCATCTCGACTCATTCGTTTAACATCTAATGTATAACCATATCATCTCGACATTCGTTTAACATCTCATGTATAACCATATCATCTCAACTCATTCGTTTAACATCTCATATATAACCATATCATCTCGAATCAGTCGCTTAACATGTCTTGTATAACGATATCATATCGACTCATCCGTTTAACATGTTTTGTGGTTTAACAGCATTCGATTTATCCGTTTAACATCTCTTGTGTATCAAAACGAACCAAACCGATGAAAACCGAACTGAACCAAAATCGAAAACCGTTAGTATATAAAACGGAAAACGAACTTAATATGGTCGGTTCGGCTTGGTTTTCCGGTTCGGTTCGGTTTTCGATCGAATATGCTTAACCTAATTTTAGTATGATGAACATAATACTTTTTTAAATATTTAGTATTTTTAAATTTATTTACTATATAATTATATGAAAAAAAAATGAAAAACTTTTAGTGACAACACATGCTGCCACTAAAAGTTTAATGTTGTCACTAAAAGTTTAGTGCCAAAATTTTCACCAAAAGTCAAAAAACCCGCCTAAGCTTTTGCGACAACAATGTTGTCACAAAAAAAAATGTTGTCGTGAAAAATTTGGTACCAAAAAGCAGATCTAGAAAACACAACACTTCAACTCATCTCATTCATTCATTACTCATCTCATATATAACCGGCACCACCACCTTCGCCATACCACCACAACTCCGCATCCCACACCACCACACTAGCACCACCGTGCACCATCGTTGCTGCTGTCCGACCCACCACCACTGCCACCGTGCATCTCTTCCTCTTTTTCTTTCTTCTTCTCTTTATAAATTGGTATTTAATTTTATTTTTTTAAGTTGGTTTAAGGTTTATAATTATTATTTATGCTTGTGTTTAATTATTGTTTGTGTTTTTTGTAGTACCACTGTGCACCACCACTGCCACACTGCCGCGGCTGTCCCGAACCGACCCACCAAACAAACAACTGGGTATGTGGTGTTTGTGTTTGTGGTATTGTTTGTATTGTTAGATTGTTTGTATTTAATTTTTGTTTGTGTTTTGTGTAGTACCACCGTGCACCACCGTTGCTGCTGTTCGACCCACCACCACTGCCGCCGTTGCTGCTGTCCGACCGACAACCACCACCACCACCGTTAATTGCTGCTGCTGATGTAAGTGTTCTATTTTATTTTATTTATTTATTTATTTATTTTGTACAAAATATAGTTAGTAATTCAATGTGTTTTTAGTCGAATTCAATTACAAGAACATAATAAGCCCCACCAATTATTTAAGGTTTCCATCTAACAAAGATCTGTTTGTAAATATTCATCACACCAAAGATGTAACATATTAAGTCAAACTAAATTTGACGTAAGCAATATACTTTATGTATTCATTTGACCGTATGTGACCAAGAAATAAGGGTTAACTAGTTCTTTATATATGAGTACATAATTATATGTTTTTTCTTTCCTTCTTTTTTGCAGCCTGATGGTATCACAAAAAAAGATCTTAAAAAGTCTCCAAGTTATAAGAGGCTCAAGGAGAGGTAAACTTTTGTTTGTTTATAGCAGTTTTGTGACCCAACTTTCACCAAATACATGTAATTTGCTTTGTTTAAGGTTAAAATTCCCTTTTTTATGTTCAAATGTCTATTGGCTTTTGATAAGTAGTATATATCTCATTATGGGTTTTTGAATCTTCTTATTTACATGGATCAGCTCCTGCTACATCCTGAGTTCTATCAGGATCATGTCAGCCCTCCAGCCAATGACGATGCTGATTTGACATATCTAGAGTACATAAAAATCATGTCTCGGTAAGTCTTTTGCTCTTCTCTGTTTAGCATAATGTATTTCAATTTAGCACTAAGCCTTTTATTTTTTAATAGGGATGGAGAATGGGGTGACGAATACACTTTGCAAGTGGCTGCTGACTTTGTACGCAACCTGATTCCCTTTTAGAATATATGTTCAAGCTCAAAAGTCACACTTTTGTTTGATTTTTATACATATGTTTAACTGATAAAACTTGACTAATTACATGCCACCTGCGTCTAACTTGTGTTTTATGTTTATTTTCGGTTTCAAGTGATAATGTGTTTTTAGTGAAATGATGGAAGGGTGCATACACCCCCGCTGCACAACGATAGTCACGAGCTGCAGGTTAATGACTTGTCTTTATTCCAGTAGGTTAATGGTTATTATATGTTTTGTAATCTAGACTGCCTAGTTGAGTAGTGGGTAAGGCAGCTTGGTTTCACATTGATACTTCCAACTCTTTATAAGTGGTCATGTACTCATGCCTCTCACTACGGGACTTATCTGTTACTAGCAGTTTGGACCCGAATGCCATAAAATTGCTTACTTTGGTAGTTTTTTTTGTTTCTAATTGGCTTAGTATGCTTGGCGGGGCCAAATGGGCAACTTACAGCCTGATTAAACAATTAACGGGTCATGCAGGTCAATTTGGCCAAATTTAAGTCTTCTCATTCTTTCAATACTTTCTTGATTGTTGTCGTTAGTAAGATAATTTATATATAATAAGTTTTGATATGAATGCTGGTTATTTATCTCATTTTTTTTATTTATTATTATCAGTGGTCATAAGTTTGTTTTACAATGTATCAACTCATCCGTTTAATATCATATCGACTCATCCGTTTAATAAATAATAAGTAACTTTGTCGTTTATTTGATTCATTTCACCCGTTTTGACTCATTTTGACCCATTTCACCCATTTTGTGACTTACATAATCGGATGATAAAGATCAGACAAGAACAACAAGGGAAAGAAGAGCAACTTACAGATGAGCAGATTGTGGCTCGAGTCTTGGGAACTAAACGAGGGTTTAACCCAGGACATGGTAGGGTGTTGAGGGGTAGTTCTTCGTCGTCTTCTTCTGTACGGTCCCACCCCGTTCCCGCATCACAACCGACTCAATCTCAAATGGCTGCTGTGATGAAGTTCGTGACCGAGACTCAACAGCATGTTCTGAACCTTCATGAATAATTAGCGGCGAGTAACATCATTGATTTGCCATGGCCCCCTCTTGACCCATCACTTGTTATGGACGTTCATGAAGAAGAAGATGCGTCCAAGTCCGAAAGTGAGTAGGTTGTTTATTTGAACTTGTTTAGTTTGGTATGTTGAACAACTTCTCGTTTTGGACAATTTATCTTTATGATGTTGAACAATCTACGTTTTTGTCGTTGAACCATGTAGTCTTTGAACAATTTATGGAATGTAGTTTGCTTTAGTTATTTGTTGTGTTTATTTGAAATTCTGGAAAATTTGGTTGCTAAAAAATATGGAAAATAGGGTCGGAAAACCTAGGAAAATGCGACAAAAAAAGCCTAGCTGTTTTTGTAGCAGATGCCACTTTCAGTGACAACATATTGTCGCTATAGATTTGGTCAAGAAATAAGTCAAGCCTTTTCGTGACAACATGTTGTCACTAAAAAGTTGTCGCAAAAAATTTGGTCAATAAAAGTCAAACTTCTAGTGGCAAAATGTTGTCACTAATAAGTCGTCGCAAAAGACGCTATAGATTTGGTCAAGAAATAAGTCAATGACAACATGTTGTCACTAAAAAGTTGTCGCAAAAAACTTGGTCAATAAAAGTCAAACTTCTAGTGGCAAAATGTTGTCACTAATAAGTCGTCGCAAAAGAATTGGGTCAATGAAAGTCAAGATTTTAGTGACAATATGTTGTCACTACAAGGGTTGTCACAAAAGAATTGAGTCAACAAGTCAAACTCTTGGTCAAACCTGTTGTCACAATAGGTAAAAATTGTTGTCACAATAACTTGTTGCGACGCGGTTATGGTGGCAACGCTTGTCGTGACAACATTTTGTCGCGAATATACTTATAGTGACAACATTGCCACTTTTCGTGACAACATTCCGTTGTCGCGACAAGCGCTAAATGGTGTAGTGACTCTTTCAACATTATGAATATGACCATTAAGGTTATTGTTAATGTGGCATTTGGTTTACATTAGGGTATGACTATTGGTATTGAAATGTGAATGGGTTTGGAAACCCACCTTACTTGGTGGGTTTAGAAAATGCCTGTATTTATGGGTTTAATTCTTAATTTCAAAACCAAACCTACAAACTAAACACCCCCTTAATTTCTTGTATTCTCCTAACATAAACAAAAGGATGTATTTATAATATCAAACTTTTCTCTCTTTTCTCTCTTTAACAAACTTTTCCCGCGTTTTTCTTCCGCCATTAAAACTCACTAAAACCTTCATTTCTATATCAATTGCTTAGTGTTTTTCGAATCTGTGACTAGTAATCAACTCAGCTAATCTTTCCGCACATTCTGATTAGTTTGATTTTGATTTTCATCCAGTATTTCAAAAACCCCCAATTTGGAGTTTTTGGCGCCAAAATTCAATTTTTCACTAGTTATCAAATTCTGTTTCTCTCTTTTCTCTCTTATGTTAGGAGAATACATCCTTTTGTTTCCTGTCTTTCGTTTTGCTTATAATTCATCTCTATTTCAATTGTGATCATGTCTAATCGAAAGAGAACACTTAAATGTTAAACTCGGCCCCCTAATTGGCATAATGATCATGTTGTTGGGAAATTAAGTCAAAAATGAAATGAGGTTAATGCTGAATTGAGTAAGGAAAAGGATTTGAACTCAAATCAAGCTGGAAAAGGAATTCAGGTGGATAAAACTGTGGATATTGAAATTGAGGAAATTAGTTTGGAAAAGGAGGAAACTAGAGTGGAAATGGAGGATAAGGTGAATAAGGGTGAAAATGGAGAGGTTAATGGTGATAATAATCAGAGTGTTAGTGATAATGGTGAAGGTGTGAAGTCTGGTGATAAGGAGGGGATTAGTGGTGATATTACTAAGGTTGATGCTACTGATGGTGCTGATCAATGTAAGTCTCCTTTGGCCACTAACATTGTTGAAAATCCTGTAGTTGATAATCAGTGTATGACACCTACGGCTAATTGTGTTGTCCCTGCAACTGTTAATGATCTTGATAATAACTCTAAGTTTGTTGAAAAGTCTGTTAACTATGCTTATAAACTAAATAATCATAAGGAATCATTTTAAAACAAGCTGTTTCAAATTCCTACTGTACTGAATGAGAATGGGCATGAATTTGAAATATTTGATGAAGAGATTATAAGTGAGGGTAGTAAAAAATAGGAGCTATCTCCCTGTGGATACTTTGTGGGGTATAGAATGACAATGCAGGAGTTCAGTTTTCATCTGTTCAAAATGTGGAGTAAGTTTGGTCACACAACCTCGATAATCTATAATTATTGCGAACTATAAATATATAAAACGTTTATATTTATAACTATACATTTCGTCTAAATACCGTATACTATTTATGTATTTCCTGAGCCTACGAAAATTCCCGAGAATGATCACTAATATTTTTGGACCTCGACACGATATTTGAAACACACCATGTGGGCCCCCATCTCCCAATGGGTCATGGAATCCAAGTTACAAACCAAACGGACCACTCTTTTTCGTTATTTCTTTCTTTGGGCCGAAACTACCACAAGCCCACAGGCCAAGCCCAAACACACCCTTAATATTGTTTTCTTTTCTTTTGTTCCTGTCGCGATACACAACCAAAACCATCCCACTTTCTTACGATTTCTATACGTCACATGTATATATTTTTACTCATCTCGTTTCATCTAGTGACCAAGAATCACGAATGATAAAACTTACACTCCCTCTCGCTAGTTTACTACCCCAGAAACCACCCAAGTAAAACATCAAACGCTCCATGTAAAGATAAGCTCCAAACGTGGCATCACATTCCTTCCAGCCACCCATGCTCCCCAATGGCAACCAAACGAACCCTATGCACCTTGTGAATGTCAGGAATGAACAGGAAGCAATCTCACAAGATCCTAGCTTTGTAAACTTTCGATTGGACAAAGAATGAGGTGCTACTATTCGCTTAACATGCTACCCTCCATCTCATGTGAACATAACTTGTCTCTACACTCCATGAACTCACTATAAAAGCTTTCCTATGCAACCACAAATCGTTACATACACTTATACGTACCACTCTACACAAAATATAACGAGAGGAAGGAGTATTAAAGGACGAAAGGATTACCAAGAGTACCACGACTCAAGTGAACCTAGGACACTAAGTTTGACGTCTCTTGAACCCTTGGTGGAACGTGAAGTGAACCACGAAGCTCTCGTACCCTCACACGATCCCTACACTTCGTTTTACACCACCTTTTAGAGGTGAGGTGAGACGTAAATAATTGTGAATAGATCTATTAGAGATTGACAATCCCCATTTGGTTGCTAGAGGAAAGTTACCAAATGCACTTTATTTGATACCATAGGTTACTGGCAAATACCTCTCTTGGGGGCAACTTATTTCACATCATTATTATTGATAATTTTGATGTATGTTGAATCGTTGAGTGTCATGAGCTTACGGCAATAATGGATGTGATTTTCAACTTGTTTATTTGTATCGATATTACAATAAACATCTCTTGTGTTCAAACTATTAATTATAAACCTATGAATTTCACTCAACTTTTGTTGACTTTTAGCATGTTTATCTTAGGTAACTAAATGGAATGGATGTCAAAGGCACGAAGTGGGCAAATAAAGAAATGTTTAGTTCTTTTTGAATAAAATTTGTTGTGGAATAATGAAACACCTTGAAAACATGGATATTTGGTATTTTAAATAAAACTTAAAACGTCTCATTAGAGTCGTTTCCTATAATTGTGACAAAGATCCTCGATATAATACCCCAAAAGTCTTCCGCTGTCAATATAAGTCTTCCGCTGTATTGTTCGTTTTTGGGGGTGTTATAGATTGGCATCAGAGCCACGGTTATAGTGAACCAAGTGTTTTTGGAACATTGGACTATAACTACGCTTTTAACGGGACAAATTTTTTTATAAAATACCACCCTACGCCCTTCGTGCCTGAGCATTCCAATAACTGGTAAAAAGTATTATTTACTTTATGGCATTTTAAATTGATTATGATTATGCTTACATTTACTAATCGGGAAATTATTACAGTGTCATGTCTTCGAACACCCATCCTATCAGCTTGTCATCGAATTCAGGAACTGAAGATGTTACTTCAGCCTATGCTACATCACCTATGCCTATGTCTCCTGCAACCGACAGTTACATGCAAAGCCAGCAGTTTTTGCCTGCATCTGACACAGAGGCTTCTCCTCTGGCATCATCTGGTCCGATTCGCCGAACTGGGCAAATTCGACAACTTCAGTTGTATGAAGCCAGTACTGCTGTATCACTACCAGCTCTTGTCATACCACCTGAATCAGTTATGCCACTACCACCTGCACCACCTATGATACCACCACCACCTATTATCTTCTACAGCCAAACCACTACTGTGCCACTAACACCTTCTCCCATAGCATCTCCTCCACTAGCATCACCACTTGCACCTAACTGCAGTGTCCCAGTATCACCCCACCAAAGGACCTACCCAATCCGCCCAACATCCTCAGAATCCTATGTCCACCGTAGACGCCGAAGGACCCATAAGGAAGTAAATGCTCGTAAATGGTCATTCTTGTTGCCAATCATCTGTTATTGGAGATCTCAAGAAGGTACACCAACAACAAGGGAACTTGGGGAAAGTTCTTACTCCACCTCACGAGTTCTCCCAGTCACCGGGGAACCTATTCATCACACCATACCATTGTTAGCAGCAAGAATGGTTCGTCACGCGGATCGACTTGATCCCATTGCTAGCATACTCAACAAGATCCCTCATGAGCATCTTGAAACCTTTGAAGATGATATGAATAGTCTTATAATTGATCATCTTGCTATGGAAGATAAGGTTGAGAAGTTGGATTCTCTGTTCTGGGAGTCAATGGAATTCATAGGAGCACTATGTGGGGCTAACACTTCAATGGAAATAATGGTGGGAACCTTGGACCGTGAACTTGAAAAGATTAGCACAGAAAACCTGCATCTTAGGCAAGCCTTGCAAGAATCCCGAGCAAGGGAAAGGACAAGAGATCAAACAATGGAAACCATGTCCACTGCCATCCAAGAACTCCAAAACCGCCTGGACAAAGCCTTAGGGAAATCATGAAATCATCAACTTGTTAGTATAATCAATGTCCTACCAATAAAAGAATCTTGTCATGTTTTGTAAACATTAGCACAAGTATTGATAAGTGTTGTAACACATTGACATTGATCTATGGAATTTATCTGATCTTTATTTGCGTTGTGACATTATACATTATATCGTAATATATTGGTTTATGCAAGTCAAACTTATTCGTAATTCCTACGTATGTCATTCCAACATACGATAACGTATTACGACTTAGACCTTTTCAATGATCAAATCATTGTAACTATGACCTATATTTACTATTTATTACTCGATATATTTCAACGTAATAGGATTATTATAAATTTTCTCAAGATATACTTTCTTTTATAATAGCAACATGGCTAGAACTAGAAGAACAACCACAACCGCTACACCAACAAACCCCGAAGTCATGACCCCAGCAGCGATACAACAAGCAATTGTTGATGGTGTCAATGCCATTTTAGTTGGACAAGCTCGCAATAGAGATGCTTGTGTGCAAATGGCAGGAAATGCACCTACACCCCGTTACTGCACTTATAAGGATTTTATAGCATGCCAACCAACATACTTCAAAGGTACCAAAGGAGTGTCCGAATTAGCTCAATGGTTTGAACGAAGTGAAACAGTTTTCCAAAGAAATGGATGCTTGGAAAACAACAAAGTTAGCTTCGCAACGGGAACTTTAATGCAAGATGCTCTATCCTGGTGGAACTCTACTGTTCAAACACTAGGAACAGCGGCAGCACATCAACTTACATGGACTGAATTCAAAGCAAAAATACTAAAGAAGTATTGTCCCCGTTCCAAACTACGAAAGCTCGAGGATGAGTTCCATGCTTTAATAGTGAAAGGCGTTGATTTGAAAAGTTACAATAGGAGATTTCAAGAACTCAAAGTATTATGCCCCTCCATGGTATCTGATCATGAGAAAACCTTAGAGAAATATGTCGAAGGACTCCCTCGGAGTATTGAAGGGAATGTCACCTTAGTAAACCTGCCAACCCTGGAAGCAGCAATGGAACTTGCTCAGAAACTTCTGGACCGAGAAGTTAAATACAATGAGCTTAAAAGGAAGTTAGACGACAAGAGAACCACCCACCATCACAACAACAACCATCAAGGTAACAACAGCCATCACCTTAACAACAACCACCGCAACAATAATTGGAACCACCAACAATACCACAACGATCAGAACACTCACCACCAACAGCAGAATCGAAGACAAGAGAACACCAGAGTCTACGCCGCCAGAGAAGGTGTAGGATACAACGGTCAGAAACACCAATGTCAACGATGGAAACTTCATCACGACGGACATTGTACCATCCGGTGTGACAAATGTCGCAAGATTGGTCATCAAACCAGACATTGTAGAATTCCTGCTACAGGAAGCAACACACAGGCTGTAACACCCACTTGTTACGGATGTAGAGAAGTAGGAGACATCCGGAGAAACTGCCCGAAAGGAAATGAACAAACCAACGCTCAAGCTAGGGTATACCTCCTCAGAGATGGAAATGGACCTGATGTAGTCACCGGTACGTTTCTACTAAACCATCATAATGCTAGAGTATTATTTGATTCGGGCGCAGATAAGAGTTTTGTATCAGATACGTTTGCCCCTTTACTTAATGTTACCCCCTCTAAGCTGAACTCCACCTACGAAATCGAGATGGCTAACGGGAATTTAATAGATACAAATATTGTCATGAAAGATTGTACCCTAACCCTATCAGAGAAACCTTTTGCCATTGATCTTATGCATGTTCAACTTGGTAGCTTTGATGCTATCGTCGGCATGGATTGGCTATCCCACCATCATGCTAGGATTCACTGAGACGAAAAGGTCGTTCATATACCACTCAAAGATGAAACACTCATTGTCCAAGGGGACAAAAGTAAACCTCGATATGGAATTATCTCATCTATGCGACTGATAAAATACATGAATGAAGGATGTCAAGTATTCATGACTCGTGTTACGGAAAATAAATCATCAGAAAAACGACTCGAGGACGTCCCTATCGTTAGGAATTTACCTGAAGTATTCCCTGAAGAATTACCTGGTATTCCACCCGCACGTCAAGTAGAATTTCAGATTGAACTAGTGCCTCGAGCGGCACCAGTGGCCAAAGCACCTTATAGGTTAGCGCCATCTGAAATGGAGGGATTGTCAAAACAATTAACGGAATTGTCCCAAAAAGGGTTTATACGACCAAGCTCATCACCCTGGGGAGCTCCAGTATTATTTGTTAAGAAGAAGGATGGATCATTTTGAATGTGCATCGACTACCGGGAGTTGAATAAACTTACGTGTAAAGAATCGGTACCCATTACCTCGAATTGATGACTTATTTGATCAATTGCAAGGATCGAGTGTGTACTCAAAAATTGATCTGAGATCGGGATATCATCAGTTAAGAGTCCGAGAAGAGGATATTCCGAAAACTGCATTCAGAACACGCTATGGTCACTACGAGTTTCAAGTAATGCCATTCGGCCTGACCAATGCACCAGCAGTTTTCATGGACTTGATGAATCGAGTATGCAAACCGTATTTGGATAAGTTTGTAATAGTATTCATTGACGATATTTTGATCTACTCTCGCAATGAAGAGGACAATGCAGAGCATTTGCAAATTATCCTAAAACTACTCAAGAAAGAAGAACTGTACGCTAAGTTCTCCAAATGCGACTTTTGGATTCGCACCGTGCAATTTCTGAGGCACATCATAAATAGTCAAGGCATTCACGTAGACCCTGCAAAGATTGAGGCTATAAAAGGTTGGTGGTCTCCTACAAACCCCACGGAGATACGTCAATTTTTAGGTCTCGTAGGTTACTACCGAAGGTTTATTGAAGGTTTCTCCAAGATTGCAAAACCTTTGACGAAGTTAACCCAAAAGAACGAGAAGTACGTCCGGGAAGAAAAGGAAGAAGCAGCCTTTCAGTTGTTAAAACGAAAGCTTTGTGAAGCTCCAATACCAGCCCTCCCAGAAGGAAATGAGGACTTTATAGTATATTGCGACGCGTCATATCATGGATTAGGAGCAGTTTTGATGCAAAGAAGCAAAGTGATAGCTTATGCATCTCGACAATTGAAGAAACATGAGGAAAACTACACGACTCATGACTTGGAGTTAGGAGCTGTAGTGTTTGCGCTCAAGTTGTGGAGACACTACTTGCATGGCACCAAATGTACCGTGTACACAGACCACAAAAGTCTCCAGCATATTTTGGATCAAAAGGATTTGAATATGAGACAACGTCGCTGGTTAGAACTACTCAGTGATTATGATTGCGAAATACGTTACCATCCAGGAAAGGCTAATGTAGTAGCATATGGGTTAAGCCGGAAAGAAAGATTGAAACCACTCAGAGTCAGATCACTAGGAATTACTATTCACTCACCTCTTCCATCCCAAATCCTTACCGCACAGAACGAAGCTCTTAAGGAAGAAAACCGACCCAAGGAAAAGATTTACGGCATGCCCGAAAATAAGAACGGTTTCGTGAAGAAATCCGATGGAACGCTGTGTTTCAAGGACAGAAGTTGGATCCCTCTGGTTGGAGGTATTCGTGAGCTCATCATGCATGAGTCCCACAAGTCAAAATACTCCATTCACCCAGGTTCCGACAAGATGTATTAGGATTTAAAGAAACTATATTGGTGGCCAAACATGAAGGCTGACATCGCAGAATATGTCGGTAAATGTTTGACGTTTTCAAGAGTAAAGGCGGAACATCAAAAACCTTCAGGTCTACTTGTACAACCTGAACTTCCAATGCGGAAATGGGAATGAATCACTATGAACTTCATCACCAAACTTCCAAGAACTTCATCCGGATACGATACGATATGGGTTATTGTTGATCGTCTCACAAAATCCGCTCATTTTCTACCCATCAAAGAAACCAATGAGATGAATACACTTGCTCAGTTTTATGTGAAGGAAATAGTTACTCGACATGGAGTGCCCATTTCGATCATCTCGGATCGAGATAGACGTTTCACCTCCCATTTCTTGAAATCCTTACATAAAGCCTTAGGAACTAAACTAGATATGAGCACCGCATACCACCCTCAAACTGATGGTCAAAGTGAAAGAACTATTCAAACCTTGGAAGACATGCTCCGAGCTGCGTAATTGATTTCGGAAAAGGTTGGGATAAGCACTTACCATTAGCAGAGTTTTCATACAACAATAGTTACCACACCAGCATAAAAGCAACACCATTCGAAGCACTTTACGGTCGAAAGTGCAGATCGCCCGTTTGTTGGTCAGAAGTTGGAGAAAGACAACTTATAGGACCAGATCTTGTTCGGGAAACTATTGAGAAAATCATTAAGATTAAGCAACGTTTACAAGCAGCCCGAGACCGACAGAAAAGCTACGCCGACATAAGAAGGAAACCTATGGAATTTCAAGTTGGAGATAGAGTCTTATTGAAAGTGTCTCCCTAGAAGGGAATTGTACGATTTGGAAAACATGGAAAGTTGAACCCAAGATACATCGGTCCATTCAAAATCCTGGAAAGGATAGGACCCGTGGCTTATAAGCTTGAACTACCCGAAGAACTTAGTCGGATTCACGACACCTTTCATGTGTCAAACCTTAAGAAATGTTTATCCGATGAATCTCTCGTTATTCTGTAGAAAGAAATTCGACTAGATGACAACCTTGTCTTTACCGAGGAACCTATTGAAATCATGGATAGAGAAGTCAAACAACTCGAGCAAAACCGTATTCCTATCGTCAAAGTTCGTTGGGACTCCAAGCGAGGACCGGAATATACTTGGGAGCGCGAGGATCAGATTCGCTCCAAGTACCCACATCTCTTCACCTAAGACACCTTGGCAACTATCTTAGACTAGAATTCCGGGATGGAATTCCCTGTAAGGAGTAGGTAATGTAACCTCTCGTAATTTTCCTTTACGATTAGTAAATGCTCTCAAGGAATAAAGACATTAGGTAAATGCTTTTACGGGTAACAATTTTTTTTTACAAATAACTTTATATTGGAATCACTACAATAACTGTGATTGACTGTTTACCTAGGAACGATGCTTACACACAACCTCGATAATCTAAAATTATTGCGAACTATAAATATATAAAACGTTTATATTTATAACTATACATTTCGTCTAAATACCGTATACTATTTATATATTTTCCGAGCCTACGAAAATTCCCGAGAATGATCACTAATATTTTTGGACCTCGACACGATATTTGAAACACACCATGTGGGCCCCATCACCCAATGGGCCACGGAATCCAAGTTACAAACCAAACGGACCACTCTTTTTCTTTATTTCTTTCTTTGGGCCGAAACTACCACAAGCCCACAGGCCAAGCCCAAACGCACCCTTAATATTGTTTTCTTTTCTTTTGTTCCTGTCGCGATACACAACCAAAACCATCCCACTTTCTTACGATTTCTATACGTCACATGTATATATTTTTACTCATCTCGTTTCATCTAGTGACCAAGAATCACGAATGATAAAACTTACACTCCCTCTCGCTAGTTTACTACCCTAGAAACCACCCAAGTACATCAAACGCTCCATGTAAAGATAAGCTCCAAACGTGGCATCACATTCCTTCCAGCCTCCCATGCTCCCCAATGGCAACTAAACGAACCCTATGCACCTTGTGAATGTCAGGAATGAAGAAGCAATCTCACAAGATCCCAGCTTTGTAAACTTTCGATTGGACAAAGAATGAGGTGCTACTATTCACTTAACATGCAACCCTCCATCTCATGTGAACATAACCTGTCTCTACACTACATGAACTCACTATAAAAGCTTTCCAATGCATGCACAAATCGTTACATACACTTATACGTACCACTCTACACAAAATATAACGAGAGGAAGGAGTATTGAAGGACGAAAGGATTGCCAAGAGTACCACGACTCAAGTGAACCTAGGACTCCAAGTTTGACGTCTCTTGAACCCTTGGTGGAACGTGAAGTGAACCACGAAGCTCTCGTACCCTCACACGATCCTTACACTTCGTTTTACACCACCTTTTAGAGGTGAGGTGAGACCGTGAACCTTATTTCTATTTTTAGATATGTAGGTTTATGTTTTTTGCACAAACACTTGCTGCTAATAACTTGTAAACTATAAACACGACATACGTATTTTATATATCGTATCATTAGTTAGCTAGATCACTAACGAGACCCTATAAAGGTTTTAAACTCATATTAACGTATACACAAGTAATATCACACGATTCTAAGTAGGTTTAGACCTATACGATTTCTACTAAAAGACTTAGAATTATTTTGAGTTTATAATGTTTTTGCGTTATGGTTTTGATCGTGTACTTTGGCCTCGCCATTTTAAAAATTGACACACGACCACCCTATATTTAAACACGAACCAATTGTCTACCTTGTAAACTAATGAGACTAAAAAGTAATTAGATCTAACGACTTGATTTGATCACTTAATCGACCCAAAAGCAAAACGAGATTTCATAAGTCTTTCAGGAAATTAAAAATTATATATGGGCCGTTAAGCCCAAAAAGCTGTTTATAGCTTATTCTAATAAGCTGATCGTAAAAGGTATTTTGAAATGTTTTTAGAACTTAAAATGATGGATTTTGATAAGCCTAGTGTTCCCCCAAACCCTTTGGATCACAAAAGGTTAACAGGCCTTAATTTTTGGATCGTTAAGCCCATTTAATGAAAAATAAGGGATTTAAGCTAATAAGCTGTTAAAATAAGCTGTTTTGAACCTTCTGAGCTTATTGGACAGATAAAAATGATAAACTCTAAGTTTGGTAATTTTTGGACTATTTTTGCAAAATTTCGTTAACGAGGGACTAAAAATGTCAAAAGTGTAAACTTTGGGTCAAAACTGTCAAAACTGTTTTCTAAGGATAAAAAGTGTTAATATTGAAACTTAGAGTTGAGAAATGTAAATATTGATACTTTTGGACCTAAAATGTAATAATATACAACTTTGGACTAACGATGTAAATATATTCCGTTAAGGGTAAAAAGTGTAACTTGGAGAAACATAAAGGATTTAGTTGTAATATTGATTTTGAATAATATATATATATATATATATATATATATATATATATATATATATATATATATATATATATATATATATATATATATATATATATATATATATAGTGTATCTTTATTTTCAGAACTCTGTTAAGTGCGGGAACTGCGAGAACTCTAATTTTGCATTAGAAAACATGCATGTTCATATAAAACATGTATGTTTTCTTACATATACCTTAATACACATACATGCATAACATACATGTTCATATAAAAACCTGTTAAGTGCAATAGATCAATGCAAAATGGTTTTATTTTTAGAACCCCGTTAAGTGCGGGAACTGCGAGAACTCCAATTATGCATTAAAAAACATGCATGTTCATATAAAACATGTATGTTTTCTTACATACACCTTAATACGCAGGCATGTGTATTAAGGTGTATGTAAGAAAACATACATGTTTTATATGAACATGCATGTTTTCTAATGCAAATTTGGAGTTCTCGCAGTTCCCGCACTTAACAGGGTTCTAAAAATAAAGCCCCCCCCTATATATATATATATATATATATATATATATATATATATATATATATATATATATATATATATATATATATATATATATATATATATATATATATACTAGCTTTCAAGGCCCGCCCGATGGGCGGGCATGACTTATAGTTATCGTTGAAAGGTATTAGTTAATGGAATATAGTATATAAGAAAGGCAGTCATTACTTATAATTATCGTTGGAAGATATTAGTTATGGGAAAATAATATATAAGGAAATAGTTGAAAAAAAAATAAGATATAAACATACCGATTTTTTATTGAATGCATTAAGAATGAAAAGAAACAAACATTTATTGAATATGAGAAGAAAAAAGTTACAACATGGTACGCCAGGACAAATACGAAATTACCATCTTTATCACAACAAAGAATCTTCAATCCCTTTATACTCTTCACTCTTGAGACGATGCATTTTGTTGTCCGTGTGAGAAAACTTGCATCTTTAGAAACAACCCTGACAAAGTTTGGCCTTGATTTTTATCAATTGTCATTGCAAAAAATAACGAAATAGGGAATTGTCTACGTTTGAGTTTAAAGGGCATCACATTGTGCGACGGCCTAATGACCAATGGATGGGCTAGCTTTATGAATATCGTTGAAAAGAATTAAGTTAAAATAAATCAATTATTAACATACAAACATATCTATTGAATTCATTAAATTGTTTTCATTTTTATTTATGGCTAAACATTTTTTTAAAATTTCTTTGTTATATCGGGAGGGCTTGTTTTGTGAGTATCAAGTGCAAATTAAGTTTACAAACAACGTGAAAAATAGAGTGAATAAGGAATAAAAAGAAATGAGCATCCTAACTACGAATGTATTGTATGATTGTTGGCTCATAAAAGAGTACATGATAAGCAATGTGAAAACTAACACTTATAAGAAAAAAAAGGCGGGAGATCAATAAAAGACCTCCGTGATACATTTTAATTCTATATGATGCAATATTATGATTTACTAAAAAAACTGTGGGAGCAAATTAAACTCTTCTTTATTTAGATGAGAAAATACACCATATAGTAAGTGACAATTGACTAAATGCAAGACAAACCCATCTTAATCCCAGAAACTAAATGCATTCGTATGTGTCATCGAGCATCAAAATGAACATATAAATGAACAAACATAGCATGCTAATATGTAAATATAAACATTTTGGGTGGCTTTTGACCATTTCCGTTAATCGAACCTCTCTGCATTTTTTTCTTGTCCTTTAGCTTGGTTTGAGCCCATTTCACCAAGATTTGTTATTTGCATGATTCATATCCTGTTGACCAACCTCTTTCATGTTAATTCTCTGAAAGAACAACCCCAAAAGAGTCACATGTCGGGTTTATAATAAATGATGCACGTGACAATTTAGACTTAATCTTGTGAATATATCACATCTGATAGACTAATTATCGATAAAAACAATTTTGCAAACTTAGGATTATATGTGTTTAAAGCGTACAAAAAAATTACATGTTTTGATCCAAACGTGATATGACCCGCTACCCTTCTGCAGTCCTCACCCTATTTTGCCACCTCATGCCATTTATGCTCTAAATATCACTTTCAAATGCAAATAAGTAAAATTTACCTCCCAGAGGAAATGTGATAACTTTTTTGCATTGAGAGTGGTGGAAGTAACAATAAGCTTGAAGTCTTGGCGCATGGCAACTACCTTCTTAAGGATCCCGAATAGTACAATGCCAACATGTCAAAGGTTACTATTGTAATATTTTCAAACAAATTCAAGAGCATTTTTGTCATCCAGCATATTTCGACCGTGATCAGTATAAACATACTCAGATACATACTTATGTGGCCTACAATATTTTACATTCGCGTGAATTCAACCAAAAAAGCTGAAAACTTTGATAGCATCCACATACATTGATCCTATATTTATCCTTTAGATTATAAATACAAATGTTAAACTGTATTCCCTAGTAATCTCATAATCAAATCAAGAATCTTTATGAAACATATTACTGGTTACAATTTATATTTAGTAATACTTTTTAATGGATCTGAAAAAGTTAAATATAAGTAGCACAAAATTTTGTGGGAGTTTATGTACTAAATTGTGATGGATAATGTACAAATTTATTAACTTTCCTTACCAAGAAATGTGACCATGCACATGACACTTTCAAACATCCCATCTAACTTCTGCAGATTAAGCTTTCAGAAGTTTTTGTGCACACACAATCTGAAAATTTTTGGACAGTTAATTCTCATATAAAAAATGAAGTTACCTGAAATAGTAGGAACTGAAAGCATTGATTCAGAAACATAGGAATGGGTCGGCAAAACACTTGAACTACTCTAGGTCACATTGGTTATCCATTCACCTCACCCTGGAAAAAAAATTATAAAAAAAACCAGAATAGGTCGTAAAAATGGGGCCTCTATAATCATATATCGTTTTATTTAACCCAAAGATCATGCATAAATTCATGTAGCCACAAAGTGCTCAAGCTACCAAAAAAATAAGTAAACTATATCAGCTATAGTTTGTGTCAACCCCGATATTTCTTACACTCATAATATAAAACTGCCATTTCTTTTTAATGTACAAATCTAATAGCAATTTTTTTAGCTGGTTTCGCCCACTTTCAGTTTGCTATTTTGGCTAGGCAGCGGCATAAGAAATTAAGGTATAGAGAGATCACAAAATAACAAAAAAAAAATTTAACTTATTACTCACCTCCTGTAATGCATCCAAATGTTCTTTTTTTATTTAAGACGGCTAGCAAAATCTTTGAACGTTTTGCTAGAAAACCCGATCCTGTCTGATGACGTTAGTTTAGAACAAGCTTATCTGTCTTGAAAATGCATACTTGGCAGGTGTAAATGATAAGCATGAGATTGTAAGAAATTACAGGCTAGCCACGCGCATTAACTGTCGATCATAATCAAGGATACCATGTCAATTTATAACCTACTATGAAAAAACAAATCAGTAGTAATGAACCTAGAGCAGTCGTAGCATTAACTGCATAATTTTTGATCGCTTCATTTTGGTATGTAAAAATACCTAGGATCAGTGAATTATATATTATACTTGCAGTAGAATAGTGAATTATATATTAACCTGTATAGAAGACATCAGGAAAAAGAATTCAAAAAAATACAATGTTTCGTTTTAGGGGTTGTTTGGATGCTCGTGATCCGCCACGGGAATCTGAATGCTCTTGTTATAACCAATCGCGGTCATGCATAAAGTCTAAGGGTTTTTTTTTTTTTTTTTTTTTTTTTTTTTTTTTTTTTTTTTTTTTTTTAGTTTAGTTGAATGGAAGCACACACACATGTGACACTGTTGTACAAATAAGCACTAACCTTTCCAGGTCGTTTGGATGTCAGTGTTCAACCATGGAAACCTCAATAGTCTTCGACATTTGGAATATAACAATTTATCCCAACAAAGCACAGTATAAAAAGATGTATACACTTGGCAGTAATACATTTGACATTTCAATAGTAGTATGCTGTAGACAAATCTGTATAAATAAGCTCGTGTGAACATTACATACTTAATTATAAAGTTTAGAATTCAGGTACTTACGATACAAATTTATACAAACCAACTTCCCTTGTCGAAGCTTTCCAATCTGATCTCATTTTTCCTTCATTATTTGCAAATAGGTTGGAGCCTCTTTTCCCCTTGCTACATATTCCTGCAAGAGGCCATAAAAGATAACACCATGTACATGTATATGAGTGACATTGCAAAAACTAAATAATCATAATCACGGACATAGTGTCAACACAACAAAACCTGTGATAAATAATGAATTTATTAGTAGAATGCATACAACTGATAATGTCAAAGAATGCAACAGTATACAGTGATAAAATAAGCGTATATATCTTCAATTAGATGAATAGTGCACATACTTACCCCTCTTTCAGATGAATTCGGTGATATAAGTGGTCTAAGAATCAGCAAAACAACAACCGCTAAATCCTGGCAGAAAAAGAGGCATATATTAGATGCAATGTTTATTCGGTAACTTCATCAAACTTAAATATATTCGCACTCACACCTATAAGCTTCTATTCATAGCATCTGATAGGATGTACATGGGTCCACGACACTCTTTTTATAATTTGTAATTTTGAGCTCTCTCAAGTTTCACATTTGTGATAAATGTAGTGCAAACCATTTGTTACATATTTGGTCTTACGAAAGGAGTAATAAAAATCAGTCTTCATAATTAATAAAACACTAATTTCACAGGATACCTGGAATAGTAAAACAGATAATGTGATGGATATAGTAGGCTGATTCGGTTGAGTCAGTTCCTATGGAGCCATTGGAACCCAGTGACTATAAGCCTTTGAACAGCCGTTATGACGCCCAAATTTCTGTATTTGGAGCTAAATTCCAGAAGAAGTTGGAAGATACTTGGTTTTTCATGGTAGGAACAGGTGCATTAGGTTGTGAGTTCTTGAAGAATTTATCCTTGATGGGTGTTTCATGTGAGACTCAAGGGAAACTAACAGTTACTGATGATGATGTAATTGAGAAGAGTAACCTCAGCAAGCAATTCTTGTTTCATGACCGGAATATTGGACAGGCCAAATCAACTGTTGCTACTTCTGCAGTTGCGTTAATTAACCCTCGTCTTCAGATTGAGGCTTTGCAGAACCGTGTGGGCCCAGAGACTGAAAACATATTTGATGATACTTTCTGGGAGAACTTGAATGTTGTTGTCAATGCTTTGGACAATGTCAATGCCAGGCTTTATGTTGATCAAAGATGCTTATATTTCCAGAAGCCACTTCTTGAATCTGGTACACTTGGTGCTAAGTGCAACACTCAAATGGTTATTCCCCAATTGCCCGAAAACTACGGTGTCTCTAGGGACCCACCAGAGAAGCAAGCACCCATGTGCACTGTGCACTCCTTCCCACATAACATTGATCACAACCTCACATGGGCTCGGTCTGAATTTGAAGTGTTGCTCGAGAAACGCAGTTGCAGCAGGTCCTAACTATCCGCATACAAAATGGACATCTAAGCCTATCACAACTGCTGCCACCAAAACCTGTGTCATAAACAAAGGTTTAAATATGTGGTAATACAGCACTATGCATAATGCAAGCTTGCAAGTGTGGAACAACCAATATATTGCAGTTACCTGAGTGGAACCCAATCCAGAAACATATTTCTTCATGTTACTCAGCCTTTCAACAGAAAGCTATAAATAGCATAAAGTTTCAATTCAAAACTGATATCAATGTAATACATACTGGAAATCTTAAACGATTTATATATTCAAACCTCGAGGCCAATATTAAAAAGCAAGAAAACAACTCCAAATTCGGCGTCGCGCTTACATGAGATGAATGGAAGATGGGCCAGTAAATGCTACAACTTACTGAGCTTTCTGAGATTCACAATTGTATAACTCCTTCCTGCATAAAAATAAAAACGTCAATTATCAGAACAATAAACATGTGATTCTAAAATTATCACATTAATAAGATTTTTTTTCATGAGTACTTCAGTAGTACCATAGGTAACGGAACTCACCATTTGAGATTTTTTCACAGTCGTTGCACATGGCATAGGAACTACTTCAACCTTTAGATATTAACAGTAACACATGTTAAATGAATTTATCTAACGTACTTTAAGTGCCAAAATCAGATGGAAAAAAGGTTTAGGTTTTGACTACACACACCTCAAGGTCAAGATTTTTCCAAAAATCCGATAAATCACATATAGACTTTGAGCAAACAGGGCAAGAATATCTGTGACATCATCAAGAAATTCAACTCTATTCAATTATACCAATTTTTTCATTTCTAAATAACACCTGTGTTCACTTTTATATTCAGTTTTAAACTTTTACCTGTGATGTTGTTCCATATCTTTTAGGCAAGCGAAATGCATTGTATGCCCACAAGGTAAGATAGTAAAGTCCTTCAATGTATCGAACAGAAACTGCAACTGGAAATGCAAATGCTTTACTCTGGAAATCAGTGAGCAACTTACAACCTTTTTTTCAGTTAGAATTTTTATTGGAACTGTTGAAATTAAATGTAATCGATATAAGAAAATAAAAACATACTTGTTTCAAAATAGCTGCATATAAGTATTATATTTACAAATACTTAAAATCAATAGACTTACCTTCAATAGGAACCTCTTTAGGCTTAAAATCAATCAAGTTAAGAACAAATACGAACAATCTAAATTTGTTTACAGGTCATGTAGACTTACCAGCCATCTTTCAAAACCCAATGAAACAGCAAGCTCAGATAAATGCTCAACATACATCTTAGCAACTGCAGTTGTTTCCAGAAACTACATTAGTAACAAATCCCATGTATATATATATCACAGTTGTAACCGAAACTTAAAGTAATTGGAACAATCAACGCAGTCATTCATCAATTATGAATTTTAACATGAGTCAGTAAATTGCATCACTATAACATTTACATCTTAATTGAAATTACACAAAATAAATACAAACAACATATCTCTTCCATAGCTATGGCACATATTCATATTTAATCCATTGTGTTATCTCTTACAACTACCCATTATTATCCTTAATACAAACTACTATTACAAATCTATTTTTCTTTAATCATAACCCAAATTTGAACTGTAATAACTCGATATTTCTTAAACTATGTGTTCCTTTTCTACTTAATATTTGTGTTTCCACTAAAATATATATGTTGGACACAGGGAGTACTATTTTGTAACTAACTTGAAAATCTATAACCAATTGATTTGTTAACAATTAAAAATTAACATTAAGCCTCCGTTGAAAGCATTCTTGACATCTTGAATGTTCGTTGAAACCATCTCTACTAATCCCCAATAAGTCCCGCCATTCTTTTTGCTAAATGGGTCAGGAAGGCTTTTTATCCCATGACAATGAACCTAATAAATTGTTCATACGCACCTGGTCCGTTGTTCTCATGAGAGTAGGACGCTCCTTAAGGAGAGACTGCTCTTGAGACGCACCACCCTCTTCAAGAATTAAATCTTGCTTTGTCAAACTCCCTAAATCTGCAAGCAGTGTTGCATGTTCTTTGTTAGCTTTTAGGCTAGATCAAAGCCGATTAAAATGCAGCAATCATATAAATACAAGGTCATAAAAGTTTATAGCAAATAACCAACAATGATGTTCAAGTGCTTTAAATTCATTTTTAATCCATTAAGATTACTCCTATTTATTATGAGAAAAAAATCAATGAAGCTCAATATTAGAAATACCAAGAATATTTGAAGACTTAAAAGTCCGGTCGTTCTTTTGTGCTTTCTGTGTCAAAATGCAGCTGAAACAAATGTGTTGTGCCTTCCAATTCCATCAATTCTTTTGGAAGTTTATACAGGTTTTTGTCATCCAATGCCTATATAAATTGTAATTTCCCGGTGTGGTTGTAAATCATTGCTTTAAACAATAGATGGAAAAGAAAAGCGTGGGTGGGTTAAAGTAGGCATTACAAATTTTGAAAAGATTAATTGCTATATATGTGTGGATTTTTTATTTTCGTATTTTTTGGTTAACCTGTAATTTGGCGAGCTTTCGGAACCTGATTCTTGGTATAGCATATGTGGATATTGTTCAAATATCTTGTGGCCGCAGCTGCTGCATTTGTTAAAATACCATGGTCTTTTGGAATCATTCTGCATAGGTCAAGAAATATTTAGATTTGAAATCTTTGAGAATAGTTTTGGGTAATTAAGTTTGACGTACCTTTTGATTTTGTGGATTTTCTCGTAGCAAATCGCCTAACGTGACACAGTTTATTGTTTTTTCTCGCTCCAACTTCGTATCGTTTGGGTTGCACATCTAAAATTGCAGGCAGATCCAAGAAGAGGTTGTACCTGCTAGGTTATCCTATGTTAGTTTCATATGGTAATAGTATGTGATCTTTAGTATTACACTTGTTGTCTAATTACTTACACGTTTAGTATCTCTTGTGTCTGTGGAACTTCAGGATTTAGATAGTAGTATGTCGCTGGCGTGCTTGACAACTGAAGCCCTACGGTTGGTGAATTATGTGTTAACAGAAATGGCACTAAGAGTATGAACCACAGTTGTGAGTCAGTAAGTGTACCTCCATAGGTTTTTACCAAACCTGAGCTAACTGCTATTACTATAGGTTTCCCTTGTTAGCGTATTCTTCAATGTTAAAATTTCGGACCATTTTATTCCAAAGGGTAAACCTTACAGTGTTACCACTGCAGAAAAAAAAGTTTTTGTTAGTGTTGGTAACCGAAAACTGTTGAAGTTTGATAGCTGATTATCAATCTAACCTAGATTTTGGATGACATTAAATCTTCAAACTACTCTTTTCTTTGTGGGTTTGTTGGTATCGCGCAAGTCACCAACGTGCTAAATGCATCCTATATAGTCTGTCAATAGGAAAAACGTAATTCAGAATATCTGGTTAACTTATATCCTTGATATCAGTTTCGCGTACCTGTAAGTATTATATGCGGCAAAATTAAAGTGTGGTTGGGGAAACCTATATCTACAGATGTTTGGACATTTTTGAATTTCGTAAATACCAATGTCATGTGGTTAATTAGGTAGTGTTTGCATCCACATTTTAGTTTCTTAGAAGCCGAATCCGGTAATTGTATATGTGTCATTCATCTGTAGTGTGTTATCAAAGCGCTGAGTGTCCCGTACGTCTATATTTGCTTGTATAGCTCCCCCATGTGGAATAAAAAGTCGATACATAAGATAGAAAATACCAAAATATTATAACATAAACTGTGCACATATTATGATACAAAATAAAGTTATCTTATACCTGTTGATCAAGCAACATACAGCATAACGTCTTTGGTTTGGAGCTTTTGATGTTTTTTATGGTCTATTTTCGGTACACCTTAACGTGTATGGCTTTATCATATAGATCTAAATCTGGGTGAACTGATGAGACACTCTTCTTCACTACGTGGGCATGTTATGGATCAATGACCTGCATTCACCACACATGGATGATTAGAAAATATATAGAAACTTTCAGAGTATATGTAATAAGGTAAATATTTCTTGTTAAAGTTTTATTGACGTGCATTGAAGAAAGTAAAGACTTTAGTTGACTAAGTTTCGGTTATTGGGTAACCTGTGGCCGGTGAGATGAGGTGTTCAGGTTACAGCTGATCCGGAAGTTGCAATGTTAGGATGCCAGAAGTGGGCGTCGAATTTGAGCACATAGATTTAACATTTGTTATCTTCCTCTTCGTCAACCATGCCGTCATTATATTCATCTCCTAATCCAGTTTCATCATGATCCTCCACATCCGTGTCAGCCAAGGACATCAAAGCAGTACCATCCTCGGCTATATCCTCATCTTCATCATCCCCATCATTGTCATCCTCATCATCTTCACCATCATCTCCCATGTCATCATCTTCATCACCAGTATTATTCCCTCTTCTGCTCTCGACGTGAAAAGTCATCTCAATTTGATCTGAATCCCCTAAAACACCACTATCTTCCATCTCTTTATGCATGAACCCTACATTCTCAGCCTCATTCATATTGATCCTCAACTCCTGCTCTGAAGGTTGGTTTAGATTTGATTGGTGATTGCCTTCATCCTGGGTTGTTTCTTCATGATGTTGCTCAGCATCATCAGTGCTTGTAATCTCATGTTGATTGCTGTTACTGGTACCCTCTGGTATCTGATTGACTGGAGTAGTTGCCATTTGATTATCCAATGCGGTACCCAAACTAACAGACTTTTTCTTGTTGGCCAAATCAGATAATGCAAGTTGCTCCACAGCATTGGCAGCACGTTTTAAACCTTCCAAAGCTTTAAGAATGATATTTACAGCTTTGGTAGCATCAGGATGATCAAGATCGATCACCTGAAGAATGCTGGATAGGCATTGGATCATTCCTCCATCAATCATTCCTTTAGCTATATCTGGAGAGCAACTGGATCCCGGTACATTGCTAGAAGATGAATTTTTTGACAAAATTGAATAAAACCAAATCCACAAAAGCAAGAACCCTTTTATCTGGCACTAAGCTGCCTTTTGAGGAATTGCTGACTGAGCTTGCAAATGAAGAAAGGGCTTTAAAAAGTACATTGATGACACGCCTACGCCCTTCGCTCACCACACAGAACCACCAAAAACCACGAAGCTTTTTCAGATAACTTACCTCCCCATTCATCAGATCCAGAAGTCTTGTCTATAGAAGGGTGAAGAAGTCGATGCATAACATCACTATCCCACCATTTCGAAGTTGGCACATCTCCAAATCACGTTTCAGAATTATTCCAACCGCATGTACATACATCAGAAGAATATCACTCAGCAACTTCAAGACAAAAGTAACCTTAGCTAACCCTGCTGATTTTTCTGAAACACTGTCCAACTCTTTCTTTGTATCGTCAACCTTCGTTTTACCTTTGTTGAAAATGGAATTATCTATTTCCATGGCATTATCAGATCTAGTGCAATTTCCTTCAGGATTCAATGAAGGATATTTCATCACAATTTCAAGCAGGTGATCAACAACCTGGGTGAGATTAGCAGGAATCTTCTTCTGGGCTTTCCCACACTTGGTGGCCCCATCTTGAGATTTAGGATCTTTGTTATTGCATTCAAACTACCTGTATCATCCTTTCCTAAATGTAAAACTTACAATAGTGAATGAATAACTAAAGACATATCAATCACGAGCATCAGCCTGATCACTGTTACCATTGGTGTCAACAGTGGTCTTAGGTACCAGTCCAGCCGATTCTTGGGACTCAACAGACTCGTTTTTAGTTTGAGCATCCATTTTTTCTTGATCAGAGGCCTTCTCAGGAGTCGGCCGCAATAGATCAGAAACCAAAAAATCTTCTAGACCTGAGGGTAAGGCAAGAAAGGTAGTACATTAAATCAGCTTGGTAGGAGAGATCTTTCTATTTTTTCGTTAAAAAAATGCTTGTTAGGCAAGATTACCTTACTGAATCCCATGATTTTATGTTCATCACCTCCAAGTGTCATCTTCAATTGTCCCATTATAATCATAACCTAGAGTGTAAAAAGTGCAATAACAATAAATCCATTACCGAAAACTTAATACAACATAATAGGATTGACACTTGTAATGTACATATAGGGTTACACTTACTTGTACATAAGATTTAAATATGGATGTATATCACCTATGAGTTATAATTTTTGTATCAGTTGGGTTTAGAATCGGTTATTGTGTATCACTGTAGATTAACACAGTTGGATGGCTTCCATCACCTTTGTTTTTGGTTGCATCTATGTAATGTTAATAAGTCTATTTGTGGATTATGCATCAAGAATCTTTGTTATTGCATTAACTACCTGTATCATCCTTTCCTAAAAGTAAAACTTACAACAGTGAATGAATAACTAAAGATGGAACATAATTACACTAATCTCATGTTTATATACAGAATTCTGAAATGGATCCGCTGCATGAGTACAAACCTCTCCATCCTCATTCTGGATAAACCCAGCAGCAACTGTGCCCTTGATGATAGACACTCCCTTTTTCTGATAATAACACTCGTAGAAAGTAGCAATATCAGCAGTGAATAGATGAGGAACTGTTTTAACATGACACAAATCAGCGGTTAAATGTGTATGCACTCAGATCAGAGGTGGCAAATTAAACCCACCCATTTACTACTAACGTCTAAATGGGTTGTTGAAATATAAACCTCGTCGTACAATAACTAACCTCCGCTAAACGATCGAAGATGATGAATACTGGCTTGCAAGCGTGCTGATTCAGAAGTGCGTTGCACATTTACACCTACACAATTAAAACAAAGCCGAACTGTATATTAATATAAAAGATTAGGCTTTACCAAAAAACTGGAATTCTATGGTAGAAAAATGCTTTGCCACCTACAACCGCTGAAGTCGTCCTATCCGTATCGAAAACCGGCCGAGATGTTCATACGTCTTTTCCATATTTGCATCTGGTAAGTTTACACACAGGGTACTCGAGTTATAAAATATAAGAATGCACAAAAAATCCAAAAAACCATAAGCATACTTGCGCATCTGGTGCGTGTGATCCGTGGCTGTGGCTGTCAATATGGCAACATGATATAACGTCAAGCTGAACATATAAAAGCACACTGGAATCAAATAGAAAAATTACTATATTTGTTGCATACCTTTGTTACTCCATGACTACTTGCGCATCTGGTGCGTGTGATCCATGGATGTGAATATGACAACATCATATAACGTAAAGCTGAACATATAAAAACACACTGTAATCAAATAGAAAAATTACTATATTTGTTGCTTACCTTTGTTACTCCATGAGCCATTAATCTGGAGCCAATAGCTGACCGAGTTATGGCTTTTCTCCATATGTTGTCCACTTGTACCTATAAACATATGGACATATATTATAAAGCATCCATACTTTAACCTTAAATAAGAGAACTACTTAACATACTCTCCAATAGTTCCATCTGCTCGTATCCTCATTCAAAAAAAAACCATAAAATGTGATACAATTAACCTAGTGAATAATCAAATCATTATCATCATGAATAAGTCAAACAATAAAGTTAGATTAATATATACCTGATCTTTAAGATGTAACACCATTGATGAAGACGAAGGTTGTGAAGAATTGGCTGTAGGGTTCAAAGATGGTTAAGAAGCACAATATTTATAATTACATTAGCGGTTGATCATCATCATCATCAAAAACCTATAAAAAAACAAAAAACACAATCACTATTAAAAAAAACTATAAATATTCTAACAGCATATTTTAAGTGACCTCGTGAGTATTTTATCAACATCATATTATGTTGAACCTGCAAAAATAAAGGAGATGGAAAGAGACCTAAACGTATAATGATGTTCATGGAGAGAATTTTGATGATTAGGGTTTGTGCAAAAAATATATGTGTGTTTTTTTAATAATAGATAATTTGTTAATTATATATAACTAGCCTAAGGCCCGGCCGTTGGCCGGCTAGCTAAAAGTCTTATTATTAAACGTAAGAATGTAGTACAAACATGATGTAAAATTTAATAAGCTAAAATAAATAATGTAACATAAATAACCTTAAATGTATTGTCAACATTCAATATACTTGTGTCAAATATGACCAAACTCCATATATAGTTGCCTTTGAAACCCATCATTCTTAGATGATGTAGCAGAAGTTATAGGATTTTGGTTGTTTAAGTTGTTGCCTTTATCAAAAGAAGTCATAAGTATCAAAATTGATCGGGAGCTACAAAAAAGTCTACAACTGGAGAACTTGCAGCAGCAGCAGCAGGTGGAGATGCAAAAAGATCAACTTTAGTCTACAAATTGACAATATGACAAAAAAAATTAGTTACTAAGTAGTTGGAACACATCACTAACTATAGTATAAAAATGGAAAAAAACTGGGATAAACGTAACATATGACTAACTCTAGTATAAAATGGAAGAAACATGGATAAACCTAACAATATATGGATGAGCTTTTGCGCCAAAAGCATATTGAAACACCAAATATTTTTTGAAAAAGTAATGTGTTCGCTGTTAGAAAAAAATTGTAAGTTATCTCTATTTTAAGCAAAGCTTGTACTCCCTGTAGGCCATATTCTTGCTCCATGTAGGCCATATTCTTACTCTTAACAAACTTATCTCTATTTTAAGCAAAGCTCTAAACAGCTTTAATGTCAATAATGCCTTACCTAGAAAAGAATAAGGATATCAAAGGATCATTGGCAAGATTAAAAATGTATTCGTTGTTAGAAAAAAAAATTATAACTTTTGGTTGTAAAAATTTGAATTGCAGTTCCCTGTTAATTTTGAAAGAATGATTAGTGAACAAAATATGATGTGGTTTCTATTTGATCAGGTGCTCTCTAACTAAAAATCCATTGTATTTAGGCCATGTGACCCCAAGCCATGCATATTATCGAATTACTAACCTAACATGTCTGATCATAAGGACTTATCATGAAAGGCTTTGTTCCAAGCTTTGATAGACTCAACTACGTTCCTCTCTCCACCTACTGATTCATAATGCACCTAAATTGAACAAATAGACATCTAAATCAACCCATATTGTACATTTGGTTTAGCAAAATACAAAACATATTAGTATGTTACTTACCCAAAAAAAGTGAGATTGCCTTTTAAATCCTTCTTATATTTACCATCCTTTTTCTTGATCTCTAGTTCAGCTCCACCATTTGAATAAGCATCTTTTCAGTTTTGATTTTCGCAACCTATAGTTTTCGCATCCATAGAAATAAAAACACATTAACACTTTACCAAGAATAGAAGATGCAGAGAGATATATCATGAATCATAACTACCTGTACATTTCTATGAGGATCTCTTTATAGCATCAATTGTTCCAGAATTGCTTTTAGTAATATCTTAAAGATCTCATCAGACTGTCTCCTAAGTTTCTTCGTCCATGCTCTTTCTTGATCGACAACATCATGTGCTAATTTTTCATTTAGCTATACAATAAGTTGTTTCACCTGCAGATCACAATGAACTATAACACAGTTACATAAAATACAATGAATAAGAATAGTTTCAAGGAAGCCCAACCTGACCATATCACATCCCAAGCTTTCAATTTCCCGTCCCTTATTAATTCTACCATGGTTTTACTTTTCTATAGTACTAATGAATTATCGTCATGTCTAAGTTTCGTGGTTCAACTATGAACACAATACTATGAAGAAAAAAAATCCTTTCACTTACTCTATGGGAGATGATGAACATGTGGTCTCAACGATCGGTATTCATTTGAAAAAAAATTAAAAGAGAAGATTGTTAATGAAGTACATGATATATCTTAAGCCTAAAAGAAGCATACCCATTGATTAGTTACTTGGTGACTCTTAAGAAGCACACATGATTGAATCCTAACATGTCACCAGTGCGTATGCGGCATATGACTCCAGAAGCTCACACATACGCTGCGAGAAAAAAATTACAAATTCAAATATATTAATTTACTCACAAACGGGGTAATATAAAAAAAACATACTTTAGCTTCAATAATAAGCGTATGATTAGGGCATTGTTGCCAGCATGTACCTGTCTTAACGTTCCTTTATCCACTTCCCATAAATATATTTAACATAATTGTGATAGCATTAATGATTCTGAGTTTATTTTGGTACCTTTTTAATGTCGCCAAAATGTGGCCTGTACTAAGCTTTCTCGATCTCTCTTTCTCTACTTCACTTGCAGCAACAGTGACCCTTATTACAACTGAACCTTCAAAAAGCAAGATTTCAATTTTAAAAAGATCAAGTTGTATAAAGAGGTGCATGAAACTATTTTATACCACTGGCTATTTAACAAATGGTTATAAGTTAAAACAAAAGAGTAAGTGCTGGTACCGGTCCAGCTATTTATGACCAAATTAGGTCTAGGGTAAGGTTATTTGTTTATCCCTTTAACTAATAAATGGGTCGAGTGGGTTGTTTTTATTTAAAATGAGTTAAATGGAGTAAAATGGGTTGTTACATCATTCCCATCGCAATTCCTGCATCATTGTTTAACAATGGTATTATTTCTATTATTTTAAAAACTCTATATATACTGACATAGTAAACGTAATTCGTTGATGTAAGCCAGTCCTGGATTGAAGTACTTACAGTAATTAGATGCTAATATTCCCACTGTAGTGCATACATGATCAATGTATGTATATATAAAAATAAATAATCAACTCACCGCAGACTGCAAAATACAAATGAAACATTATAAGAGATAGCTCAAATAAACTTGTAGGTTTAACCACATGATTCTCATTATCAGATTCCTTAAACAAAAATTCACTAATTAGCATTTCATCATAAATAAGTACATAACCGGAAGGCTACACCAAGTATCCAATCATTTGAAGAATAAGAGTTTATCAATCTACCTGAAATCTTAGACATTTCATCAAACACTTGGTGAACACCTTCATCAAACACCTATTACCAAAAGATAATTATTCAGACATACCATACAACCATCAAACATTCATAAATCCATTAAAATTAAAAGATGAGAATCAATTTAATTCAGAAAACAAAAACTAAATATGTCAGATGTAGCCGCCAATTTTTGCATAGTCAATCACAAAACTTTAACATCCAAATAATTTTCAAACTTTCCAACATTAAGTTTTAGTTACTTTCCTACAATTGCTACATTATCATAAATATTTTATTTTTATTTACACATCTAAAACGCAAATTAAAATAATAATAATAATAATAATAAATAAAAATAAAAACCTAAAAACTAAAACTTAAAATTATCCTGGAAGATTCATAAGCAATAATTAAACAAAAAGACATAAAAAAATACCTGTATGCAAATTGGTTTTTCGGTTTATGATAATAGAAAGACATAGTGAATGATTGATTCATCATGTGAATATTATCAGAACAAATGAATACCGATCGTTGGGATTATTTTGATTTAGGATTAACTGATTTTTTAGGGAATGAGTGGATGTGAAATAATTTGATTTAGGGTAAACTGTGTGTGAATTAAAATGATTTAGGGTTAATTGAATTTTTAGGTAATCGATTGATGGGGTTATCTTGATTTAGCTTATGATGTGTTTGAATGTAAGCGTAGTGGATTTGGGGGAAAAATTTTATCAAGTTTTGATCTAAACAAAGTGAATTGGGGGTAAATTTTGTGTTCGTCTTTAATGGTTTGCTAAAGTTTAGGGACTACATTGCTTAAGGACCGTAGATGAGGGTATAGTTTCCACGTGGCGAATTTTAAGTATTTTTGGGGAAAAACTTGCCTAAACCCAACCTTGTTTTATATAGGTGGGAGATAAGGAATGGATAGGTGTAGGTTTATAGATTTGGTTTTGCAAGATATAATCCAAAAAGTGTGTTGGTCTAGTGGTTAAAAAAATAGATACAAAATAATAAAAAAAAAATACAAAATAAATTATAAAAATTGCTTACATGGCCTGAATGTGATGACATGGCTGATAATAAATTACTGGGCATTGACTTGGTAATGAGGTGGCCTTTTCTTCAAATGCTTATATATAATGTAGAGATATACATATTGAGATAATAAAATTATAAACGTAACTAATATATATATATATATATATATATATATATATATATATATATATATATATATATATATATATATATATATATACACGTATAAAATTCGTATAACTATAATTAAACTTTAAACGATAAAAAGATACGTAATTATTTTCTTTTACATCTACGTCATAACACATCACCTATACACATTATGATTTATTCATGACTAATAATTAATGTTCGCAATAAAACGAGACTTAGAAACTAAAACATGCCATATCTTTTAGGTTGTGTGTGAAGCCGTTGCCTTGCATCGTTGAGATTACGATTATTCTACTGTACTACTAAGGTGAGTTCATAGCCCACATTTAACTTGTTTTTGAGGGGGGGATACATGCTTAAAAACCGAACACAAGTATTTTCTTGATATTGTTATTGCTTAAAGTAGCTATTGCCAAAAGTCCCTCGATCATGAACCTTAATCACTTGCAGGGTGAACGTAAATAATTGTGAATAGATCTATTAGGGATTGACAATCCCCATTTGGTTGCTAGAGGAAAGTCACCAAATGCACTTTATTTGATACCATAGGTTACTGGCAAATACCTATCTTAGGGGCAACTTATTTCACATCATTATTATGGATAATTTTGATGTCTGTTGAATCGTTGAGTGTCATGAGCTTAAGGCAATAATGGTTGTGATTTTCAACTTGTTTATTTGTATCGATATTACAATAAACATCTCTTGTGTTCAAACTATTAATTATAAACCTATGAATTTCACTCAACTTTTGTTGACTTTTAGCATGTTTATCTCAGGTAACTAAATGGAATTGATGGCAAAGGCACGAAGTGGGCAAATAAAGAAATGTTTATTTCTCTTTGAATAAAATTTGTTGTGGAATAATGAAACATCTTGGAAACATGGATATTTGGTATTTTAAATAAAACTTAAAACGTCTCATTAGAGTCGTTTCCTATAATTGTGACAAAGATCCTCGATATAATACCCCAAAAGTCTTCCGCTGTCAATATAGGTCTTCCGCTGATTGTTCGTTTTTTAGGGTGTTATAGATTGGCATCAGAGCCACGGTTATAGTGAACCAAGTGTTTTTGGAACATTGGACTATAACTACGCTTTTAACGGGACAAAATTTTTATAAAATACCAATCTACGCCCTTCGTGCCTGAGCATTCCAATAACTGGTAAAAAGTATTATTTACTTTATGGCATTTTAAATTGATTATGATTATGCTTACATTTACTAATCGGGAAATTATTACAGTGTCATGTCTTCGAACACCTATCCTATCAGCTTGTCATCAAATTCAGGAACTGAAGATGTTACTTCAGCCTATGCTACATCACCTATGCCTATGTCTCCTGCAACAGAAAGTTACATGCAAAGCCAACAGTTTCTGCCTGCATCTGACACAGAGGCTTCTCCTCTGGCATCATCTGGTCCGATTTGCCGAACTAGGCAAATTCGACAACTTCAGTTGTATAAAGCAAGTACTGCTGTATCATTACCAGCTCTTGTCATACCACCTGAATCAGTTATGCCACTACCACCTACACCACCTGTGATACCACCACCACCTACTATCTTCTACAGCCAAACCACTACTGTGCCACTAACACTTTCTCCCATAGCATCTCCTCCACTAGCATCACCACCTGCACCTAACTGCAGTGTCCCAGTATCACCTCACTAAAGGACCTATCCAATCCGCCCAACATCCTCAGAATCCTATGTCCATCGCAGACGCCGAAGGACCCATAAGCGAGTAGATGCTCGCAAATGGTCATTCTTGTTGCCAATCATGCGTTACTGGAGATCTCAATAAGGTACACCAACAACAAGGGAACTTGGTAAGACTGAACCTGAAAGACTGCCTATTTGGATCAAAATGCTTAATCTCCCTTTAGAAGTTTGGTGTACTAAAGGATTGAGTGCTTTAGCTAGTAAGATAGGTAAACCTCTTATAATGGATGCTATGACCTCTAGAATGTGCAATCAAGGGGTGGGTAGACTTGGATTTGCAAGAGTGCTTATTGAGGTGAATTCATTTTAAGGGTTAGAGGAATATATTGATGTTTTGTACAAAAGCAGAGTAGATGGGAAACAATTTGTTAAGAAAGTAAAAGTTGAATAAGACTGGAAACCACCTGTGTGCTCTCATTGTAAAGTTTTTGGGCATAATTTTGAGAAATGTTTGAAAAGAGACAGATCATAGGATCAAGTGGAAAAGCTTCATAAAGATGAGGAATGGTTTACACAAGCTAATGCTATGAAAGTTAATCACAAGAAGGATCAAAGAAATGTACCACCACAGAAACCTAAGGAGAAGAATGCAAATCCTCAAAAAATGTATAAACCTGTTGCCAAACCTGTTGAGAAGCAAAGTGTCAATACAAATAATACTAGTGAACACAACAAAACACCACAACGATCACAAAGGAGAACATGGAATGTTAATGATGAAGTTGTGCAAGCTATGAGAAATACTGCTAATAGATATTCTGTTCTGGAAAGCCAAGATGAGGAACAGGAAGTGAATAAAGATAGAGGTAATGGGGAGAATATGACTGAGAAGGAAAAAGAAATTGTGAGTGATTTTGTATCAAAGAAATTGCAACCTGCTCTTGAAATATCAGAAAAGTGGAATCACTGTATGAGAAGATTTTTCAAAGAAAGTTGGGAAGCAAAGTATGGTAAGGAGAATAATCATAATAATGGATAGTTGAATGAAAAGGAGGTGTATGCAGATAAGTCTAAAATGGCTAGTTTTATGACTGAGAATGAGGTAAGTAGTGGAGATAGTGGCCTTTTCAACAATTCTCAATGAATGATCTCAGAATAGCAGCATGGAACATTAGAGGTTTAGGAACAACCTCTAAACAAACTGAAGTCAAGAATTTGATTTGGAATGAGAAACTTAGTATTTGTGCAATTTTAGAGACTCATATGAAGGTTAATAGAATTGAGAAAGTATGTAATAATGTTTTTGGAAGTTGGCAGTGGCAAAGTAATGTGCAATTGAGTATGAGAGGATGTAGAATTGCAGTGGGTTGGGATGGTAATAATATCAGATGTTCTTTGATCCATGCTACATCTCAAGCCATGTTGTATTTGATAGAGGTTCTGAGTACTCAACAAGTCTTTTATTGCACTTTCATTTATGCAGCTAATAAAGGAAGAGATAGAAAGGAACTCTGGAAAGATCTTATTTTGTTCAAAAGAATTATTGGTAATGTGCCATGGGCTATTATGGGAGATATGAATGTCTGCTTAAATCTCCATGATCACTCAGAAGGCATATCACATCACACACAAGTTGAAATAGAGGATATAAGTAGCATTGGTCTACATTTCACTTGGACTAAGAGTTTGTTAAATTCTGAAGCTACTGTTCTAAAGAAGATTGATAGAGTAATGGGGAATAGCAATTTGTTTTCTCAATACAACAATGCAAGTGCAAGTTTCTTACCCTATGGTATATCTGATCATAGCCCAGCTATTATGTGTATACCTCAAGCTATGATTAAGAAGAACAAATCATTTAGGTTTGCCAACTATGTTGCTGATAAGAAAGAATTTCAAGAGTTGTTGGTGGATAAGTGGAACACAAACATCCAGGGACATGCAATGTACAAGCTTGTTCAAAAGTTGAAAGCTCTAAAGCCTCATCTCAATAAACTCAATTGGAAAAATGGTAATCTATTCAATAGAGTTGTTGAGTTAAAAAACAAGTTGTGTGTAGTACAAATGAAGATTGATCAAGAGCCTGTGAATAAGAATCTCAGGAATGAAGAATGTGAGCTATTAAAAGAGTACAAAATTGCAGTGGTTGATGAAGAAAAACTACTAAGACAAAAAGCAAAAGTCACTTGGCTAAATGAGGGTGATAAAAACACAGCTTTTTTCCATAAAGTGTTGAAAAGTAAAATTAATAAAAGTATAATTATGTCAATCTGTGGGGAAGATGGAACTAGGTATGAATATAAGGATGTGGCTCATCAATTTGTCAAGCATTTTGAAGGTTTTCTTGGAATCAGTCTTGTTGTGAGTAGTTTTAATGATGAAGATGATAGAATTTTTGGGAAGAAAGTGCCAAGTCATGAAGCTGCAACTATGATAAGAGAGGTTACAGTTGTGGAAATCAAAGAGGCATTGTTTGACATTGATGATGACAAGGCTCCTGGTCTAGATGGTTTTACTTCCAAATTTTTCAAAAAAGCCTGGAACATTGTTCAGAAGGAGTTCTGTGCAGCAATAAAAAAAATTTTATGACAGGAAAGTTTCTTGGGGAGGTAAATGCTACACTCATTGCTCTTGTGCCTAAGTCAAACACTCCTCTCAAGGTATCTGATTTTAGACCCATAGCATGTTGTACTGTCATTTACAAATGCATAAGTAAAATTCTTACCAATAGGATTAAAAATGCTCTTAGTCATGTTGTTGAAGATAACCAAAGTGCATTTATTCCTGGAAGAGCAATAACAGATAATATCTTGTTAACACAAGAGTTTCTTAAGGGTTATAACTGTGCTAATGTACCTAAAAGAGTTGCTTTCAAATTTGATATTCAAAAGGCATATGACACAGTCAATTGGCAATTCTTAGAAGTGATTATGGATAAGTTTTGGTTCCCAAAGCAAATGGTAGATTGGATTATGACTTGTATCATTAATGCTAAGTTCACTATCTGTGTTAATGGGGAAAGACATGGGTATTTCAATGGTGGTAGAGGGTGAGACAAGGGGATCCAATATCTCCCTATATTTTCACTCTAGTTATGGAGATGCTTAACTTGATTGTAAAAGATGAGGCCAGGAAGAATAAAGAATTCAAGTATCACTTTGGATGTAAGCAACTCAAGATTACCCATTTGTGTTTTGCTGATGATTTGATTATGCTCTGTCATGGTGGTGTTGAATCAGTTAAACTCTTAATTCAGCTCTCAAAAAGTTCAGTGCAGTCTCTGGTCTACACCCTAATCTTGGCAAGTGTACAATGTTCTGTGGCAGTCTTGATGAAGAAACAACCAATGCTATAAGTAACATAATGCCTTTCAAACAGGGTAAACTTCCAGTGAGATACTTAGGTGTCCCATTGGTAACAAAGAAGATTGGAGTTGCAGATTGCAAGCAATTGGTTGATAAAGTCCAAAAAAAGCTCAATGACTGGAAAAACAAGAGTTTATCTTATGCTGGAAGGGCACAATTAATTGCTTATGTTCTGTCATCTATGCAATTATATTGGGGCTCTGTGTTCATGTTTCCAAAGGCTACTATTAATGATATTGAGTCTTTGTTCAAAAAGTTTCTATGGAATAGTGGTGAAAGTTGTAATGGTAAAGCAAGAGTGGCTTGGAAAGATGTGTGCAGGCCTAAGGATCAAAGAGGATTGGGGTTCAAACCTTTGGAATTATGGAATAAAACTCTTCTGTCAAAACACCTCTGGAATGTGGCTTCTAATAAAGAATCTCTTTGGGTCAAATGGGTTAATGTGGTGAAACTCAAGAACAGAAGTGTTTGGGATGTGAATGCTGATAAAAATGATAGTTGGTTTTGGAAGTGTATTCTGAATCTCAGAGATTGGGTGGGGAAATATATGAGGTTTCAAGTTGGTAATGGCAAAACCATCGATGTTTGGCATGATAGGTGGAATAAAGATGATCCTTTAGATACTTTTATTAGTAAGAAAGAGGTCTTTCTTGCTGGATTTAAGGATGATACTAAACTTGCTGATGCTATAAGTGATGAAGAATGGAAGTGGCCTATTTAATGGTTAATCAAGTTTCCTAAATTAAACAACATTCCAGTTCCTGCACTTAATGAGAATCATGATAGGCTAGTGTGGATGAACAAGCATGGCAATACAATGAAATTTACCATTAGCAGAGCTTGGAATGATGTGAGGGAAGATATTGATAAAGTTGATTGGAAGAATTTGGTTTGCCATTCACACTGTGTACCAAAACACACATTCTTATTATGGCTTGCTGTCAAAGGAAAGTTGTGTACACAAGATAAACTTAAAAAATGGTATCCTACTAGGACTTATGAATGCAGTTTGTGTGGAACTGAGGCAGACTCTCATAATCACTTATTCTTCAATTGTGAGTTTGCTATGAAGATTTGGAACCCAATGTGTAAGATTGCCAAAATTCAAGCAAGTGATAACAACTGGGACAGAATGGTGCAAAAGTTGAGTACAGAAACCACAGGAGGGGGAATCTGGAAGGTGATAAAAAAAACTATGTCTAGCAGCCACAGTCTACTACATCTGGCAAGAAAGAAGTAGTATACTTTTCACTGGTCAGAAAAGGAGTGCAGAAGAGATGTTTAAGACAATATGTGATGAAGTCAAAGCAAAGATGGTCTCAATCAAAGTTAAGCATAATTCAAATGTTACCAATGCTGAAACTATATGGAATGTCAAATTTGATAGAAAACTATAGTACAAGTGGAGCAGGGGATTTTAAGGGGTGTTTGGCAGTAATTGCTAGCTGTGTACTATGGAAATGGTTAGCAAAGCAGAGTATGATTTTGGTTAACTGTTGGATAAAAGCAATGGTTCTTAGTATAATTGCTCTTATATTCATTATCAGGCCATTACAATGGGTTGTTACCTTGTACCTTGGAGTCCTAATTGGTGTGACTGTACCTATTATAGTCACTTTGTTGGTTCAAACTGGCATTGGGAGGAGTTTGGACAATAAAGATTGGCTAGATAGGAGGTCTAATTCAATATGGATGTACCATAATGAAGGAACTCCCATTGTGAAGGGTAAATGGCTGGGGGGACAGTGCATGATGGGTGGAATAGAGAGGAATGAAAGATAGACCTTCTTGGTCCACCCAATGCACTGTCAAGGAGGTAAAGGATGGTCATCATGGAGGGTGTGTGTTCCCATACAAATGAGGCCTTCCTTATGAGAGGGAAATGTAGGTTGTATTGGCAGAGCCCCCCCCTCCCCCCCCCCCCCCCCCCCATGGATGGGAAATGGGTTCCTAGTGATGTCTCTCCTCAATTCTGTCAAGTATACTGTGGTGGCAGGTTGAGTAGCTTGATAGATTGAGGTAGGGGAAATGTAGCTAGATGGCTTGTGCAACATTAGTGAGATGATTCTGAAGTATATGAGAGGATGAAGTAACTCTAATACTAGTACTGGTTAACTAGTATAGTGTATGGCAGAGTCTAGTCTGTTCAGATATGACGTAGTAGTAAAGTCTATTATCAATTAGAATGGGTAGTTGTCTTGTATCAGATTTGTGGGTTTGTCACAAATCTTTCTCTATTCTTATGTTTGTACAAAGTTTGGAGTATTAATAATATATCTCACAGTTGCACCAAAAAAAAAACAAAAGGATGTATTTGGTTCATGGTATGAGAATGAAGAAAGAGATTTCATTCCTAATAAATTGTTTGGTTAGTGAGTTTTATTTTGAAATATGGGTATGAAATCAATATAACTTGATATAACCTAAACGTAATAAGTGGTGGGTTTACACATACCCTTTACAATACCCATAATGATTCCCTTGACATACCAAAAACCCCCTTAAATTCTTATAAGTTCATCTAGGATATTTTCACAACACCGCTACATGCTCATCCATAAGATTTCCTACATTTCAAACTTCAGGGGGTTGTTCACCACCCTTAGCTTCGTTTCAAAGCTAGATAAGACGGACTAAGACCAATTGTAAAAATGGGCCCGTTACATTTAGTACCTTTTGATCTCGAAGCTTACTCTCTTTTCTCATATTCATAATAAGGGAGAAAAGAAAAGCAAATGATGAAAATTTAATTTTTTTTTATGACCTGAAGAAATTTATACAACAGAAGTTCATTATAAAAGTATGCATCTTCCTTTGCAAATTCTCTATATACTACTATAGAACCTGCACCGACCAATTTTTTTACTACTCCCTCCGTCCCATATTAAGTGTCCACAATGGAATATTTATATGTCCCAAATTAAGTGTCCACTTGTACCTTTCAACCAATAAGATGAGAGTTTAGTGGGTAAAAATAATATTTGATTGGTGGAGAGTTTAGTTAGTGGAATCTCCTAAAACTTTGTGCATTATGAAAGTGAACACTTAATGTGGGACGGAGGTAGTATAATTTTACGGGCCCTGGTTTTGGGCTTATGTTGGCCCATCGAAATGGCCACCAACAGGCTTACCATCTTTTTGGTTGCTGCGTTTCGTAATGTATATACGCGTCCTTATCTACACAAACCGCCCATCGACACTTTTTCCTACGCAACCCACCATCATAGTTTTCTTCTTCTACATCTGCCAAGGTTAGCTGCTCTTACGTTACCAACAACTATTGTATGCCTATGTTTGTTAGTTGATGCTTTTTTGATACTTTTTTTTGTGCATGTTGTTTATGCATGTCTTATTGTACTGACTGTCTTATTTGATCATGTTAATATGCATAAATTTTATTTTGCCTGTTGTTTTAGACACTTTGTTGTTCGTGTTACACGTTGTGTTATAAATTATTGGTTGTATAGTATGAAAGTAAAAAATAGAAGCTGTGCTAAAAAAAAGATGTCCCCATAATACGAGGATATACAAAATACCTCAATTTGATGTGTTACCTGGGAGTGAACCTAATGGATCAAAAGTTAACACAAATTAAACCCTCTTAAATTATCACTATATTTTACATATTAAGAAAAAAAAAATCACAAAAAAATATCTAGCGAAAAATAATAATAATAATAATAATAATAATAATAATAATAATAATAATAATAATAATAATAATAATAATAATAATAATAATAATAATAATAATAATAAAACGGGGTATAAGTTAAAACGTCACAAAAAGCCCTGCCACGCAACTCGGCGGAGTCATACCTACCTTGTTGCAATCATTTGTAGATTAAGAAAATACTCTCTCCATCCCAAAATATAAGTCCAATTTGACTTTTTGAATGGAACTTTGACCTTAAATATTTTTGTTTGTATTATATCATACTTAATGCAAAATATATAAATGGATAATGTTTTATATGTATTTTTATTTGATATAATTTTCATCAAGTGATATATAATACAAACAAAAATATTTACGATCAAAGTTCGATTTAAAAAATAAAATTGGACTTATATTTTGGAACGGATGTAGTACGAAAAAAAAATTTGTATTCATAATGACATGATCAATGCTCAAGCTTCCAAATCCAAGAGCCAAAGAACCCACTTAAGTTAGGCCCATGCCCATATCTTCCAGCTCCAATTCTTCTCTGCTGGGCCTTGTATTGTACCATCAAGCCCAATGCCAATATCATTGTCTGCAGATCTTGCATTTAGGGCCGGGTGAAAATTCGGGGTTTCACCAAAAAAACAAAAAACCAAAATAGAACCGAAAGAAATCAAATCAAATTTTAACCAAACCGAAATTAAATGAAAACGAACCAAACCAAAAACCGAATTCACATAAATATATAATAAATATATAGATGTTTTATATATTTATATTAGAAAAAATTAAAACTCTTTTATAAGCTTGAAATTTTTTTTGTTGCATAAAACTATATAATTAAATAAATAAATAACTAAAATTATGTAATTGGGGTTATTTGGTTCTTTTTCAGTTCGGTTTAATCCAATTGAATTTGATTCAGCTCACTTTTCGGTTTTACCCAGAAAATTTTTTTAATCGAAATAACCGAACCGAATAAACCAAAAAACCTGAGAACCAAACCGATGAACACCCTTAATTTAGGGACGGTTTTAAGTTCATATAATCACAAAGATTTTTTTAGAGATATGGTTGTTATTATAATAGAAAAACCCTACTATCACAATGGCATCACCGTGTTAGTAAAATCTTGTGGCTATCGTTACTAAAGTTTAGAAGGTTGTAAGTTTAGACTTTACAACGAACCTGGTCATGCCAACTTTCCAAAAAAGAGGGGCGTTACGCAATTATGTATTTGTGATGGTAATAGACTATTGTCATGCATAACTATATGGCTAACATTGGTGACTTGGCACTTATATATGGCTAACAATATTTTCATTTGCAATTCGTCAATTAAGATGCAGGTTTTCAGATTATTCGCTAGCTACCAAGTATTTTTATATTCATGTAAGATAAGAAAATGAACTCCAAGTCTATCATATCTCAATGCACAAACCAAACTAATTAAGGTATATTCAAACTCACCTTGAAATACTGATTCAAATCGAAACTGTTGAGTAAAACAAAACAAAAAGTAAATGGTGACGATAATTCATTAGGGTGGTGCCGTGGTGGCAATGGTGATTTTATGGGGCAGCGGCATGAGCATACCATCGGGGTATACCGCCCAGGGCCAGTCTTGAGATTTTGGATGCCCTGAGCGAACCTAGTGAAATATGCCCCTTATAAACAAACAACACATTTTCTTTTAGGGGTTGGAACCTGGTCAAACCAGGCGGCTCATCCCCACGCAGATTTTATTCACTAAATATAATGTTACAAAATGAGCAGATAAATTCCGAGTAACAAGATCAACATGGATCACCTAAAACGATGTTTTCGTGCATTTCTTGCGGCAAAAACTTCAATTATCTTATCATAATCGACATTTGCAAAAAATATACTTTCAATACTCATGATCGCTAACCCGTTCAGCCTCTCTTGACTCAGTGTACCAAATTTATCTTTTGGATAATTTATATTAGTTTCTCTAATGACTCATTTGCTTACAAGTAACTCTTTTAAGTTTGAATCTAAACCATCCTAAACTCTTACATAAAAAATATTGTGATTAACTTCATCAACATAACAATTTTGAGGACTATCATTATTTTCTTCAATAGGATTTTCATTATCTTCGCTAACGTTAACCTCATCATCGTCTAGATTTTCATTATTTATAATATTTTTATTATCATCGTTTGCGTTAACCTCTATCATTTTTTAGGTTTTCATTGTTTATTGGATTTTCATTATTTATATCAACGTTAACCTTGTCATTATTTTGTGCAACATTATTATTATTATTTTTTTCGTTTTGATTACAAACCCATCCATAGAACCATGTAGAGCTCGTTCAGATTCTTGTTGATATATATTTTTTTTTTTCGTTTTCTATTTTGGGCAACCGACGGTATGAACGACACAACATGATAATCTCGAGTGTAAATTTATCTACTAAAGCAAGAGTAACAAGTAATTAAGTACGGAACAATATCACCTTATCAAAATTGTCGAAGAGGAAAAAAGATGATCGTTTGGTTCGTTTGATGCATTGGTTATTTCGAATTCGACTCTTATTATTTTTGTTCGATAGAAACTTTGATGGCCTGATCCAATCGTTTGATGAAGATAATAAAAAAACCCTTTGAATAAGAGTAAAATGCAGAAATCGTCCTTGTGGTTTGCAAAAATTGCACGTATCTTCCCTGGTCTTCCATAAGTGCAGGCGGCCTCCCTAGTCTTCATACTTTTGGTTCGTTTTGGTCCCTGGCACAAACAACCGTTAGTCCATCTGACTTAGTTGATACATAAATGGTCCCTGTCTCTACGCTAAATTGCGTCCAACGTCCCTATTTTTTTGAAATTTTCTTTTTCCAACATTTTTTTTCCGAATTTTTTTTTCTCAAATTAATTTTTTTAGAAATTTTTTTTCGTGAAATCATTTCTTTTTCTTAAATTTGTTTTCGAACTTATTTTTTTTTGAAAAATTAATTTTTTTGAAAATTATTTTTCTAAAAAAAATTTCATGAAAAAAATTTCTAAAAAAATTCTTTTTTGGAAAAAAGTTTCTAAAGAAATTATTTCAGAAAAAAAATTCGCAAAAAAAAATTTGAATAAAATATTAATTTTTCTTAAAAAAAATTCGGGAAAAAAATTTCGATTTTTTTTTTTTTGAAACAAGTTTCTTAAAAAAATTAGTTCAGAAATAAATGGAAAAAATTCGAAAAAAAAAAATAATTTTTCTAAAAAAATTAATTTCGAAAGTAAAAAATTAATTTTTCTAAAAAAATTAATTTTGAAAATAAAATTAAGAAAAAGAAGGGATTTCACGAAAAAAATTTTCTAAAAAAAATAATTTGAGAAAAAAAATAATTCCGGAAAAAAAATTCGGGAAAAAAAAGTAGGAAAAAGAAAATTTCAAAAAAATAGGGACGTTGGACGCAATTTAGCGTAGGGACAGGGACCATTTATATATCAACTAACTGAGATGGACTAACAGTTCTTAGTGTCAGGGACCAAAACGAACCAAAAGTATGAAGACCAGGGAGACCGCCTGCACTTATGGAAGACCAGGGAGGATACGTGCAATTTTTGCAAACCACAAGGACGATTTCTGCATTTTACTCTTTGAATAATTAATTGTTGAATGTGAATAATAATGCGTATGTTTAAAAACAAAAAAAAAAAAAAAACAAAAAAAAGGAAAGAAAAAAAAAAAAAAAAAAAGAAAAGAAAAAAGAATAACTGATGCGTTATTGCGTGATGCCCTCTTCCCACGTCTTTAATGTTTTGAATCAGTCAAAGGTACCTTATTAACATTGACTTATGAGTTATTAATAAGGAGGCTACTAGACTTTTATAAAAATGGGCTCTAAATGAAACTAGTATTGGCAAATATGGACTGCTAACATGATGCCCCTTCTCTTGGGCTGCACTTGGGCCGTCGCCCATAAGGCCCATAGCCAAATCCGGCCCTGACACCGCCGTCACCTCAGAGGTATGGGCTAACGGCATGCTTCAGCGGCAATTCATGCCTCGAATGTATGGAGAAGACCGTTGCAATTTGTGACCGTTGGGAGCAATTTTTGGACATAAAAAATAAAATAAGTTGGTGGGTTGAAAGGTACGAAAAAAATATGGTTGCCAATAAAAAAGGGTTGGAATGTATGAACCAAGTATGAATGAGTTGGAATGATATTATTGGTGGATTGAGAGGTATGAAAATTTTTTGGAGGCATTATTGCCACCACCCTTAAGTTGTAACAAACCAAATTAAATCATTAACAAATTATAAGCTTTTATTTAGTGGTTGAGACACTTGATTGTGCGTTTGCATAAACATGGACTAAAATATTATACAACTAAAACCACTTTAGACTTATGTGAGTGTTTTAAGCATTTTGGACATAATCCAAAAATGGGGAACAGTGATCAGCATATTATATCCTTTAATCATTTGAGTATCTTCAGCTTTGTTAAACTACCTCTTAATAATTATTTGAGTTAACTACATTTTTGGTCCTCGTGGTTTACCGGGTATAACGGTTTTGATCCAATAGTTTAAAACATAATGGATCCAGTCCAAGATCCGACGACCCGTAACACTTTTGGTCCAAATTTTTGTTGACTGTTAGTTTGACCAATTAAGACACGTGAAATGACTAAAATACCCTCATCTTAATGGACTAAAAGTGTTACATTTAGCAAACTATAAGGACCAAAAATGTAATTAACTCATAAATTTATAAAACCAAGAAAATAAACTTTTAACAGCTAAAAACTTTTATAGAGATTAAAAACTATCTAAAAAATTCGAAATAAATTATGATTACACGTTTTTATATCGGTTTTTATGCATCTTTTTATTTACATTTTTATACACACATTTTATACACGTTTTTATATACGTTTTTATCTATGTTTTATATACGTTTTTATCTACGTTTTTAAAAACGTATATAAGCATATATAAAAGAGTAGATAAAATTGTATATAACAACGTTGATAAAAACGTAGATATATGAAATTAAAATAAAATGCATAAAAAAACGTATAATAAAACATAAATAAAAACGTATGTAAAAGCGTAAATAAAAACATAGAGAAAAATATGTCTATAAAACGTGTATAAAATTGTGCATAAAAACTTATATAAAAACGTAGATAAAAGTGTATATAAAAACATGTATAAAATGTATATAAAAGCCTAGAGAAAAACATAGATTAAAACGTAGATAAAATCATAAGTAAAAATATATATAAACATGTGTATAAAAACTATTGGACTAAAAGTGAAACACTCGACAAACCACAAGGACCAAAAATAATGTAGTTAACTCTTTTATTTAACAACAAAAATGAAAAGACAAAAATGCCCTCAGATTTAACGGTCAAAATTGGTCAAACAAACGGTGGACCAAAATTTGGACCAAAAGTGTTACGGGTCGTCGGATTTTGGACTGGATCCGTTACGTTTTAAACTATTGGACCAAAACAGTTATACCTGGTAAACCACGAGGACCAAAAATGTAGTTAACTCTAATTATTTTGTGCACCTCGTGGCATATATATTAATCAGCTAGTGACAGCTATAAATCATGCTTAACTTATATTTTCTAAAGAGCACATTATTAGCTTCTAACTTCTGATAATGGAAACTTACATGGATTTTTTCTCAAATCCAATTTTTTCACATGTAATCGCACCTCTATTTCTTTTTATTTTACAGTATATCAACAATCGACAGCAAAAATATGGAAAGATGATGATACGTGGGAATCGCACCAGGCTTTACCTCTCGAGGGATCTCGAGAAGCTTACAACCCCCACCAGGCAGTATACTTGATCGTTGTAGTATAGTATAGTGACAAGTACCGGGGGATTGATCGTTCAACTCAGAAATAGTGTCGCTAGGATTAGAAAGCCTAAAAACTATGTCTAGAGGTGAGAGATGATTCTTTTTGTATTTTTATATTTTTATAAAAGAAAGTAAAATCTCGGGTTTTGGAGGAGTGGGCGGAATTAGTTGCTAGTCAACTAACCCAATGACTAAAATGCAATCAAAATAAAACAATAAAAATGTAAATAAACTAAATTAAACTAGTGGTGTGAGCAATATATGGGAGAATTGTGTTTACTTAGATTTCACTACTCCCTAGATATCTTTTATAGGTTAATTACTTGTTACAGTTGCGTGGATGACGGGTTATATTCTTTAATACCATTCATGGGGTGGCGTACTTACTTCCCCAATTCTATAAGCTCCTACTTCACTCCTATGTCGAGCCGGCTAAGAAGCTCCTAACATGGGATCACTAGAATTCGCTCATGCATTAAATATAACCATAAAAACCTAGTACACATCGGTTCATGTTTCTTAAGACATTCAAGCACGTTACACAATGGAGATCTGCCAGTTCTCTTAAGCCTAACATTGAAATCATTCATCCATTACAACTATAAACAAGCAATCAACCTATAATCAACATCTAGGTTTCATTACATCTAAGCAAACACAAAAAAGATCTAGCCTAGCATGTTAAAATCAAGACAAACATAAGATATATCCAGACAACACATATACATATTGAATGAATTGAAAGAAAACTTATCTCAATTGAACATGAAGGGTTTTAAGGGGTGAAAACCCTTGAAAATACTATTACAAGCGACCTAGGGTTTATTAGGTTCGGCCCTAGAATTCTCCACACAAGTTCCTCTCTTAATGAATGAAAAATAGAAAAGTATATATAGATTTTGTGAGGTGACGGCGTCAAGAGGAAAAATCTGACGCCGTCATCTCGCCGCCAATAAAGTTCTCGGACTGCCTAGATCTACATCTGACGCCGTCATGTGTAATTCTGCTCCAGGCCGTCACCAAAATAACTCTTGACGCCCTACTTCTGACGCCGTCACGTTTTCTATGGGTCGTCATCCATTTTACTCCTGACGCCGTCATAAAATTCTTCTTGATGCCGTCAGGTACTGTTCCCAGCAAGGAAAATTAAGTCTTTGCCGTTTTCTTCACTTTTATGCTCCAAAAACGTCCAAAATGCTTCTTTTTCCAGAATTCACTCCCAAAGTACCTAAAATCACAAAAGGAACGATTTAGGGCAATATTTGATCAAATAAATTCCAATTCCGGCTTAAATGACCTCCTGAAAACGGTTCATTTTTCGCCTCATCATATACCCTTACACTTGAGATTTGCTTGTCCTCAAGCAAATGCGCTTTTATTCTAATCAAAATACAAGTTAGGGGTCATTTAACACTAATATAAAAGTAATTACAACAAATAATCGTTCCACTAAAGACCAAAGACAAGCACGGAGGTAATAAAGTATATATCACAATATGGAAATGGAAAACATCTCTCACTACCTGTCATAGCAAAATAGATTACCATAGGCTTGGGAAAGGATCAAACCTCCACCACATGGCGTAAGCACTTAGGATAAACTATCAAAGAGGTCTTTTAAAGGGTTGTAACATTAGGTGTAGGTGTAACACCCCCAATTCATGGTCGCAGCGGAATTCAAACTGGGTGTTACTTGACGGCACAATAGTCACAATGATAGAAAACGAACTCCAATTGAGTCGTTTTAAAAGATTTATCATTCAAATTATATAAATATCAGAGATTACAAAATGAGGTCCCAATTGGTTCCATGTTTACAATGTATAATAAATGAGTTTTGAATGATAATAAAATTTATAGCCCTCTTGAACATCCGTGCCCTACCGTGCCATCCTTGATCGTCATGAACCTGAAATACATGCTTGAGAGGTCAACACAAAGGTTGAGTGATATTCATAGAGTTTGTTTAATGTTTGAACATAATATGTTGGTAGTGTGAGCTAATCAGACTCACACCAATGTTTGGAAAACAAAACAGGCAGGCTACATTATTATACGCCCATAAAATGTATTATACACTAAGCTTATGACACCATAACGTTAACGTGTACCAATATCGATCGGCAGATTTATCCCGGTAGGTACTTTGCTAACATACCTAAATCTCAAATATTAGTGCATTTGTTTGAACTTAGTCAATACAAATGGGATTCGTCAATCCCAATAGGCCTATTCACAATATTTGCGCTCACTATTGCTAGTGATTAAATGGTTCATAATAAGGGATCTCGGTTTAGCAAGGCTGGTACTTAGTGATAATAAAACAATCAGGCAAGCATACAATTTAAAAACATTGTGCTCGGTTAAAATAGCATGTATTCCCCCCAAGGGTTTGTAAAATATTGAAGTAATGTAAAGTGTGGCTATGAACTCACCTTAAGTAAGATAGCAAGTAATGAATGTAACGGTTGAATCGTGAAGGTTTCTACGAGCAACCTATAATAGAATGTTGCGACTTAAGATTGGAGTAAAGAATACGAAGTAGTGCCTATATATATATCTTGCATTTAGTCCATGATGTGGTATGATGTATATTGTAAGTCTTTGAAAGAAATGATTCATGAAACATGTATGTTTTGTATATCGTTTACTACCGTTCGGGCCGACATAATTCAGAAGTCATGTTAGTAAGCGTTCGAGGAGCCAGGACACTTTAACTCGTAAATCCACAACTCATCTCGACGGCTTACATAATGAACTCCTCACATGAGGCTCCCTACTATTGTAGTAGTTGATGAAATATATAAATATAAGTTTTGATCCGAAAAGTTACATGTCCGATATTTGAATAAACTTAGGAAAGTTTATTTGTACATGAAGATTGTTATTAGGGGTAGTTTCATAAGTCTTGAATGACCATTTTCTCTTGGTAAAATCTCATGGTTTCCTTTTAGATGAAGTAGATCCAAATTGTATGTTCAAGTTATCGCCAACTTCTCTAGTTCATGTATTTGCCTTGGTAAGCTTGTATGGTCATTTCATCATGGCCTAGCCATGACCTTTGGTCATTGTTCCATGGTCTTGAGACTCAACATTGGCTCTAGCCATGGTTGTGTCTTGATTCTAGGTCATAAGACCCCTTTGGTCTTCATAAACCATAACTTATATGTAATGACTTTGGTGTAAAAATGGGCTGTTAAGATTTTGAAGAATTTATCACTCAAAAAGCGTTTTCAGGGCTCGAGCTTCTTTATTCCTGAACGAAAACGTCGTTCCGGACAACTTTCGTGTTTTAACTTTTTGATGAATCGGACCAGAAGTGGGACTTTCAAAACCCAAATTTGATCAGAATGGTATTTGGCAGTTTGCCGCAAAGTTTTGGTAACTTCAAATGGGCGTAACTTTTGACTCGTATACTCGTTTTAGGTGGTTCAAATTGCTATGGTTTCCTTGTTAAGTCCTCTACTGTAATATGTAATGATCCAACATCATATTTTTACCATTTTGATCAGGTCTTACCAAGAAAGTCACTAGTTTACTTGTTTTAGTAACTTGTTTGTAACAATCAATAACAATAACTTGTTTTGCTCACTTTTATACATCATGGACATAACTACAAGACATAATATAGCAAGAATAACATGTAAATAACATGAACATGATTATTTAACAAGAATCATGTTAGGGTTTGGCTTACAACTTTTGGCTTTCAAAGATGAAAGGAAGTAACATGTAAGGAAAAGGACTTTGATAGACTTGCTTCAACCCACTTCACTTCATGCAATCTTTCTACCCTTGTAATCTTGAAAGAGAGATGATGAAAATTGAGGTGACTTGAGTGGATTCAAACTCAAGAGAAATCACCAAGTATATGAAGTTATGGAAGAGTTTTGGTGAATGATATTCTAACTAGGGTTTCTACCTTGAACTTGCACTTGATCCTTGCTAGAACTTTGAAGGAAATAAGCTAAGTGGGAAGTGGTTTTGGGGTTGGGGATGCACGGCACAAGGAAGGGATGGGAGGGAGTATTTATAGTCCAAATGAGGAGGTTAGGAAGCTTACTAGGAAAGTGTTACAACTTGGTGACCAAGTTGTAATTAAGTGTTGATTTAGGGGTAAATTCATGAGATGAAGCCACATGGGTGTGACTCCCCCCTCCTAGGGCGGTTTGGAGTGCTTGGAGAGCAAGGGTTAGACTTTTCTTGGTATTATCCAAGATACTTGGTTAGTTTTGACTCCGGGAAATGCCAATCGTAAATGATTAAGCCTCAAAACGTAAAACCGGGTGTCGTAAAATTATGGAACTTGAAAGTATTGATAAACAAGTCCATATGTTCCATAATAAAATATAAAATGAGTGGTAGGTTCCATTTGGGTGGTAAAACCCTGCTAAAACTGGAAACACGGGTTTAAAACGCGTAATACGTAAAACGTACGAATATTGCGTAAAATTGAGAAAAGTAAAATGTTACTTTTCTAATGTGATAAAAATGATTTAAAATGACTTATAATGTCTAGACTGGGCTCAGTCTAGTGTCGGTTGGTATTATATGTCTTTTAGACATCAAACCGTAAGCCTAAAAATCAAGGAATGACTTATAACATCAAGGGATGATTTTTGGTCAATGGAGGAGGGAAAAATATGTTGACTTTTTCTAATAAGTTGAAAACTCAAATCGTCTTAGAAACGCGTTTTGTGGTCTAACGGTTAATCGCCCATACGGTTAAGCGTGCTCATGCGAGAGTAGTACAGGCTTGGGTGACCTGCCGGGAAGTCTTTGGTCATGTTTTTCTCAGTCACGATTAATTCTCAAATAAATCATGAGTGTGTCAAACATTTTTCTGATGCGGGGTCACTTAACGTGGTCGAGTTTCGTTGTACGTAGAATTTCTGAATGACGTTTTACCCTAAACGTGTAATTCCGTGTAATTCCTTAATAACTTTCACGAAAATGATCTGACGAATGTCAAACATTTAATTTGCCATGGAAATGATTTATCACTTGAGAATATCAAATAAAAATCAACTTTCGGGAAAATTTTCGGGAAAAATGAATAGTAAAAGTGAATAGTGAAATTTTCCGGGAATAGTAATTATCCTGAAAAATGTGAGTTGTTACAGTAGGGATATGGAATACACGATTTTTTTGGATATAGGCAATCTTTACTGGTGGCGAGTTAATAATCTTGGTTAATTACATGTATAATATGACGTTGCTAAGCCAAGACTAGACTCGACTTAAGATAATAAATGAAAAATAACAAAAACATAAAATAAACATAGAATGAAATGAGATGGTAGTCCGTATGTTTTTTTCTCTTTTCTTTTTCTATATATATATATATATATATATATATATATATATACTAGATTTTAGGCCCGCCCCGATGGGGCGGCTAGCTTTAAGAATTTGATTATACGATAAAAGTAATAGTAATATAAGTATGAACGTTTGGCAACATAAATGAAATAAAATAAACATGTTATTATTAATCAAATAATAAAGTTGAACAAAACATAAGTTTGAAGAAAAAAAAACATATAGTTTATAATCTATGAAGAACTTCTCTATATACAACGTTTGTTGTAGAGTTGGTGTAGTTGCCGTTTTTGTCACAACACGACACTTTTAGACCTCTCTTGCTTTTACTCTTGGGACGGCTACAAAAATTTGTTCGTAGAAGAAAAAACAGACCGTTCCAAATAGGATTGATTTAACGAAGCATGTACGACATCTTGCCTGCTACCATTTGGAATAACCAGGAGAATTTGGCGAAAATCTCCACCAAAGACAACAACTTTTACACCAAAAACATTATCAGAAACTATGTATAAGTCCCTGTTAAAAACACAATTGAAACATCAGTAAATGAAGTAATGTAATATAGTATGTTTTAAGTACTTATAAACTACAAACAACAACATATTTACACAACAGAATAACTTGATAAAAGTTATTTGCAATTTCATGAAGTTAAATAAGCAATAACACATTGTTGTTCGAAGAATTCTTTTTTGCTTGAAATTTAGCTAAAAAAATCACAAATAACATAAAAAAACATTAAAAAATCAAAATGAAAGAGACATTATTTGCATATCCATTTATAAAAAAAGTAAATTAAAGTATAAAAAAACACAAATACCACAAAATCACAAATAACATATAAAAAAACATTACGATCATAAACATATTTGTCATAATTGCTCTGAATAAACTAAACATAATACGACAATACCACAAAATCTATAATCCACATGTATTAGCTTCCTTTCTGTTTTGCTTTTCGACCAAACCATGCCCATAGCGCCCAAAAGCTCAAACATGTTTGTCAACTGTGCCGCTTGCTGAACTTGAATAAATACTAAACGGATAAATTTATTAATTATAAATAACACTTATGAAGGTGTACTTTTTGTAATAATATAAAATATAGATGTAGTACCTTGATGATCCATTACTTTTTGTTATGGTACTCTCATCATGTATAGTATATGGGAACTCTTCTTCATACGGTAATACATGTTCGAGGGCTCTTTCGGCATGACCAATTTCTCTTCTACTTAGTGCTCCAAGTCGCCCAACTTCCCCAACACAAGATGGTGGGAATGAATACTGATGACTCCACCATACACCTGCATATAATTACTGTCGTCTTCATGAAATTAAGGCATCTTGCAACATTTATCTGGCCCAGAATAAAACGATGAGCATAAAGTATACAATGGTAATTTATTTTGAAAACATAAAAAAAAATCCCTGTTTAGAAAGGAGTAGCCTTATAAATTCTCTCCGAAAACCTTGCCGACACAAATTAGTGCCTAGGATTGCATACTTAAACCCCTTATGCTCATAAGCAGTCTTAAACCCCTTATGCTCATAAGCAGTCTTACAGATAAAACTTATTTAGCCCTAAGCGTAACTTGTTAATTTTTAATCCACCAATAGCAATATGTTTATGATAAGCAATCTCAGAGGGCGTTTGTAATGGCCAATCCAAAAATCATATTCTTAATTCAAAATAGATAAGCACTTCAATATAAGCATATACGTAGTCTGAATAAGCAATCCCAAACCAAATCGTTTATTTAGAGATTTAAGATTTTAACACGACACTATTATTTAAAGTAACTATAAGTAATGTATGTACCCTGAAAGTCTGAAGCCATGTAATTTTGCCAAGAACATCCTGATGTACATTACTGGCTGCCTTATCTGAAGCAATAATCAGCAACATAGTTTATTAGACCCTAAAGAGATAAATACAGTAAGAGGTTTAAATGAATGGAAAACAAAGCCCATGGGTGCAGCTACGATAACAACTGCAAATGCTTGAGCGAACATCATGAATGTAGGCAATATCCCGGTCTAAAAGTCAAAGAAATATAGTTACAATTAAATAAAGGCATTTTTTTTACCCATGGACTTATAGAAGACTCACTTTAAAGCTTTCGGCTTTTTCCAGTCTTAGCGAAGTCAAGCCCTGACCAGGCTAAGTGGGACTTTGAAGATAATAGTTGGCGTGTTAGGACTTCCGGTTAGACCAGGCTTGGCCTAGGAGTGGGCTCTGGCTTACGTCTACATGGCCCGCAAACACTATTTACTCAAGCTTTTTGTTGAGTTAGACCGGGATATTGTCTTCATTTGTGTTGTTCGCTCATGTCTGTCTCAATAGAATAAAAGACATCAAGATAGAAGGGGATGCATATAAATAATATATAAGAAATTAGTTGAGGAACGACAAGTATTGAACTTTTACTTATGAATACGGTTATGACACATGAAAGTTGCACACAAAATGCAAGAATACAACCGGTACTCACAAGAATAATAAACCCCTTCTTGGTATCCTTATCTTGTGGCTGAGGAATCCCTATAGCCTTGTTTAATTCACCGTACCTTTGAAAACAGTAAGACCGAAAACCATCAAGAGCACGCCAACCATTATTTTGGTCAACGGACATTACAATAATTTCCTCAATTCCAACTGGTTGTTGATGCTTCCAAAAGCATATAACCTTGAGCCACAAAACCTGGAACCTTGAGCATCCCTTAAGATTGGCGCAAGAGCATCTTAATAAACTGCATTTGTTTCACTTGCATGTCTTGCACTACCACAACGGTTACATAGACCACGGAATGAAAAGTTTACATTTAATTGCATAAGATAAACAATAAAGCTAAAAATGATAACATACGATCTTTAAGTTATTGACTGGATAAATTGCTCACCAATGTGATATCACATACCCTGTATTAGGAAACATACGGTTACCATCTTCAGCATACGAACAAACTGCACACTAAATCAGAAAAGAAAAAAAGATCGTATGTGAGATAAAGAGAAGAATGAGTGATATTAGGGTTTGGGAAAAATATATTACGTATAATGAATGTATCGGGCTTTATTTTACACCTAAAATTAGTAAAAATGAAAATAAATTGTTGGATTGTTACAGTTTTTTGAAAACATCAATGAATAACCATTTCTAACATATTGACACCTATACATCAAATCAAAATTCAAAACAGCTACAACTAAACATAAGATAAAAATCATAAATCAATAAAAATTACTAAAAGAAACTTAAATTAAACAAATACATTACCTTGTTATATTAATCGAGGCTTGGATAACCATCTTTAGAGATTAAACAAACGAACCGAATCCTTAATCATTCCATTAAAATCTTACGAATTGAGAACCTAATTCAATCAATACAAACGGTTCACTAATTCTTAATTTAAAACCCCTAAAATTAATGAAATAAAAAACCCAACCAAAAAACCCTAATTTTATAAAATTGAAAACAAAGAACAATAATAACAATAATAATAAAAAAGAAGTAATCTTACCAATTGATTCATTTGATATGTTTGTGTGGGTCATGATTAATTAATTTTGGCTAAGTTGTTAGAGAACGTTTTTTGATTTCCTAATTCATGGTACAAACAATTATGGTTAGCATGATGTAGATCGCGATTCAGATTAGTGAAGCAAAAATTATTTTTATGGATGTAATCGAGTTTATGATTGGTGTTAGTGAAGCAAAAATTATTTTTATGGATGTAATCAAGTTTATGATTGGTGTTAGTGTTTGAGGGAGAGAGTTTTGAGGAGGAGTTGGGTGTGTGTTTTGATTGTTGTTGTGAAACATTTAGAATGAAGGTAACGGAGGCGAATTATTTTTGTGGAACAACCTCATCGATCTTCAATTTAGGGTTAATTTTCCGGCGAGGGTTTGAGGTAGGAAGGGGGAGGATATTATTGTGTGTGTGTTTTGGTTGGATCGATTGTAAAATTGCAAATGGAGTGGTAAGAGGAATTCCGCCCCAAATTGTGAAAAAAAAAAATCTACGGCTAATAGAATTTAGAGATGCCACATGTCAGTTGATTAGTATTTTTGAGGGAGAAAAAATAGGACAAGCTTCCTTTATAAGGGAGGTAGATATATATATATATATATATATATATATATATATATATATATATATATATATATATATATATTTTTTTTTTTTCTTTTTTTCTTTATTTTTTTTTCTTTTTTCCATACACTCTTACCCTACCATCCAAAATAATACATCATAGGGAATGAACATTCCCCTTACACTTGAATTTTTACATACTTTACAATAAACTAATCTAACAACTTGAATTAAGATAATCAAAACACTTGGAGTACTTTTTAGATTAACGTACGTATGGGGTTAATAAATGATATTCTTCCCCATTACTCCATAACATAAGTACTTTACCCATGAGTCCCAATCGTCCCAAAACAATATGTACAAGGATATGACTCGACTTAGCAACCATGTAATCAATTAGATAATTAACTAAGGGTTTAAACAAATAAAAATAATGCACTAAAGATGAGTGCATACACGGAAGGCTAAGGCGATTTGGGTATACATTTAAGTGGGGTGTAACAAATTCTTCCTTTAAGTAAGATGCTTAAAGTTAGAAACAAAAAGATATGCTCGGAGGGGTGTACTAGGGGTTTCGTGTACTAAAAATGAGTACAACGCTAAGGGTGTGGGAAAAATTAATTGACTTAACTAGCCAAGTAATATGACTTAAATGATCAAATAATTATGATACGGGTTTAACACATTGGTGATCCTAACGCCTCTTATCATGTAGTAAATCCTACTACACGAATGTAGTCTCACTAGCGGTCTCGGGATGCATCACTAACGCAAGTTCTAGAATCTAAATGCTACCGGTACACTCATAAGCACTAATAATAAATGCTTTTCCTATCAAATCTAAAGGCAAACCTCACATATTTGGGTGAAAAATTTTTCTAAATGGTACGGTTTTGTGCTAGTCATACAACTCCTATCCATGAGACGCTTGCTATGGCTAAAGTTTCACTCCTAAATGTTGTAAAAAAATTTAAATTTGGCGCTAAAATTACACTAACAAGTATTTCTCATAGTTTTATTACACACCTACCATCAAACAAACAAACTCAAGAGAAAGTGTATCCTATGAGGTATCATTATTTTACCCTCCCCTTACACTTAGGATGAACATTGTCCCCAATGTTCAAGTAAAGAATGTAAAAGTGAAACAGGTAAAAGAATGAAATTAAATACTCCCCTGATTCGCTCGGTATGGATAATATGGTAACCAGGTTAGATCTTCCTCCAAGAAAATGAACAATCAAAGCTTCCCTTCCAGAATATAAATCATCTTCTTGTCAAACATAACATGTTAAACCTGAGAAAACAAACAAGGCAACCTCGCGTAAAATCGGCGGCAATCTATATATGCTAATAAATCCTAGAAAGCAAAGTAAGATATAATGCTTGTGGAATGATGTTTGCAGATTTCTTGGAGATTATAAAACTAAAGATTTAACAAAAACTTTAAGACTCCGTTAGAAAAACAAAACTGTTAAAATTTCCAGAATTTTACACGTGACGCCGTCAGGGATTTCTTCCTGACACCGTCAGAAGTGACCTGCAGAAATCCTTATGTTAAGTTTTCGGAAAATTTCTGGAAAAGCTTTGTCCTACTTCCTGGAAAATCTTGCAAAACATCATTATGACTTGATACAAGCATTTGACTCTAACAATTACGAATATACATGTTCATTTAATATTGTGGAGACTCATGATCGGTTTTGTTTCTTTAAAAACATATTTGGGGTTTCCTCTTACACTTATCTTTTGCGAAATACCTTTGGATGAAGTTAAGACTAGGCCAAACAACAAAATAAAGTATTTTCACCATTTAGTATGAAACATGATCTACCAACAATAAAAAATAAAGCATGTATACGGAAACAAATAACAATCAAATAAAATAAAATCACACAAAACATGGGTTGCCTCCCAAGAAGCGCTTTTCTTTATTTATGAGTCTTGTAGCTAGACTCAAGGTCATGGGTTACTACGTGACATGGGTGAGTTCCTCATTGAGGACATCTTTGGGATCAAACTTAGGTTTCAACTTCCTATCGGTTTTCTTGGTACGGTATGACCTTTCAAACTTTTCTCCATCTGGATCATACAAAATCATCTTCATATGCCATGATCCGTCACCATCCTTCGGTGGCTTGTCCCACCTCCATTTACACTTATCCCCCTCTCTTTTCCACTTGTTCATCTCTATGTTAATGGGCATTACGCTCAAGAACTCAATCATTTTCTTAAAGACTATGGGGTCCTAAAAAGGGTCTAGCTCTTCATCTCTAGCTATGAGTTGTTCCACCGAATGTGTTTTATTGATGAAATCTTTTTCTAGATAGAATGGGCGTTGAGGTCCTATAAAGTTTCTTTCTATCCAAGGTCTATATCTAGATGGTCTCCTATTCATCTCTACCCAATGTGGTGTTGGTTCATCCTCACAATCATAGCTATGTTTCTTAACATCATATACCGACCAAGTATCGCCCTCACCTACCATTATCTTAGACTCCTTACAATCTATCATGGCGCTAGCGGTTGCTAAAAATCCTCTTCCTACTAATAGTGGGCATGTAGTATTACTAACCATATCTAGGACGTGAAAATCCGCTAAAATAGTTAACTTCCCTACGTGAACAACTACATCCTTAATCATTCCAACCAGGTGGGCAATACTCCCATCCGCTAGACCAATTAATACCTCCGTCTCCTCTAACTTTCCTAGCTTGAGAGTGGTGAAAAGGGATAAGGAAATCAAGTTGAGGCTTGACCCTAAATCGGCTAGTGTGTCGAAAGCTTCGGATTTTCCTATCTTACAAGGCAAAACAAATATACCCGGATCATCAAGCTTTTTGGGCAACTTGTTTTGAACGAAGGCGATCCCATTTTTACCTAGTTTAAATTTCTCGTATTCTAGGAGGGCACTATAGTAGGGAGTACGGGCTAAGACATTAATGACGGGGCGTTCAAGGTGAAGCTCCTTGAATTCATCGTCAAAGTCTTGCGTAGGAGGTGGTTCACTATGCTTTTGACCGGTTTTATATCGGGTGTTTTATTTGATTGGTCCTTTTGAAGAATTTGGTTTTGTTTGAAACACGTGCTCGTTGATTTAACCGAGTAGTATTGCGGACAAGAAGTGGGTGACGAAATAGATGATATGGAATTAACGTTTAGTTTCGGGTTCTTAACCGTGTCGCTTGGGAGTGCTCCCATTTGTCGGTCATTGAGAACTTTCAACAATGTGTCAATTTTGGTGGTCATCTCGCTTTGCTTTTGTTTGAAATTGGCTTCAAACTTGGATATGCGAGCTTCTTGAGATGCCATAAACTTGGACATCAATCCTTCAAGATTGTTGGTACTACCATAGTTATTAGAAGGATTGTTGTTGAAAGTACGGTTGGAGGGTGGACCGTTTGGTTGGTAACGATTAGGCGGATTGGAAGAATTGTTTTGGTTTTGTTTCCACCTAAGGTTTGGGTGATTTTTCCAAGAAGGGTTGTAGGAATCGCCGTAAGGGTTTGGCTCGGGCTTTAAAGTGTACCACTTATCTCCCGCTTCGTCGGTACGCGAGGATGCGTAGTCCGCAAAAGCTGTTCCGGGGAGTTCCACGCAATCACGAGTGTCATGGGGACCACTACATAATTCGCATGAAGAAGTGATTTTGTTCACTTGGCTTGAAAGCTTAGGAGCTTCGTAAGATTTCATGAGAAACTTGACTTGGTCCTCAAGTTCCATGATCCTACGGTCGGGAGTGCTAGAATTGTTCGAAGGCAAAGATATTGCCTTGACCGTTTTGTTCAAATCACGGGGATCATTCCAACTTTTGTTGTCATAGAGAGCAAGATCTTCTATGAGTTCCCATGATTCTTCCGCACTTAGATCACGTAGCTTGCCACCGGCCGATTGGTCAATGGTTCGCCTTGTGGAGAGATCGATATGGTCATAGAAAATTTGGACTTGGAGACAAAGATCTATGCCATGATGAGGGACTTTTTGGAGTAAGTCCTTGAAACGAGTCCATGCTTCATATAGAGTTTCACCTTGACGTTGTTGGAACATCAAGATATCATTTCTAAGCTTGGTAGTTCTTCCTGGTGGGAAAAATTGAGCAAGGAAACGAGTGGTGAGATCATCCCATGAGGTGATAGATCCCGCGGGTAAATGTTCAAGCCATTTACTAGCTTGATCACGTAGAGAGAATTGGAATATGCGTAATCGGGTTGATTCTCTAGTTATAACATCAAGGTCTATAGAATCTACAATTTTAAGGAAGTCCTTGAGATGTTGATTAGGATCTTCGGAACGAAGTCCATGGAATGCACATTCGCTTTGCACCAACCGGATGGTGTCGGATCGCAAGGGGGTCACATTGGCTCCGGTGAGCTCAATAGTGTTTCGATAGCCTTGGTGGCTAGGACGGGAATACTCTTCTAGGGTAAAAGGTTGGTTAGCTAGTGGTGGGTTTTGTGGGTGGTCTTGTTGTGGTGGGTTTATGGGTTCAAAGATGTTATCACCTTCCATGATGTCGGATGGTAAAGATTACGAACAAAGGCACGAAGAAATGAGATAGACTAAAGAAGACCTAAAAATAAAAATAAAATCTTACTAGAAAGGAATCTAGCAAGTAGAACTAATAAAAAGAAATCCTAACCTGGACAATAACTATTCCCTAGGCTGCGGCGCCAAAAACTTGATACGTGAGAATCGCACCAGGCTTTACCTCTCGAGGGATCTCGAGAAGCTTACAACCCCCACCAGGCAGTGTACCTGATCGTTGTAGTATAGTATAGTGACAAGTACCGGGGGATTGATCGTTCAACTCCGAAATAGTGTCGCTAGGATTAGAAAGCCTAAAAACTATGTCTAGAGGTGAGAGATGATTCTTTTTGTATTTTTATATTTTTATGAAAGCAAGTAAAATCTCGGGTTTTAGAGGAGTGGACGGAATTAGTTGCTAGTCAAGCAAACACACAAAAGATCTAGCCTAGCATGTTAAAATCAAGACAAACATAAGATATATCTAGACAACACATATACATATTGAATGAATTGAAAGAAAACTTATCTCAATTGAACATGAAGGATTTCAAGGGGTGAAAACTCTTGAAAATACTGTTACAAACGACCTAGGGTTTATTAGGTTCGGCCCTAGAATTCTCCACACAAGTTCCTCTCTTAATGAATGAAAAATAGAAAAGTATATCTAGATTTTGTGAGGTGACGGCGTCAAGAGGAAAAATCTGACGCCGTCATCTCGCCGCCAATAAAGTTCTCGGACTGCCTAGATCTACATCTGACGCCGTCATGTGTAATTCTGCTCCAGGCCGTCACCAAAATAACTCTTGACGCCCTACTTCTGACGCCGTCACGTTTTCTCTGGGTCGTCATCCATTTTACTCCTGACGCCGTCATAAAATTCTTCTTGACGCCGTCAGGTACTGTTCCCAACAAGGAAAATTAAGTCTTTGCCGTTTTCTTCACTTTTATGCTCCAAAAACGTCCAAAATGCTTCCTTTTCCAGAATTCACTCTCAAAGTACCTAAAATCACAAAAGGAACGATTTAGGGTAATATTTGATCAAATAAATTCCAATTCCGGCTTAAATGACCCCCTGAAAATGGTTCATTTTTCACCTCATCAGATGACGAGGAGGTTTCATCCTTATGGCGGGACAAAACTTCATCAGCTTATTAACTATACCACATTGTATCATTATATGACTGACCTCGCGTCAAAATACAAAATTTTCAGAATTTATAACCCTTTCCATACTGAGGTTTATACAGTTGATCCGGCGAATTTGGAGTATATTCTCAAGACCAACTTCGAAAATTATGGCAAGGTATGTGAGTAGGAATCTCATATGTATGTTAATGTTATATATATCGTTGTTGTTTTATTTATTTTATTTTATTTTATTTATTTATTTATTTATTATTATTATTATTATTATTATTATTATTATTATTATTATTATTATTATTATTATTATTATTATTATTATTATTATTATCAAGGTTATAAATAGCGTGAGGCGTGGCGTGGTGGCATGGTCAAGCCTCAAGCCTTAGCGTGAGGTATGGCGCATGGCATTTTTAAGACATTTTTAAGGTGGCAAAAAGTATTTATAGATTTATAGACTTATATTATATTTCATTAGTATATCATATTTCATATACATCAAGTTTACAAAAAGTGTTATACATAAGCAATAAAGTCAAGAAACTCTCTTTACATTTGTAATCTTCTTCAAAGACTAGTAAACCCTAAACGCCAAATACCAGTAAACCTCAAATACGATGCCCAAATTTCAATTACTAGTAAATCCTCTAAACGCCTCAAATACCAGTACACCTTATTGCGCCTTATCGCACCTCATCTCATGCCAAGCCTTAAGACGACGCCTTGGTCTATTGCGTGGCGTGGAGGTGACACCTCGCGCCTTTGCGTCACCAAGGCGCGTCTTTTAGAACACTGATTATTATTATTATTATTATTATTATTATTATTATTATTATTATTATTATTATTATTTGTTAAATATTTGTTATAGTGTAAACATTCTAGTGATTTCCATGCTAAGCTTTCTGTCTTGAAGCAACATCAAGTTTATGAAATCTGCACGGTTTATCAAAGAACATAAAAGTAATGATGCATCTCATTTGAGTTTATGTTTTGAAAGTATTTTATGTACACGAACACTATCACATAGCACAAAAATGTTGATGTCTTTATAGTTAGTATACATTCTTATATACATATGCGCGCATGTGGTAAGAGTCAAATGGTGTTTTGATGTCGATGCACAAACTCAAATTTTTAGGATTAAGGAAAAATGTTTTTAAAGATTATTGTGCAAGTCCCTCTTTTAACGTTTTCTTAGAGATAATAACTGTGCGAAAATGTTGTAGGGACCATATATCTACTTGGTGATGGGATATTCACAGTAGATGGGAATAAATGGCGAGAACAAAGGAAGGTGTCGAGCCACGAGTTCTCTATGAAAGTCTTGAGAGACTTTAGCAGTAAAATCTTCAAAAAGAATGCAATAAAACTCGGGAACATATTGTCCGAAGCAGCAGATAAAAACCAAACAATTGATGTAAATGTAAGTTTCTTGTTTGCTGTAGTAACAATCACCCGTTGATTATTGCCATTTTAGAGATAAGCATCACAAACATGCATTTAATATTAATGTGTATATACAGGACTTGTTCATAAAAACAAGGACAGATTCTATTTTTAAAGTTGGTTTTGGTATTGATCTTGACATCATGAGTGGAACAAATGAAGAAGGTCTTAGATTTAGTCGTGCATTCGATGATGCAAACACATTAACAATTGAAAGATTTATTGATAAATCATGGAAGATCAAGAAGTTTCTGAATATTGGATCTGAAGCAAAGTTAAAGAAAAATGTCGAAGTGATTGATGAGTTGGTTTATAAGGTGATCCAGATGAAGATTGAACAAATGCACAAATCAGAGGATGAGTTTTTGGTAAGCTTAGTTTTTATTAAAGTCCCATATACAATTGAAGTACAACAATTGATATTTATCATTTTTCTTCGATTAACTAAGCACTAATTTTTGGAACTTGCAGTTGAAGAAAGAAGACATCTTATCGAGGTTTGTTCATATCAATGATAATGATCCAAAGTACCTACGGGATATAATACTAAACTACGTGCTTGCTGGAAAAGATCCTATAGCGATTTCTTTGTCTTGGTTGATTGACATGCTTTGTAAACATCCTGAAATGCAAGATAAGGTTGCAAAAGAAATCAAGGAAGCAACAAATGTGAGCGAAGAGATCACAAATGTTGAGGATTTTGTGGCTCTTGTGAACGAGGCTGCACTTGACAAGATGCAGTATCTTCATGCAGCTTTGACAGAAACTATCAGACTCTATCCCGCGTTACCAGTGGTATGCAATCTTTTTTCAGCAATTGTGATTTGTTATATTCATCATTTTTTAAAATGTTAAATCTTGGAGGAATTCTGTAACTAATTATGGACGTAGAAACTGTTTAAGTTAAGTTGTTGCTAAAAAATAATGAACCTAAACAAGTATGTTTCTAAACATATCAACCAATGGTGTTAGGTCGACCCATTCATTTGTCCACCATTCTTGGGCCGGTTTTAAAAAGAATTAATGTTCTCAAGTATAACAAACCATATTAGTATATTAATGATCTAATTACTTAACTCATTAGGAGTATGTATGCATTCGCTTTTGTTTCAACTAGAATCCGCTTTAAGGAAGGTTTATGGACTCGAATACACATTAATCAGATTTCGACATATCTGTCGCAGTTGGCTTGCTAAACTAGTTTTTGGCCGGATAAAGATGAAATGTGTCAAAAAAAAAAAAAAAAAATAAAAAAAAAATAAAAAAACTTCTTCATACTTGTTCAAATTAAATCAAAATATCCGATATGATCAGGAATATCAACTCCAATTTTAAACGGATATCTAGCGTTAGTTGAATTTAATATTTCCTAATAATATTGCAGGATTCAAAGCATTGTTTTTCAGATGATGTTCTACCAGATGGTTTTAGTTTAAAGAAAGGGGATATGGTATGTTATATGCCATATGCAATGGGAAGGATGACATTCATATGGGGTGACGATGCACTTGAGTTTAAACCAGAAAGATGGCTCGATGACAATGGTTGTTTCCATCAAGCAAGCCCCTTCAAATTTACAGGTTTTCAAGTTAGTATGATATCAATTCATGTCCAAAACGCTGCAAGATATAATTTAGCATATATAACTTGTCTTTGTTATGTTAGTTTTTTTTTGTTACGGATATAATAGGCCAAGTGATACTTGATAGCATGGGGGCATTGTCAATTCAAGAGAATCCTACAAATTTTGCTTTATTTTTTGGGCTAGCTCCAAACATCACTAACTAAGCAACTCTATTTGGAGGATGTAACAAAGGGCAAAAACATGAGCGAGATCGAGCTTTGATCTCCACAATAAATGCAAAATGGTTGCACCTTTTTCTATTAAAAATATGATCATTATGAAATCTCCAAATAAATTAAGTAGAAACACGGATAACAGCATCAAAACATTTTTTGCGATCAGATGCGATCCTAAAGAGATTCATCACTTCCCATAAATCAGATAACTTGTTACCAACAAATTTCTTAATACATTGACTAAAATAAGTTAATTACCACTATCAAAGGATATCTAATTCGCAATACTTTTTCATTATAGTAGTCTAATTAACTTAACTATCATTTTGTTGGTCATATATAGGCTGGACCACGTACTTGTTTGGGTAGAGATTTTGTATACAGGCAGATGAAGATCTTAGCGTCTATTGTGTTAGGTTGCTTCATGTGCAAGTTGAGTGATGAAAAGAATGTCCCAAGGTACAGAATGTCGATTAATCTTCACATCGACGGTCAACTACAAGTCAATATTTTCAATAGATTGGCGTTACACAATCCACAAACATAAAATTTCACTTTACGTATATGCATGCTCAACAAAACATAGCATGTGCTCATATCGAGCATGTCGGTATTCAATAAAAACGTAACGTTGTGGACTTACATTTACACATCAAGTTAATTTATTTCAGTACAAGTGTTGTTGTGATTCATTAGTTGGCGATTTTGTGAATTACTATTTAAGACACCAAGATTTACTACATATTAGGGGGTGTACCCATACTCCCATAGTACCACAATCCATCTATTTTTACCAAAGGTTCGAAACAAATTGTTTGTACATAGACACATGATACAAAATATATGTTGTTACCTGCAATCTATCTAAACAAAGAGATCCAAGAGGTCAAACGCTAACTCAGACACAGTGCTTACATGTTAGAGGTTCGGGTCTTGATAATCAAAGGTTGCCAGATAAATTCTTGAATCGTGTAAAAGTTCACTTTCCTGATACAATATTTTGACCCTATTTGTGCCTTGGGTTACACGAAATTTGTATAGAGATAAGACAAGAATTAACACTTAAATTCTAGGCACAAGAAAGAGAGCAAAAACATAGAGAATTTATGTGTTGTTATGATTGTTCATGTTATGAAGACCAAATTATGTTTACATATGTATAAACTAAATGGTGGTTGTATCAAAAAATTGTGACTCTTGGTGAAAAGTCATACCCTTTTGTGAAAAGTCACAACACATCCTTTAAATATTTCCAGCAACAGTTTTGTAACAGAAAAAACTGTCGCTAACTGCTACAATTAAAGATTGGACAATTTAGTGACCACATAAATTCTGTCACTATATGCCCCTTGACTTACATACACAACCATTACCATTTTTTGTACTCGAAATCAAGTTAATAGTTTATATAAGCGTGCACTCCGCACCTCCGAACTCATAATATAACTTAACTTGAAATCCATTTGGTCTCGGGTAAATCACTATTACACATAAAATGATTGATGACACTAAAATCACCAACAATCCTCCCCCATTTTAGTGTAATCCTTGATCACCCAAATAATCAGAACAAATCAAACTCATGCATAAATAAAAATGTCTTTCGATTGAATTTTCATCTTAGTATACTACACATTCCAAATATTCGAGAATCGGGGTGTCCTAACGATTGAACCCGTCAACCCATTTGAATACATGAAGATAATATACACACAAGTTCATTTTCTCCAATGTTTATACTTGACGCTTTACAAGCCCTGCGTCCATATCCATTCATGAGCATATAGGAAGCCAAGTCCAAGCTTCTTGAAGCGGCAAAACTTCATACTCATATAGGTAGTTTCTTTTAATCATGCTCTGCTTGCACTTTTTCAAAAGAACTATTAAGTAGATAAACTTCAACCTCTTTATCTTGCAGGTCTGAACACATACCATGGGATAGCATAACATGTGTTCCAATTTCTAAGTATGAGCTTTCCGCATTGAATTCAGCTTCTAACATTGTATTAGAAGGGAATTGGGTGTCTCACCATTAGAAAATTAAATGGACTTTTATTTCATCCCTATTCCGACTTTGTGCACTAAGTCTCTTGCAAACCACTCTGTCAAGTGGTAAACTATTGATATCTTTTGCTATAACAAGCATTAAACATGGTAGCATTGACTTTAAAACATAATACCATATGTTTATTATCAAGTCCCTTAACCATTATGCTTCTTTTGAACAAGAAAACAACGAATCATGATGCAATCGTTGAATACGTTGTACAACTTTTTCCTTTGATCACAAGATATTACGTTTTTACCATGTGTAAAATCCAACACTTAATTCCTTCGTAATCTTCTTGATCAATTATCTAACTTGCATCATTTATCCTTATAATATTTAAGGATCCCGTTGGATTCTAAAATCAGGTTCTCTTCAAGTACTAAAATATTTTGTTCATAGCATCCTAATATATCATTCAAGGATGCTACCAAGACATATTTAACTTGATGCCATAAAACTAGGAGTTATATTTAAATAATCACTGAACAAATAATCATTATCCAACCGATAATTTCATATCATACCAGTACCCACTTTCGATTTTCTCTTTCAAATCCATTAAATCAAGAATCTAAATGATTCAAATTCTCATAATTTCCGGATCATAATCATGTACACAACTTAACCAATAACCATGATGTCATTTCATGCATATATTAACATCCAAGTCATATTGCAGGATCATTCGTATCCTTACCTTAGGCAATAATAAGGAATATCAATTTATTATTACAAACTATGCAACATGCTAACATGCAATTCATGAACCTATTGCATATGTTTAATAGCATCACAATACATCACACAAGTGAATATATGGATATTAACTCATAATTAATGACAGTCTCACGAAAGTGGATTCACACTTGGCAAGTATAATCATCCAAATTGTAAAGCATTAATTTATTCAAGCAGTTGGCTTTTATTGGCAGGTGCGACTCTAAACCATATATGAAAAAAGTCACATTTCAAAAAAAAAAAAAAAAAAAGTTGGCTTTTATTGATTTTCGATCAGTCGTTAAAAAACGATAAAAAACCACTATCAAAACCATTACATGGTTTACACGTCAAAACTATTATCATTTTGACAATGGACACATGTTCTTTGTGGCAAACATATCCAACCAAATATGATGACCACCAAAATTCTTTATGCAAGAAAGATAAACATCCAGGCATTATTGATATTTCATCAAAGTTTATCATAATAATAACTAATAAGAATAACAGGACTTTGAAACTTCAACGTTAAAGGACTTTGAAATCCTTTCTATAGGATTCAGCGTGTGCTAGTTCTTGTTTGGTTCCTGGCCGATTACTTTGGTTGGCCTGGTGTTTTTTGCTTGTGGATGTCATGGTTCTCTTGTGTTTGTGAGAGTGATGGAAGTGATGCTGCTGTTCGCTATTGGATGTTAAGTTTTATTCGTTTCTTATTCAAAAAACGTTTGCGATCATTGTTGTTGTTTGGGTTTGTGTATTTAATGGGTATTCGGTTCTGCATCTAAACACACACCTTTGGAGCGAGGTTTTGCTTGCTGCTCTATCCGTGGTTTTAGAGTCCCCCACCAACCGATGTGTGGAATTTGTGAACTGATTCATATTTGATGGCTACATGATCATGAAGTTGTAAGTTAGGGTTTGCAAAACCCTATTGTTAGTCTATGGCAGATTGTGTTAGCTTCGGGTTGCATTCATTCATTGCTTTTAGCAACATATGGGTTACAGATCGTGTCATAGTGGAGGTGATTGGAAGTTCTACGATTACTAAGCTTTGGTGCTTTACTACCATGGTTTCGACTGCATCGTGGTACTATAAGTGTCCTTTGGGACTGAGGTGAGGGATTTCACCCTCATCCTATGTACTTCAACGTTTCGTGGTTGGATGTGGGATGTTCGCATCTCATGTTTTGTCTTGTTTATTCCTAGTTTGATACTTTGTATTAGCTAGGTTTGGTTTGTGTTTATGGCCTGTCATAAACACTTGTTTATCAAGAACCTGTGCTTGAGGTTAATGTGGTACTTCAGCCACATTCCATTGTACTTAAACGTTTTTTGGATATATTTACCGGGTCGTTGACCTTTTACCAAAAAAAAAACTAACAATTAATTATGTTATATTTCAACAAATCAGTTGCACGAATTCTCTTAGCGGGAAACGTAACCGAAAGTACCCCGTGCCACCCAATAGCAAACCCATAAAATTTAAAATTTTATCATGTAAAATTATCACAAACTTGTCTTTTCTTAATTATAATCCATGCATGATCATTTTATCAATTAACGATTTTATCGAAGTTTCATGCAATTATACCAACAATACTCATGTTTCTTTGATAAACATTCCTGATTGTTTATATAATAAATAAATATATGTGGTTCTATGTTCTAACCATTTCTTGGAAAACATATCATCAACCTATTTGACATGATTTAACCATGCATCCCGTAAATTCTCATGTTAAATTATTTCAACCTAAGTGTCATGCAATCTATCCGCATGCATATACATCATGATCATATATAAAATTAAATGAACGAAAATTGTGCACCCGTAAGTTTGATTGAACCAAAGTTCCATGTTCACTGTTTGCAACGATCAATCTCAACAATATCATTACAAACTTTCCTGGCATCCCAATACTTCCATCAAAGTCCTCGCTATTTGAGTGTGATCTTCCAAGATTCCTACAATTCCTTCAACCATCTCTAGTTTCTGAGTCTGAATGTTGTATCTTTAAATTTATACACGATTAAATTATCATCATGAAATACCACAATCTTTATTTGTTAAAGATTCTTGGATCCATTTCACGTATTCACCAACCATGATTATCACAAAAATATTGTATCAGATTGTTAGAGATTCGGGTCTTGATAATCAAAGGTTGCCAGATAAATTCTTGAATCGTGTGAAAGTTCACTTTACTAATACAATATTTCGACCCTATTTGTGCCTTGGGTTACACGAAATTTGTATAGAGATAAGACAAGAATTAACACTCAAATTCTAGGCATAAGAAAGATAGCAAAAACATAGAGAATTTATGTGTTGTTATGATTGTTCATGTTATGAAGACCAAATTATGTTTACATATGTATAAACTAAATGGTGGTTGTATCAAAAAATTGTGACTCTTGGTGAAAAGTCATACCCTTTTGTGAAAAGTCACAACACATCTTTTAATTATTTCCAGCAACAGTTTTGTAACAGAAAAAACTGTCGCTAACTGCTACACTTAAAGATTGGACAATTTAGTGACCACAGAAATTCTGTCACTATATGCCCCTTGACTTACATACACAACCATTACCATTTTTTGTACTCGAAATCAAGTTAATAGTTTATATAAGCGTGCACTCCGCACCTCCGAACTCATAATATAACTTAACTTGAAATCAATTTGGTCTCGGGTAAATCACCATTACAAATAAAATGATTGATGACACTAAAATCACCAACATTACGCACACGAAAAAAGTACATCTGAAACAATAATGATGAAATAACAAACCAAAAATTGGCTAATTATATTTTCTTTAACAAAATATCTTCAAACTTTTCCTACTTGACACATCTTGTCCTTGCAATATAAAGATTCCATGTACAGACTATTACAAAACATTTACACATTTAGGTGTTGGTTTGTTTTTGAGAAAAATATCTTAGCAACCTCTTAACTCTTACCGAGTCAAACGCAGTCAGATGTCAGACTGTTTGTTTTTCTCTTCTTGGTCAGAGCTAGCAAGATCTTACTGAGGAAGAGGTGCAAGGGTTATCTTACTGTCTCTTACTCTTGCTACCTCGTTAACCACTTGAACTTGCATGGATCCGCTACAATCTCTGCTATTGTTTGTGGGGCTTTTCATATTGTTTGTGGGTGTAGTTTTTGTTAGGAAATTAAAAGTTGCAGGTTGTTTTTACGAAGAAGATGCAAAGGTGAGGAAAGTAATACACAAAAGAAATCACGTGAATGTTGGTTTAAAAACGTATTTACTTTAACATCTTTTAAGCACATGTGGTGACCAAGGCTTCCATTGTCATATGCTATAGTGAGCAAAACTTTCATTAATTAGGTGCAAAGATTGGACTTAAGTTTTTGAGAAAAAATTACAAGTAATTTGGGTAAAGATAAGTAACAGTAATTTGGAAGAGATTATGGAATGAATTTTTTCTACATGCTTTGCTTTTTGCGGAAAAATTTACATGTGGCGATATAGTGTGTCAGTACTTCGCACGAGCTTCACATTGGTATTGCCAATCAAAGCTTAACCCCTTTAAAAAAAATTGTATCCCATTATGTTTGGCTCGGGTTAACAAAAAATGTTACGTTTCCCATTGATTTCGTAATGTGTCGTAGCTGACATCATGTGGTCATCTATCTGCATAGGTCAGGCCGAAAAAGCTATGACTACCGGAAAAGAAAGGTTATGTTAAGTTTCATAGCGATTTCATAATGTCGCGTAGGATAATCTTTACATGCATCAAGAGCTGTTAATTAAAAGAGGGACGACAGTTCTGGAAATATTATCCTAACGTGCGGAGCCTACTACGGTAGCTCTGGTCATGGTTAGCCATATATCATCAAATTGGGGTAATCTTGTTATTTAAAAAAATCATAAATTTAGGAATATGGTAGTACAAAAGTGTGTCAAAACAAGAAGCTATAGTGTGTTGAAGTTTGTGGATAAATATTAATAAGTATATGTCTAGTATCGAACTCGAGACAACGGAATTGCACACTTTACGTATGAGAATTAAAGTTTAATAATTTAATATTAAAAGTTATATTTAATTATTAATTACACAAAACAAATAAAGAATGTTAGTAATTGGTGAAAATTGACTAACATACAAAGATAAGGACCATGGATAAAAAATGGAGAACCCTAAACTTGTTCCCCAAGTTTTGTATCCTATAAAAGCAAAGACAAGGATTTTATTTTGTGATATCTTGTACACACTAAATAAAAGTCTCGTTTTCTTTCTTTTGTACCTCTCGACAAATCACAGAAAATAATATATATCATGCATGTGCATGGATATATAAAAGGAATTTTATATTCTTTTGGTTTACTGTGATTCGACAACTATATTACGAAAAGGACTTTGGTCATTGTTTTATTTTTTAAAACAAATATTGTTTTGTGTATTGTTTAAACTAGCATTTACTTTAATTCGTTATTAGTACGTGTGTACAAGAACGTGGTACAATCACACTATTGATTGTATCTTGGATCGAATAACAAAACGGTAAGGGGTTATTCATTGATCCTTATAAACCCTAATTAGGGTTCTTCATATTGTTAAAGACAATTGCTTTTGATTCTTGTTCGGGCTAGAATCACCACGGTACGTTCCTATTTATGTTTTAGTTAATCTTTGTATGTGTTATTCTTGATCTTAGCTTCCGCTATATGTGTACTTTGATTGTTTAATTATAACAGTGGCATCACGAGCCATGGATAACATGTAATTGATTACTAAAACTTAATCAAAATCGGATCTTTAAGTGTTTTAGATACATGTTTTGATCTAGGGTTTTTTCTTTTTAAAATTTTTTTGAAAAATTCGAAACCCTAACCCTAATTTTGGGGGGGGGGGGGGGGTCGATTTTCCATGAAACCCTAATTAGGGTTTTATGGTTTTCTTGGATTATGTGTAATCACTAGAAACCCTAGGTCATTAACCGGTTAAGTGAACGTATCTTGTGACCTATGTGCTAATTGTTAGGTTTTATCCGTGACGAAACATGCATGTTAGTCATGGATCTTGTTGTTTTTTTTTTATTTATCACATGTTTTAGATAGATCTAAAATTGGGGAAGACTCCAATACATATTAAAATCGATTTACATATGCTATGTGGTGTGTTTATTAGCTTTGGCCTACGCAATTGATTCGTCAATGTATGTGGCTCTTTTCCATTAAGAGGAGAAGGCCTTCGTTGATTGCATGCATAATTATACCTAGAATTGATTTTATTATGATCTTTTCTAATACGGATTGCATGTGGCTAATTGTTTCACTTATTTATTATTGGTTGTTTTGATTTTCTTTGATACTTGTTTTATTGTTTTAGTTTGACTTGTTGTAAGCAATAAAAGGGTTGTTTTTATAAAGAAAATAATACGGACTAATAATGGTGAAACCCTAATGTGATAAAGTAAGAATCTTGCAAGCTCTTAAGTGCCGATAGTGGTCCGATTCGCACGGTAATCAGCTCCCAGGCGAGACTAGAAAAATTCATACTTTATTACATAATTTTGAGATTGAATCCATAAACTTTTGCTTGATTGATGTTTTGTACAAATATACTTTTAAAATTAAGTCCTTTAAGATGATATTCATAACCGTGATTTGAAGGCTTAGAAAAGAGCCTTAGAGTCTGTCTTGGTCACAATCTTGAATATATCTTAAACGAATTACTTTTAAAATCATAATTGTAGAAAGTCATCTTAGGGTTTATTAAACCTCAAGTAAAACTTTGTGGATTAATTTCACGAATTGGTAAATTAAAAGTTTTTTTTTGAAAACTTATGTTATAAAGATGAGTGCATGCATCTTTATACATGTTTTAATTTTCACATCAAAAATTTATACCCTAAAATTTAAGTTACATGCCATCTAACTATAAGAAACACTTGAAGTTTTTATTTAGTAAACGTGAGACGCATGCTAAATTTTAATGACAAGGTAAATTTCCTAGTGTGCGTGAGACCACACATGGAGAATTTGCAGTTTCTAAGTTAGACGACTTAATTAAGTTGATGCGTGAGACCTAGAGCTTAAGGCATGAGATGGGATGAAACATGCTTACATGACAAATTGATGAATCAATTTGATGTAAATCCCATAATGATCTAGGAATTGGAAAAGTGTTTGCCAATTATTGTTCGACAGATTACCATCTTTTATACTTTCACCACTAGCAGATCAACTGATGTGGTGGAATCTATGTAAAGTTGGATCCTAGATTTTCAAGAAAATATGTTGGTTATATGAATATATCCTTGGGTATTATATTTTCTTGGAAATATAAATTATCGAAAATACTAAAATTGAATTTTGTAAATTCTTTAAATGTATTAATGCAACTCAAAACCGTAAACGTAAGTTATTCTTTTAATTGATCTACACCCGTTTGGGTTTTTGGTTAGAGTCAATATTTACAAAAAGAATAAATATAGTCTTCTTTCCATTACGAGAAGTGTGAGACTTAAATCCTATTCTTTTTCATGAATGAGAAAGGTATAATAGGATGATTAGAATTGTCTAAATTCTAAATACATAACTCATAGCAAACTTTAATAGTAAGAGTATATGCACCTTATGAGTTATTAAATTAGAAGCTAGACTGATTACTGCATAATGGTAAAAGACAAATTAGATTATTTTATCTAGTTGTTTTGATTTAACCATTTAAAGATACTACATACAATTGTTGGAATGGTAGATCTATACAGGAAGAAATTGCATGCCCGAGCCTTTTCAAGTTAATAATTTGGAATGTGATGAATCACATTTATGTAGTAGATTACATCCTTTTATAACCTATATAATTGTTTGAATGAGTTTTCTTAAAAGATGTAGGAAAGTAAATAGTACACTATTTCTTTCACTGATTAATGAAACATTTACAATGTTGTCAAATTCAGTGGGAGTATTGTGTTCTTATGGCTGAATAAGGGATTATTATAATGTTCTCTAATTCAGTGGGAGTTACAAGACTTTTGTCTTGATTGTAACTCAGATTATCTTTTGAATGTCTCAAGATAATTACTTTCCAAATATAGAGACTAATGTTTTCAAGGATAGTCATGTACGTTTCCTTGATTGATTGAGTAAACTCTATATCTACTAAGTTATGTTAATGACACAAATCATATTGTTCACATTAACAAACGCGTGCGTGTTGTTTATGTGGTACATGGTGTTGTACCATGCACAAGTGGGAGAAATCTTCATTATGTGCAAAGTACAACACATAAGAATATGATTTAAAGGATTCTCTTAACTGCAAGTAAGAGATTATAATTCTAATTAGATTAATACATCTAATCTTAGAAACACTTGGTGTTGAAATTTAGTAAACGTGAGACGCAGGCTAAATATTAACAACAAGGTGAATTTCCATGTATGCGTGAGACCAACATGGATAATTTACTGTGACATCTATTAGAACATATGTGTCAAATAAAAATACTACTTCAGCTTTAATATTTATGTATTATTCGAATGACATAAATGCATGAAGTAATATAATACTACTTCAATAATTATGTATTCTTAGAATGACATAAATAAATAAAGTAGTGTGTTAACTTGAAAATATTATTGAAACCAAATGATGGTGTTCATGATTACTTTAATTATACATGTTTATACTTTATTGTATAGTTATAAATATGAAGTCTTCTAAGTATTACAAGACTTATAATTAAGTAAGACGTTAGCTTGTTATGGTCTTTTAATTAAGACATATACAAGAAGTCATTGAGTTAATCAATGATTAATAACGTATAGTGGGATTATAACAAGTTTATGTTTTTATAAGACATAAACATGAAGTGACTTGGTCAAAAGTACTTGTGTTATAAAGCATGCAATTGGTTTGGAAATACTATTATACCATTAAGTTGACTTAGTTGGTAAATAAGTATGCCAACAGGAATATGGTTATCTTATATATATTGTTAGATCATCTTACAATATTAATTCTAATTGAAGTACCACATATGGATAGTATGTTCAGTTAGGGAATCAAACTCTTGTTAGATTGTTTGATTGAAGATAACTATGATTTCTATTCTTCTAAATGTTATCAAGGTTAGAAATTGAGTATGGCTTGAATATACTCAATTAGACTCCTAGAAGATTAATAAGACGTTATTGAATTATGAAATGTGATGAATCACATTAAGTCTTAAATTGAAGTTCTGAATTTGTTAAGCCACTTATAAGAAGGATTGTTAACAGAAGAATATCAGGAACTATCAATGTGTATTTGTAATGTCCTAAAAGAGAACGTTGGATTGTTGCTCTAAATTGCTAAGTAGTTACAGATAGTCTCTGTATTACTAAAGGCAAGTGGGAGTATTTTATCTTGAAAAGATAGAATTACAAGATACATAATCTTCTAAAACCACACTAGTTAAAATCATGATGAGGTTTAACATGTAAATGATAAACCTCAAGATGATGGAATTATCATTCATAGATCCACTTGGACATCTCAGATATTTAATTAATATGCTGATGATAATATGATGTAGTATTACCAAAATAATGAATTGGGTGAATTACTCATATTATGAATGTTAAAGATGCAGTTCATAAAGATATTCAAATTTATAAAAATTTGGTTTATCTTAATTCTTAATAGTTAGAGAATGATGATGAGTTTATTCAAAGATAATGTAACCCTAGTGGTTAAATCTTTGAGTAGAAATCATATGGACAAGATTGTACACATATCTTAATGAATATCTTATGACAAGATTATTAATCATACTTAAGCAATTAACTATGATTGAATACTCTTTCTTAAGTACATTAAAGATATAAATATGGTAATTGTCATATTTACATGAATGTGAAATTTGACAATGGAATATCAAAAACTCTTTCTTGAATAATTACTTGAGCGAGGACGATAAGTAATCAAAAAGGAGTTTATGAATTCATGCAAATCTTTGGAAGTGTACAAAATGCAATAATCCATGAATGGATAAATGCATGCATCTAGGAGATTATTCTTATGATAAATTATTAAATCTATGTTTAGGTTTATAATTAAAATAAGGTAATTTCTAAGTATTCCTGAAAGCTAGTGGGAGTATTGTGTTTGATTTACTAAATCATATATGTTGTATAACATATAAGAGTAACATTCCATATAAGTAAAAGGTTAGACTTAATTTGGAATGAAACGTTACTTGAAAGATTTATGAAATATAACATACAACCTTGAAACAAAAGTTTATTATTAAATAAACAAGTGCGGTAAATAAATTCTAAATAGAATATGATATATTATTTAGGATGACTAAATGGATATACATATTTGTAAAGATCAAACATGAATAAAATCTAAGTTTGACTGAAGGATTTTCATGTGCATTATATTATGGTTGTATCATGCTTAAGTGCTTAAATGATTTGACAATATTTGATATCCAATTAAAAGTTATTATATAATTTGTGTAATAGATATTCTAATGGAAAATGTTTGAAATTAGAATAATGATCCTCAAATTGGAATAGCTCCTAAACATTACACATTGGATATTAAGTTTACGGAAATTTTAAGAGCATATTGTGTTTAATATACAATGATGCTGGTTTGATTGAGATGACACTCAATACTAGTCATGGTAGGATTTTATCCTTGTTAATGGCCATGTAAACTAGTTGTGCTCTACTAAGAGCATAGTTGCATTATACATTAAAGAATTAGAATACTTAAACTTTAAAATGTTTGAAAGTTTGATTATCATTAAATAGTGATTGAGGATATCACACCATTTATGAAAAATTATGTGTAACTATATCAAGATAGTTGGATATACACATACAAGAATTTTGCTAATTAAATTCTTGAAAAAAAGTATTCTCAAAATTCGGATAGATCAAAGTTAGTTGAATAATGCCTTGTCAACAAGTATGATTGTCATTACTTGAGGCATAATTGTCAACAAGTGATTACTTGAGACAAGATTCATTAACTAGAATTATCATGCATTGATCTATTTTGGTATTTGGATAAAGGACATTAAGCAATTATTATTTATAAATGAATTAAAGTACTTAGTACGTTTATTTTCATTAATAATAAATTGTGTCCTATATTTGCATGTTTAAATCCGTGAATAACCTAATGTTATTCTAAATTGTCCGTTGTCAATTAATGATATGGGAATATCATTAAACTAAGACAAATCTGAGTATTGGTTAGAATATACTTGAAAGTATATTGATGCGTTGACATACCAATTTCACATGATATTCAATGAATTGAATATAGGACATATCCCAACTACATGATTTTACTTTATGGATCTTGTCAGTAAGTAAATCATGAATTTGTTATCCTTAGACTTGAGATACCAGATAAGTGTCATGGATGTAGTGCATTTTTGTAAAGCAATCTACCGCTCACCGTAACAGGGAGTTATAAGGGTTGTTTTCAGAAGTGTTGCAAAGTCCATGGGTTATTCTTGTAGTCAAGAAAGAATTTGTTCCTTCAAATTTGTTTTGAAGTTTAATACTGCTAGGGCCCTCGTAGGGTTGACAAGATGTTTGCGTGCGCACGCCCAAAGTCTATCTGGAATACGTTCAGATGTTTTGGTAATCTTGTTCAATCATAAACAACGAGAAACAGAATTGTTAATTAAAGAATGACTAAGATCCATATCTTTATTAACGTGGTATTAGAAACAAAAGGATAATAATAATGATGAATCATTAAAGGTTTTTCCAGGAGACCTACCTCGAATTGAACTAGGGGCATTGGCGTGTTGCTAGACGCTAACCAATGTCATTATACTATTAATAGATATCCAAGTGGGAGCTGTTGAAGTTTGTGGATAAATATTAATAAGTATATGTCTAGTATCGAACTCGAGACCACGGGATTGCACACTTTACGTATGAGAATTAAAGTTTAATAATTTAATATTAAAAGTTATATTTAATTATTAATTACACAAAACAAATAAAGAATGTTAGTAATTGGCGAAAATTGACTAACATACAAAGATAAGGACCATGGATAAAAAATGGAGAACCCTAAACTTGTTCCCCAAGTTTTGTATCCTATAAAAGCAAAGACAAGGATTTTATTTTGTGATATCTTGTACACACTAAATAAAAGTCTCGTTTTCTTTCTTTTGTACCTCTCGACAAATCACAGAAAATAATATATATCATGCATGTGCATGGATATATAAAAGGAATTTTATATTCTTTTGGTTTACTGTGATTCGACAACTATATTACGAAAAGGACTTTGGTCATTGTTTTATTTTTTAAAACAAATATTGTTTTGTGTATTGTTTAAACTAGCATTTACTTTAATTCGTTATTAGTACGTGTGTACAAGAACGTGGTACAATCACACTATTGATTGTATCTTGGATCGAATAACAAAACGGTAAGGGGTTATTCATTGATCCTTATAAACCCTAATTAGGGTTCTTCATCTTGTTAAAGACAATTGCTTTTGATTCTTGTTCGGGCTAGAATCACCACGGTACGTTCCTATTTATGTTTTAGTTAATCTTTGTATGTGTTATTCTTGATCCTAGCTTCCGCTATATGTGTACTTTGATTGTTTAATTATAACATAGTGTCATTTGGGTCATGAAGAAAATATGCAAAAGTTACCTTTTTAAATTGCATCTATAATGATTAATGATTTTAGCATTTTTCATAAAATTGGTTAAATTGGGTTGAACGTTTACTTTAGGTGGCTTTGCTTGATGACTTTAGAAGCTTCTTCCATATTTAGTTTAGCTCATCCATATTTCATGAAACAAGACTTTTATATACCTGTCTATTATTGGTAAACAGACTTGAATTGTGAAAGATAATTTATACAACAATTATTTTTACTATACACCATTAGATATCTTGTAAGCTAAATACCTTTGTTTTAATGTGTATTATTGTTATGCTTTTATTTTCTATTCATATATACTATTACGTAAAGTGAAGAGAAGGCGAAAAGAGAGTTTTAAATGATGAAAAACTTGAATTACGGTAGCAAAACTTGAGACAAAGAAGCTCAATGACTACCGGAGGCTCAAATGGTTGAATTTGGTTGATCAAATTCAAACCTAATTAAGCAATTTGAATATGAGGATCTTTTGCCATTTTATTTTTTATTTATTCATATTTTCATTATATACTTCTTTCATTTTATTGTCATTTATTTTAGTTCCTATTCCTACTTATTTACAGTACTACTTTGAAGATAACGTATATAAAATAAGATATATATTTAGAGTTATAAACAAATAGACCTGAATTCTAACAATGGTATATTGTTTTGTATAAATAATAGACATTCTAAATCAAACCGGCATATATTAGCCGAATGAAACACCCAAACGGCCACACCACAATTACATAATAAAGTTCTGTCGTTTTTTTATATAACTAACGAGGGTTTCAAGTATTTTATGAAGTATATACAGTATGGTACCTAAATTTCTATAAATAGAAAACAAAATAAAAAAATATGAAGTATATGGCTCGACACAAGCACACTAGTCAGCTAGCTCATAGATTACTCATATAAAAGTCTTGTTTCATGAAATATGGATGAGCTAAACTAAATACTCATGCATCCTCCATGTAAGTAAGTTTGGTTAAAAGGGTCGAGTTTGTAAGATATTGTTTCTCAATAAAATCAACTTAAATAATTTAAAGCTGAAATAATAAGCAATATATCTTGTTAAGATGCAACACACAAAATTATAAATCACCATTCTAACATAAAACAAAGTGGCCCAGCCATTAAAAGTATATAATATATAAACATCCAACTTATGATAGTCAACTCTTTTGAGTGATATATGGCATTTACTCGTCATGTATTATATAAATACGTCTCGTTCTTATTATATTCTACTCATTCTTGGTATACAGTCACCAACATAACCCATGGATTTTCTCGCAACTCCAATCTTTAATCTTGTAATAGCACCTCTTTTTCTTCTTCTTATTTTCCTCTATATCTACAATCAACAACAAAATTATGGGAAGAAGTATCATCCTTATGTTGGGACAAAACTTCATCAGTTTATCAACCTTAACACATTCCACGATTACATGGCTGAAATTGCGAAGAAACACAAAACTTTTCGAGTAATTAACCTTTTCCAAGGTGAGGTTTATACCACTGATCCGGCGAATTTGGAGTATATCCTCAAGACAAATTTTGAAAATTATGGCAAGGTACGTCGTTGAGTTGGATATGTTATATAAGGATTTTTTTTTTTTTTTTTTTTTTTTTTTTTTTTTTAGTTTTATGAAAAAGTCCTTTATTATTATAGTATGGTACCCGCGCGTTGCAGCGGCGGGTACCCTAAAATAAATATTAACGACACCAAATATCTAGTGGCGTGTCTGTATGTCGTCACGGACAAATAATTAGTATATCAAATACTTAACGATATTTTATAAAGTGCAATAATTGAATAACATACATTTATTGATGAGACTACAATTTCATATGATAAAACCTTTTACAATATATGTATATACACCATATTGAAAATCCCACACACATTTATATTTTACTCTATACGAAGAACTTCTCGATACACAACGTTTGACATGTACACACCATCTTTATGTTTAATGTTTTGGAATCTTAATGTTTTGAAAGAATAATTAGATTGTATATTGTGGTTAAATAGTTGTATATTTTGGTGAAGAGGTGTTTTTAATAGTGTTTTTTTTTTTTTTTTTTTTTTTTTTTTTTTTTTTTGCTTTAAATACTTGTAAATTATGATTATTTACTTGTATTTACTTAAAAATCTATTTTTGGTAATCTTAAAAAATTAATATGAAAGAAGGTCAAAAATGTATTATAAGTAGTATAGATTAGTCAAGTTTAAATTTATCTTAATACGAAAATCTCCGTATACCACACAGTAGTAAAAAACAATGTACGCAATTATGTGTGTGTACAAACCGAAATAAAAAATGGGTGCAGTTAACCTGAATATCCTTATGCTTGGTTTCAATTCACTATTTTGGACATCCTTTGCTATGCATGTCTCTCTTGATAAAATTTTTTTAGCTTACAAAGTCCAATGTTCAAAAATATTGCAGGGAGTCTATGTCTACGACATCTTAAAAGATCTACTTGGTGACGGTATATTTACAGTTGATGGGGATAAATGGCGAGAACAAAGGAAGGTGGCGAGCCATGAGTTCTCTAAAAAAGTCTTGAGAGATTTTAGCAGTAAAATCTTCAAAAAGAATGCTGTAAAATTCGCTAACATATTATCAAAAGCAGCAAATAGCAACCAAGTAATTGATATAAATGTAAGTTTCTCATTTGGTGGAGTAATCTTTAATTACCTCATAAGTCATAACTACCCATTGATCATTTCATTAATTCGTAGAGCTAAACATCATATTAATGAGAGATACATGTGCAATACAGGACCTGTTCAACAAAGCAACAATGGATTCGATATTTAAAGTTGGTTTTGGAGTGGATCTTGAAAACATGAGTGATACAAATGAAGAAAATCTTAGATTGATCAGTCGTGCATTCGATGATGCAAACGCACTCACGATTACAAGATTTATTGACAAATCATGGAAGATCAAGAAGTTCTTTAATATGGGATCAGAAGCAAAGTTAAAGAAGAATATGAAAGTAATTGATGAATTTATTTACAAGGTGATCCAAGTCAAGATTGAACAAATGCACAAGTCAAAGGATGATATTTCGGTAACCTTCGATTTTATTTTAATTTCCTCGTTAACAGTTGATTTACAACATTTTTTTTCAATTCACCACTGAATTATGGAACTTGCATTTGCGAGATACAATACTAAACTATGTGCTTGCTGGTAAAGATCCTATAGCCACTACTATGACTTGGTTCATTTACAGTCTTTGCAAACATCCTGAAATTCAAGATAGGCTTGCAAAAGAGATCAAAGAAGCAACAAACATGAACGAAGAGATAACAACTGTTGAGGATTTTATGGCTCTTGTAAGCGAGGCCGCGCTCGACAAGATGCAATATCTTCATGCAACTTTGACAGAAACAATGAGGCTCAATCCACCTTTAGCAATAGTATGCAATTTTGTTCAAAACTCGTTTGATTTTTTCAATATCTTAATTTCTAAGATCAAGTTACAAAAAGTATTACCTATTTTTTTGAATCATGATATATAAACTCCTACTACACTCATTTTTCTAAGAGTGTTACATGCAGTTAACTATTACGTACAATGTATTTGATTTTTATTTTATCGTAAACAAATGTTGCAGGACACAAAGATGTGCTTTTCAGATGATGTTCTACCAGATGGTTTTAATGTGAAGAAAGGGGATATGATAGGTTACGTGCCATATGCAATGGGAAGAATGAAATATATATGGGGTGATGATGCACTTGAATTTAAACCAGAAAGATGGCTTGATAACAATGGTTGCTTCCATCAAGAGAGCCCCTTCAAATTTAGTGCTTTTCAGGTTAGTATGACCCTATTTCAATTCACATCCAAAAAAGTTCAAATAGTATAGTAAAATGTATATATAACTCAATCTAATATGTTGTAACGACACACAGCTAAAAAGACTGAGCATTCTTCCATATCAAGTAGCAAAATTGCAAATCTTACATCTCTTCATTATAATATGATGACTAATAATTACTCTCCCCGTCCCAAAATATAAGTCCAGTTTGACCTTTTGACTCGAACTTTGACCTTAAATATTTTTTATTGTATTTTATAATACTTGATGCAAAATACATAAATAGAAAGTGTTTGGAATGTATTTTCATTTGATATGATTTTTCATCAAGTGATATATAATACAAAGAAAAATATTTAATGTCAAAATGCGATTGAAAAAGTCAAAGTGGACTTATATTTTGAGACGGCTACCCCTGTTACATATGATGTTGTAGATGGGTTTGATCTTTATGACCCATTCTGTCTTGGGTTTACTAGCGAAAACCTAGCTACACGTTACTAGTTGTTCTTTCACTATAGTGTAGTAGAATATGACGGGTAGATCAATATTTTTAAGTTTCATTATTCATTTTTCCATGCGTACTTGTTAAAATTTTTGCTAATTACTCCGTAGTAATTATATTAGAGGTGACTAGCTAGCTAGTTTGAAAACGAACTAATGTATTATGGTTTTCTTTTCTTAAAATTAGCCATAATTAGGCAAAAATTTCAATATAACTAGCTGTTACTTTTTTTTTTTTTTTTTTCCTTCTTCTTCTTAAAAGGAATCTGTTAGTAATGTGTATGTTTTATTTTTGGTAATCAACAATTTTATTATATCTTACTCATACACAGGCCGGGCCAAGGACTTGTTTGGGTCGAGATTTCGCTTATAGGCAGATGAAGATCTTCGCATCAATCTTGTTAGGTTGCTTCATGTTCAAGTTGAGTGATGAACAGAAAATCGTAAGATACAAAATATCGATTAATCTTCACGTCGACGGTCAACTTCAAGTTTGTGTTTTCAATAGACTGGGGATAACTAATCTTAAAACTTAATACTAAACGTACTTTGTGGGTATAGTATGCATAACAAAAGTACGAAATATAGCCTATATATGCTCATATTGAGCTTATTCATGTTAAAAGATTGTAATGATGCTGTTCACAAAACATTGCAGAACCTTTTAATTATTTTATAAATAATGAAGTTGTTTGACAACAGTGTATGAAACGAACGTTGAGGGTGAAGCAAAGGCTCAGATATATGGTGACGCGCCAATAAAAAATATTTTTTTAACGAATAGTATATTGTTTTATTTTTTTGGGTAAAAGGGAACTTCCACCCTGGTAAAATATATTAACAAAAAAAACCGTTTCAAGTACAGTGGAATGTGGCTGAAACGCCACATTAACCTCAAGCAACCGCTTGAACAACCCCTATATCATTTATGACATGCCATAAATAAACAACTAGCTACCAACAACTAGAACAACCATTGAGAACAAAACCGACATGCAAACAAATAAACAAATCCTAAAAAAAGAGATTACTTCCTCGAACGGCCTTGAAGCTTGTAATCAAACTGCTTATTATATTCCTCAAATTGCCCAGGTAAATCAAAGACCTGGGCCGCATAATCATCAGAAAGATAACCTTCAAGGTCGTCATGTCCTCCAGCCGAAGAAAAGTAACTATCCATGGGATCATTTGGCTCAAACACCTCATCTTCACTTTCAGAAACAACCACTTCACCCACCTTAGAGAATGGGTTGCCCTTCCTTATACCATCAGCCACCGGAACGGGTTTCCCATTATCATCCACAAGGGTACCTTTCCCTTCAATAATAAGTTGTTCAAGCTTCCCAATTTTCTCAACAATAGGAGTGGTCATCATAGGCGACGGAGAAGTAGTTTTAGAAGAACTAGAAGTAACTTCAGGAGTATCTGTAGTGCCAATCACAGGTTCCAAAACCGAATCTTGTGCCTTAAGCACATCAAAGCTGTTCTTCAACTCAACAAAGTTGATATCCTCCACCCAATTATTATTCTTACCTTGGTCATCCCGGGAAGGAGCCGTACTACTAGTAGGATCAATCGTAGGTTCGTTACAAGCAGTGTTCTGAAAAGCTCAAGGCGCACTAAGGCGCAAAGGGGGCCAAAGAGCCTCGAGTCGAGGCGCATTCCAAGGCGCGGGATTCATGAATGCGAGACGCACTAAAAGCATTAAGTTTTTTTTATAACATATGTGACCATTTATGTATCTTAAATAATACAAAATAACATTAAAATACTTAATGCATAACACATATTGCCATTATAAATATTAAAATGGATTGGTTGTCACTTCTATAACGGATCAACTCTTTTGCTCGATGACCTATATAGAAATTAAAATCCATATCAGACTAAATATGTTTGTGTCCTACACTTGTAGCTTACATCTAACAAAGCTCACAATTTAACCCAAAATATCAAGCAAGCAATATATTAATATTCAAGGCACAATGCTACATTTTCATGATAATATGTCGTAAAAAAATATTTAATGAAACAAAATAACTTCTTAAAGAAAATTTCAATCAATAAAATAAACATAAAATCAATTTAAATTTAGAAATCATATAAATACTCACCTATGACTTAAAAGGCCCATGCATTATATCTTAAAAAAAAAATAAATAAATAAATAAATAAAAATCCCAAGGCGCAAAATATGGCCTAGGCGCAAAAATCGCCAGAGGCGCCAAGGCGCAAAAAGCGCCAAGTCGCGCGCTTTTTGTGGGATTCATGCATGTCGTGCGCCTCGAGTCAAAAAAATCCCCAAGGCTAGCGCCTTGTGCGACTTAGCGCCTAGGCGCGCCTTAGGCGCGATTTTGACAACTTTGGTTACAAGAAGTAGAACCTACATTAACAGTTGGAGGACCTATATTTGATTGGTTAGACGTCGACGCTCCTCCATTCTTTGGCTTAGTAACTGGCCTATAGTAATACGAGACTTTAGGCTTTTGAAAACGAATCCCATCGACCTGACGATTAGTACCATGAAGCTTACCTTTACCTTTCTTCTTATAAGCTTCAACAAAACCCTCTGCATCAACCAACACTTTATCTTTCACAACCTGTTTCACACGCTTAGGACATCCATCATCATTGTGATCAAATACTTTACATGTCTCACATCTTGGCGGCTTCCACTCGTATTCAATATCAATTTTTTCCAATGAATGACCTGACCCATTAGGGTAGGGGATAGCAACCACAAGAGAGTCAATTAAGGATTCCTTTGACGACACTTCCACAAGGGCCCTAGCATAGGAATTACGACCCCACGACTTAAGGCACATCATACTCGTATAGGAATCAAGCATGATAGGACGACCAATTTGTGTTGTAATCAAACTAAGACCAACCTCAGAATACGCAACAACCGGAATATTATGAAGTTTAACCCAAACAGGAGCTAAAGTTATATCATCTTTTGTAAGTTTAGTGTTTGGAGTCCAAATATTCAAAAAGATAGGCACCAATCGAATCAACCATGGACCTTCTTCCAACACCCTTTCCATACCTTATTTGGTTTCAAATTGGAACATAAAAAACCATTATTGAGCATAACCCTTTGTAAACCAAACTTTGCCCATGTATTTCTCACATAATTTTCAACAATTGGGAAAGCGAGTCTCTTACCAATGAAATAACCATATAAAGTATTAGCGAATCTAGACCTTACCTCATCGACTGCTTCTAAAGGAATGGCAACATTAGCACCTGCCACACATTGCTCATTCCTCATCTCTGAAATCTTAACAATCTTTTTAGGCGTTTTATCCTTAAACATATCCGCAAATGAAGAAGTAGTCGCACCTGGTTGATTAGTTGGTACACTAACATTCGGATTAGGAGTACCATGAGGCTGATTATGTTGAGTTGATTCAGCCACATATTCCATATTCACATAATATTGCTTGTTGCAATACGAACCAGCTTGCGAATCCCTAATATTCTGATCAGATTTTGGTCCCTTGGATACGCTAGTATTGTTAAGAAACCCTTTTTCCATCTCTCTATTAACCCACAACCACTACAAACTTCTAAAACTAACAATAAAATAACCAGCCTAAATCAAAGAACGCACAGCAAAGAACGAACAGAAACAAATAAAGAGAACCCTAACACTAGTTAGGGTTCAAAACGCGTTGAATTACAATCCGTCACATGATAAAGCTAGGGACAAAATAAATGCATGGAAAAGGAACTGACCTCTTATAATCACCACCAACAATTGATCACAATATAGTCCAAAGTAACCACCGACCCACGATTGGAATCAGAAGTATTATGAAAAATTATTGAATCAACCAATCAGGAAGCACATAGAAAAGAAACACCATGCAGTAGACGACAACAAGGAATATGATAAGATTAACGATTAAAGAAGATCGAATCAAAGTTTAGCCGTCATATTTTTTTCGCCACATAGAGAGAAACCTAGGGGTTTTTTAAAAACTATAAAAGTTGCTAAAATATATTGTTTTATTGTAACAAGGTGATTTTGTTTGCGCTATATAGCAGGTGAAAAACATTAATTTTGTAACTACGAGGGTATCTTTCCGTGGAGGTTTTTCATCGAAGCAAATCTTGTTACGGTAGCACCAAATTACCCAAACAGTAGTTAGAATAACCACATCCAGAAAGCTTTTAATCAAAGCATGAAGGTTTGTTGAATCAACACATGTTATCAGGTCCATAAGGGATTAGGAACATTATCCATTTTCCACCATTTAAAAACCAAACTCCATAGATTAGAAGCCAAATTGCAGTGCACAAATAAGTGTTCAGCAGATTCTATGTTATCATCACAAATCGGGCACAACAAGGAGTGAAGATCAATACCACGTGAGTCTAGGTTTGAACGTGTAGGAAGTCTGTCATTGATAAAAGCTACATAAATAGTATCGCTAAAATTGTGTCACTACAAATCTACGACACTTCTAGAGGCCCAATACAAATGTGGTTCCAAACTAGCAACACCATTAGAGACTTGCAGAAAAAGCATTGATAATGACACACAGAGCGACGTTTAAATACGGTCGCTAACATCTGTGACACATATAGCGACAACAAATCAATAGTTTTCCACGACATCATAACGACAGACCATGATGTTGCAAATATGTGACATACTTTTGTAACATCACTAAAGGCGCTGTTGAAGTTAGCGATGTGATTTTTTACAGCGCAAAAATCTGTGACTCATATATGATGGTGCCCCCTTGGTTGTCGCTAAAACCTCCAACAAACCTTGAAAGCTAGTGCGGAATATTGACTCAAATTAATCACGCACGTGACCCCAAACATTACACGTATTAATTAATTAATGAGGAAACACGTTTTTCAACCTACAATCCATGAATTCCTTCTCTAACTACGGGATCAAGTTGCTTAATCCCAACTTATTTTGAATCTCATGTTTTTATTCACCATTCCCATTGAGCTTTTCAATTTTTAACCTAGTACTTGTATTAGTCATTCTTCCTTAACCTTGCTCTCACCTTGTCAAATTAATTTAACCCTTTAGAAACCTTAAAGACTCAATTTTTTTAAGCCTTAAAAGTCGTGTGCTAAACCAGCTTCCTTGTAAAGATTGGTCTGCTAACTGTTAGAAAACCCTAAAGCTTCAATCTTTCCATCTCAAGTCGAAAACCTTGATACACCTTGTACTCTAAGTAATCACTTTTCTTGAATCTCAAGACAAGACTAAACCTTACTTGTCTTCAAAGAATCACCAAGACTTAAATTCCAAGAAACCATAGATACCTTCAAACTTCAATGATTCAAGATCCTATATAATCAAATAAACCTTGAAGCCTTTTTACGTTTCAACTTGATCACCCCTATAACCTAAAAAACAACACCTTGAAGCATAAAGATTCAACCTTGTACACTCTTTTGAAGCTTGAACCTTGTCGAACTAAACCTTTGCAAAACCAACCATGATAAACCCTAAGACTCTTGCAAAACTCGACAATCTTAAGCCTTCAAACCCTTGATCAAAATCTACTTTGAATAGAACCTGGAGATTTTGGACCAACAACTTTGACCACCTCTCTCTCTCTCTCTCTCTCTCTCTCTCTCTCTCTCTCTCTCTCTCTCTCTCTCTTAACATCCAATTGAAGATCTCTCCGGTGAGATCCTAGAACTATGTGTCTTCAACTAACTATTCAAATTTTATAAAGATCCAAGGTTAACAAACCCGCAATGTAAAATCTCCCACCGATGCGCAGTATCTGACGAACCAAAAAGAGAAGAGACTACTTGTTGGGATTGTACACCTTTGAGTCAACCTAGCTTCAAGAACCCAACGTCACCATGGCTCTGAAACCAATTTTTTGGATAAAACCTCAATAAGCCTTGATAGCTAGTGCGAAATATTGACTTAAAGTAACCACACACGTAACGCCAAACGTTTCATTGTATTAATTAACGAATGAGTAATGAAGAATGTTTCAACTAGCATCTCCCCTCACCTCACTTTATAAAGACGAATGGGTACATTCATTATGAAATTAGAATTCTATAGTATCTTTGATTGCTTTACACACCAAGCAATCCTAGTTTACATTAGATCCTAAGGGGGAGTTTGGTTCGTGGAACTTAGAATTATAAAATTTTATTTTAAGGATTTTTACATTATGGAATTTTCAAAATTTAGAAACTAAAATTCTTTCACATGTTTGGTTGGTTAAACTATGTAAAGGGATTGATAATGTTGTAACATCGAATGACATGTTTACCCTCTCATCATAAAATAAATGATGAAAAAAATTATGTGGTTGAGGTTCACTTAACAATATCATCAAAGAAAGTGATGCAAAAAAATAAAAAATATAGAACCTATGTTTGTGTAACTTACTTCCATTGTCTCATTATAAAGTTAAATCCACAAATAATATTTATATATAATAATCAAATATGAAACCCACTTCAGTCAAGAACTTTTTTATACAAAATTGAAGAAGCTCAAATCCGACCAATCATCCATCGAACATAAAGAAATAGGATGGAAATTAAACACGAAGATATAGGAAGTAAGAAATTTCTGACATAACAAAACGGGCAATAGCATAAATTGGGGGAAAATCGAATTACACAATCTTATACAACTTAAACAATTACATGTAACGAATATATGGAGAAAAGCAATAGGTAGGAAGAAGATGCTATATTAAAAAGGTTACACATTTGGAGAAAGATGATGAAATCCGGAAGAAGAAGATGCTATATTGAAAAGGGCATTTTTTCTATGGAAATGGAAATAAGTCTTTGTTTTAAGAATTCTAAATTACTCATCCCCCAAAGGCAATTAGATACCCTACAAATATAGTATTTTAATTTCTGTTGGTGGCAATACATTTTCATCCAAACGAATTCAAGGAATTATAATTTTAAATCCCACCAAATTCCTTAAATATACCCCAACCAAATAGCCCGGCCCTAAGTCAATTTAATTAATAATCCCTCTATACATAGACTAACTACACTTTAGCCCACTAAGAATCACTTCTATATCATAACACTTGGTACAATATCACGTCGCTAAATAAGTCGCCATAGGTGTCACAAAAACGTCTTTTTTTTAATGGTGGTAAAGTGCCCAGTTTTTATTGTCGATCCTCTTTCAATATATAACATATACAAAAAGCTATACTGGCCTCTTTTTAAGAAAAATATATTTAAATTGAAATGCTGACCAACACTTGCTTGTGTTTGTATAGCTTGATAAAGTGTTTGTATAGCTTGATAAAGTATGTACGTTTATAGTTTGTACGGAGTACTGGAGTAGAGCTTATGTTCTACTTCCACAAGTCCAAATTGGCACGCTCTGATGAAGTTATGAATGACTTATGTGTGAATGTCAATTTTTTTCCCCAAGGAAACAGAACATTCTATATCATGCTTTTGTGTAATCATTGTATTTAAGTAATGTCTTAAATTATAAACTCAAGAAATTATTTATAAGGAACACTATTACATAACCTAGCACATGCAGTAGGTTGTGTTCCATGTGATCATACGATACATATGAAAGTGCATTACAACTTAAATTTAAGGGTTGTGATGTAAACCGGTCCTGGGAAAAACATAAATGTCCAACGGACCATCAAGTTGGATATTAATCGTGGTTCTGTATCTTGGGACTTTGTTTTCGTCGCTAAGCTTGAATGTAAAGCAACCCAACAAGATAGCTGAGAAGATCTTCGTCTGTCTATACGCGAATTCTCGACCCAAACAAGTCCGTGGTCCAGCCTATGGATGAACAAGAAAAATGTAAAGGGTTGATTACTAAAACAAAATCATATTGTAAACACGTTCAGTGTTTGACAAACAATTACGATAGTTAATAATACTACATTTATCTCTTTTCCTTATATATTAACTTGAAATACCATGAAGACATTACACAAGATTATATTTCATAAAGTTTTTGTGGCAAAATTAATGAATTATATGGTGGAAGAAAGTCGTGATTTTGTGTGTAAGATGACTAAATGAGAAAATTGGAGTATATCTATTTGAAAATTTATTGTTACATATTTTTATAAATCTATCTTTATAGACCATAAATATGTTGAAAATTTGTATATATGGGGAAGCTATGCAAATATTCAATTTTTATCGGGTATATATATGCAATTCCCTCTAAAAATTAAAGTACTCTTTAAGGTGTTTTTTTTTTTTTTTTTTTTTTTTTTTTTTTTTTTTTTAAGAACGATCGATGACACTGGTACAGATTTTGACAATAATTAGTGGTAGCACTTCCTTGTTGAATATGATCCATGCCACTGATAAACTAAACATAAATGTTTAATAACTAATATAACAACAAGTACTCCTGTTATTTATAAAAGAAAGTTTGCATGTTCAAAAAAAGAGAGAATATTTCAGAGAGAGAATGATATAGGCAGTGAAAATCGTAACTTCTTGGGGTGAAATTATATTATGCTTACCTGAAACGCAGTAAATTTGAAGGGGCTTTCTGAACGGAAGCAACCATTGTTATCAAGCCATCTTTCTGGTTTATAATCAAGTGCGTCTTCACCCCATATGAACTTCATCCTTCCCATTGCATATGGCAAGTAAGCTATCAAATCCCCCTTCTTCACAATACAACCATCTGGTAGAACATCATCTGAAAAGCATACCTTTGGATCCTGTATAATATATATTCAATATTGTTAGTGAAAGTGTCTATAGAAACAAAGCATAGGCGCAACACAATCTTTAGTTTGTGCTTCCAAGTTCATTCATGAATCAATTTATTAACAAGATTGCATACTAGTGGCAACGCGGGATAGAGCCTTATGATTTCAGCAATTGCTGCATGAAGATAGTGCATCTTTTCAAGCATATCCTCAGTCATAAGGGCCTCAAAATCCGTAACAGTTGTGATATCTTCGGTCATGTTCATTGCTTCTTTGATATCTTGAGCAATCTTATCTTGAATTTCAGGATGCTTGCAAAGAATGTAAAGGAACCAAGTCAAAGTAGTTGCTATAGGATCTTTACCAGCAAGTACGAAGTTCATTATTATATCTCGAAAGTACTTTGGATCCTTATCAGTTGTCTGCATAAACCTTGACAAAATATCTTCTTTCTTCGGCTGAAAGTTTGGTACATCAAGGGTCAAAACTCTGAAAAATATATATTCTAGCCATTTCATTTATAGAGAATCTTACACATTTTTTTCACCAATTTTGTATTACAAGTAAATTATTGTCGGACATAATCATAGGTTATAAATTTCATGTCTGTCACTAGTATGTTCTGTTAAAAACCACGAAATGCATGTAAATACCTATTATAACCTTCATCTTTGCTTTCTCAAATATAGATTATGTTATGACATCAGTTTCAATTATCTTTGATATTTTATAGAATTCCTATTAACTTAAGGCTTACCGAAAATTCATCTTGAGGCTTTTCCCTTTGTTCTGTCTTGGTCTTGATCACCTTATATACAAAATCATCAACGACTTTGATATTCTTCCTTAACTCTGCTTCCGCTCCAATATTCAGGTACCTCTTGATTTTCCAGGATAAGTCAACTAATCTTCTATATGTCAACTCATTTGAATCATCAAATGCACGACTGAAATTAACCCCTTCTTTATTAGAACCACTCAAGTTGTCAAGTTCAACCCCAAAAGCAACTTTAAATATTGAATCTGCCGTAGCTTTCATGAATATGTCCTGTATGTACGCATATCAAGGTTGTGACGATAAGCCATAGGAAGTCTCATTCGGTGTTAAAATGAAAAATATTAGAAAAGGAAAAAACTTTACATTTATGTCAACGGTTTGGTTGCGGTTTGCTGCTTCTAAAAATATGTTTCCAACTCTTACTGCGTTCTTTCGGAAGGTTAGACCGCTAAAGTCTCTCAAAATTTTCGTAGAAAACTCATGGCTCGCTAACTTCCTCTGCTCGCGCCATTGGGGCCCATCAACTGTGAATATACCGTCACCAAGAAAATCTTCTAGCCAGGTGTGGGTCAATGTTCCCTGCAATTGTTTCCACATATAGAATTTGCAAGATATAATTATCTATAACCATTTGCTCGCTAAATTTACTGTGCATCAACATTACAGAAAGGAAAATATGCTAACAATGAACGAACAAATTACAAAGTATTATTATTTCAATATGAATCGCATCAAGGGGATTTCTAAAATGTGTAATCGTATTCATTTTTACCGAATAAATCATGTCATAAACATATTTTACTTGAACTTAGCTTGGAATCCAATTTTGGCACATACCTTGCCATAATTTTCAAAATTAGTCTTGAGAATATACTCCACAATTGCAGGATCGGTTGTATAAATCTCACCCTGAAAAGGGTTAAGCATTCTGAAAGTTTTGTATTTTGCCGCAAGATCCGCCATATAATGATGTAACATCTTAAAGTTGATGAGCATATTAAGCACTGTCCCGCCAATTGGATGATACTTGTTATTTTTTTGTTGAGTGTAGATATAGAGAAAAAATAGAAGAAGAAGTAAAGGTGTGATTATAAGGATTGAGAATAAAACTGCCAAAAGATCCATTGTAAGAAGTTGTTTTCAGAAATGAAAAGGAATTTATCTTTGGATTTAGACGTTATGTGTGAAACATAGGACGTTTGGATCTTGTTTTTATAGTGGTTTTTCTGGCGGGTAACTAGAACAATTTGATGATAAGTTTGAGTGTAACTAGATATGTTTAAACGTGCATCTTTGAAAATACTATATCCTACGAACAATACAACTAGATTTGATCATCTAGATTGTTTCACTTATATTCATTTTTATTTACATATAACATCTCAAACTATAAACAGTTGCACCTTTGTTATATACAAAATTTTTGTCATCAAATGAAACATAACAATGGTACAAAAAGTTCTATTGGTCACGCATGGTCGATTTTGAAATGTCACACTGTAACATTTATACGTGACTAAATGTACCATAATAAAATAAACAGCCACACTTGATCCGACTTGTGTGACCATTTCGGAATTCTATTGTCACACATTTGAATATTTATGTGACTTAATGAGACCGAACTAATCCAACAACACGATTTACACGTTTAGACCCTCTTCATCCGTTTCCATACGTTTTTACCCATTTCTGTTTGTTTTTACACGTTTTTTATGCATGTGATATGACCCGAATAAAATTATAACCGATTTAATGAGACCGAACTAATCCAACAACACGATTTACACGTTTAGTCCCTTTTCATCCGTTTCCATACATTTTTACCCATTTCTGTTTGTTTTTACACGTTTTTTATGCATGTGTTATGACCCGAATAAAATTATAACCGAACTAATCTAACAACACGATTTACACGTTTAGTCCCTTTTCATCATTTTCCATACGTTTTTACCCATTTATGTTTGTTTTTACACGTTTTTTATGCATGTGTTATGACCCGAATAAAATTACAACCGATTTAATGAGACCGAACTAATCCAACAACACGATTTACACGTTTAGTCCCTTTTCATCCGTTTCCATACGTTTTTACCCATTTTTGTTTGTTTTTACACGTTTTTTATGCGTGTGATATGACCCGAATAAAATTATAACCGATTTAATAAGACCGAACTAATCCAACAACACGATTTACACGTTTAGTCCCTTTTCATCCGTTTCCATACGTTCTTACCAATTTCTGTTTGTTTTTACACGTTTTCTATGCATGTTTTTCGACCCGAATAAAATTATAACCGATTTAATGAGACCGAACTAATCCAACAATACAATTTACACGTGTAGTCCCTTTTCATCCGTTTCCATACGTTTTTACCCATTTATGTTTGTTTTTACACGTTTTTTATGCATGTGATATGACCCGAATAAAATTATAACCGATTTAATGAGACCGAACTAATCCAACAACACGATTTACACGTTTAGTCCCTTTTCATCCGTTTCCATACGTTTTTACCCATTTCTGTTTGTTTTTACACTTTTTTATGCATGTGATATGACCCGAATAAAATTATAACCGATTTAATGAGACCGAACTAATTCAACAACACAATTTACACGTTTAGTCCCTTTTAATCCGTTTCCATACGTTTTTACTCATTTCTGTTTGTTTTTACACGTTTTTTATGCAAGTGTTATGATCCGAATAAAATTATAACCGATTTAAGGAGACCGAACTAATCCAACAACACGATTAACACGTTTAGTCACTTTTCATCCGTTTCCATACGTTTTTACCCATTTCTGTTTGTTTTTACATGTTTTTTATGCATGTGATATGAACCGAATAAAATTATAAACGATTTAATGAGACCGAACTAATCCAACAACACGATTAACACGTTTAGTCACTTTTCATCCGTTTCCATACGTTTTTACCCATTTCTGTTTGTTTTTACACGTTTTTTATGCATGTGATATGACCCGAATAAAATTATAACCGATTTAACGAGACCGAGCTAATCCAACAACACGATTTACACGTTTAGTCCCTTTTCATCCGTTTCCATACGTTTTTACCCATTTTTGTTTGTTTTTAAACGTTTTTTATGCATGTGATATGACCCGAATAAAATTATAACCGATTTAATGAGACCGAACTAATCCAACAATACGATTTAGACCCGAATAAAATTATAACCGATTTAATGAGACCGAACTAATCCAACAACACGATTTACACGTTTAGTCCCTTTTCATCCGTTTCCATACGTTTTTACCCATTTATGTTTGTTTTTACACGTTTTTTATGCATGTGTTATGACCCGAATAAAATTATAACCGATTTAATGACACCGAACTAATACAACAACACGATTTACACGTTTAGTCCCTTTTCATCCGTTTTCATACGTTTTTACCCATTTCTGTTTGTTTTTACACATTTTTTATGCATGTGATATTACCCGAATAAAATTATAACCGATTTAACAAGACCGAGCTAATCCAACAACACGATTTACACGTTTAGTCCCTTTTCATCCGTTTCCATATGTTTTTACCCATTTTTGTTTGTTTTTACACGTTTTTTATGCATGTGATATGACCCGAATAAAATTATAACCGATTTAATGAGACTGAACTAATCCAACAATACGATTTAGACCCGAATAAAATTATAACTGATTTAATGAGACCGAACTAATCCAACAACACGATTTACACGTTTAGTCCCTTTTCATCCGTTTCTATACGTTTTTACCCATTTATGTTTGTTTTTACACGTTTTTTATGCATGTGTTATGACCCGAATAAAATTATAACCGATTTAATGAGACCGAACTAATCCAACAACACGATTTACACGTTTAGTCCCTTTTCATCCGTTTCCATACGTTTTTACCAATTTCTGTTTGTTTTTACACGTTTTTTATGCATGTGATATGACCCGAATAAAATTATAACCGATTTAATGAGACCGAACTAATCCAACATCACGATTTACACGTTTAGTCCCTTTTTATCCGTTTCCATAAGTGTTTACCCATTTCTGTTTGTTTTTACACGTTTTTTATGCATGTGATATGACCCGACTAAAATTATAACCTATTTAATGAGACCGAACTAATCCAACAACACGATTTACATGTTTAGTCCCTTTTCATCCATTTCCATACGTTTTACCCATTTCTGTTTGTTTTTACATGTTTTTTTTGCATGTGTTATGACCCGAATAAAATTATAACCGATTTAATGAGACCGAACTAATCCAGCAACACGATTTACACGTTTAGTCCCTTTTCATCCGTTTCCATACATTTTTACCCATTTCTGTTTGTTTTTACACGTTTTTTATGCATGTGTTATGACCCGAATAAAATTATAACCGATTTAAGGAGACCGAACTAATCTAACAACACGATTTACACGTTTAGTCCCTTTTCATCATTTTCCATACGTTTTTACCTATTTATGTTTGTTTTTACACGTTTTTTATGCATGTGTTATGACCCGAATAAAATTATAACCGATTTAATGAGACCGAACTAATCCAACAACACGATTTACACGTTTAGTCCCTTTTCATCCGTTTCCATACGTTTTTACCCATTTTTGTTTGTTTTTACACGTTTTTTATGCATGTGATATGACCCGAATAAAATTATAACCGATTTAATAAGACCGAACTAATCCAACAACACGATTTACACGTTTAGTCCCTTTTCATCCGTTTTCATACGTTCTTACCAATTTCTGATTGTTTTTACACGTTTTCTATGCATGTTTTTCGACCCGAATAAAATTATAACCGATTTAATGAGACCGAACTAATCCAACAATACAATTTACACGTGTAGTCCCTTTTCATCCGTTTTCATACGTTTTTACCCATTTATGTTTGTTTTTACACGTTTTTTATGCATGTGATATGACCCGAATAAAATTATAACCGATTTAATGAGACCGAACTAATCCAACAACACGATTTACACGTTTAGTCCCTTTTCATCCGTTTCCATACGTTTTTACCCATTTCTGTTTGTTTTTACACTTTTTTATGCATGTGATATGACCCGAATAAAATTATAACCGATTTAATGAGACCGAACTAATCCAACAACACAATTTACACGTTTAGTCCCTTTTAATCCGTTTCCATACGTTTTTACTCATTTCTGTTTGTTTTTACACGTTTTTTATGCAAGTGTTATGATCCGAATAAAATTATAACCGATTTAAGGAGACCGAACTAATCCAACAACACGATTAACACGTTTAGTCACTTTTCATCCGTTTCCATACGTTTTTACCCATTTCTGTTTGTTTTTACACGTTTTTTATGCATGTGATATGAACCGAATAAAATTATAAACGATTTAATGAGACCGAACTAATCCAACAACACGATTAACACGTTTAGTCACTTTTCATCCGTTTCCATACGTTTTTACCCATTTCTGTTTGTTTTTACACGTTTTTTATGCATGTGATATGACCCGAATAAAATTATAACCGATTTAACGAGATCGAGCTAATCCAACAACACGATTTACACGTTTAGTCCCTTTTCATCCGTTTCCATACGTTTTTACCCATTTTTGTTTGTTTTTAAACGTTTTTTATGCATGTGATATGACCCGAATAAAATTATAACCGATTTAATGAGACCGAACTAATCCAACAATACGATTTAGACCCGAATAAAATTATAACCGATTTAATGAGACCGAACTAATCCAACAACACGATTTACACGTTAAGTCCCTTTTCATCCGTTTCCATACGTTTTTACCCATTTATGTTTGTTTTTACACGTTTTTTATGCATGTGTTATGACCCGAATAAAATTATAACCGATTTAATGAGACCGAACTAATACAACAACACGATTTACACGTTTAGTCCCTTTTCATCCGTTTTCATACGTTTTTACCCATTTCTGTTTGTTTTTACACATTTTTTATGCATGTGATATTACCCGAATAAAATTATAACCGATTTAACAAGACTGAGCTAATCCAACAACACGATTTACACGTTTAGTCCCTTTTCATCCGTTTCCATATGTTTTTACCCATTTTTGTTTGTTTTTACACGTTTTTTATGCATGTGATATGACCCGAATAAAATTATAACCGATTTAATGAGACCGAACTAATCCAACAATACGATTTAGACCCGAATTAAATTATAACCGATTTAATGAGACCGAACTAATCCAACAACACGATTTACACGTTTAATCCCTTTTCATCCGTTTCTATACGTTTTTATCCCTTTTATGTTTGTTTTTACACGTTTTTTATGCATGTGTTATGACCCGAATAAAATTATAACCGATTTAATGAGACCGAACTAATCCAACAACACGATTTACACGTTTAGTCCCTTTTCATCCGTTTCCATACGTTTTTACCTATTTCTGTTTGTTTTTACACGTTTTTTATGCATGTGATATGACCCGAATAAAATTATAACCGATTTAATGAGACCAAACTAATCCAACATCACGATTTACACGTTTAGTCCCTTTTCATCCGTTTCCATAAGTGTTTACCCATTTCTGTTTGTTTTTACACGTTTTTTATGCATGTGATATGACCCGACTAAAATTATAACCTATTTAATGAGACCGAACTAATCCAACAACACGATTTACACGTTTAGTCCCTTTTCATCAATTTCTATACGTTTTACCCATTTCTGTTTGTTTTTACATGTTTTTTTTGCATGTGTTATGACCCGAATAAAATTATAACCGATTTAATGAGACCGAACTAATCCAGCAACACGATTTACACGTTTAGTCCCTTTTCATCCGTTTCCATACATTTTTACCCATTTCTGTTTGTTTTTACACGTTTTTTATGCATGTGTTATGACCCGAATAAAATTATAACCGATTTAAGGAGACCGAACTAATCTAACAACACGATTTACACGTTTAGTCCCTTTTCATCATTTTCCATACGTTTTTACCTATTTATGTTTGTTTTTACACGTTTTTTTTGCATGTGTTATGACCCGAATAAAATTATAACCGATTTAATGAGACCGAACTAATCCAACAACACGATTTACACGTTTAGTCCCTTTTCATCCGTTTCCATACGTTTTTACCCATTTTTGTTTGTTTTTACACGTTTTTTATGCATGTGATATGACCCGAATAAAATTATAACCGATTTAATGAGACCGAACTAATCCAACAACACGATTTACACGTTTAGTCCCTTTTCATCCGTTTCCATACGTTCTTACCAATTTCTGTATGTTTTTACACGTTTTCTATGCATGTTTTACGACCCGAATAAAATTATAACCGATTTAATGAGACCGAACTAATCCAACAATACAATTTACACGTGTAGTCCATTTTCATCCGTTTCCAAACGTTTTTACCCATTTATGTTTGTTTTTACACGTTTTTTATGCATGTGATATGACCCGAATAAAATTATAACCGATTTAATGAGACCGAACTAATCCAACAACACGATTTACACGTTTAGTCCCTTTTCATCCGTTTCCATACCTTTTTACCCATTTCTGTTTGTTTTTACACTTTTTTTATGCATGTGATATGACCCGTATAAAATTATAACCGATTTAATGAGACCGAACTAATCCAACAACACAATTTACACGTTTAGTCCCTTTTAATCCGTTTCCATACGTTTTTACTCATTTCTGTTTGTTTTTACACGTTTTTTATGCATGTGATATGACCCGAATAAAATTATAACCGATTTAATGAGACCGAACTAATCCAACAACACGATTAACACGATTAGTCACTTTTCATCCGTTTCCATACGTTTTTACCCATTTCTGTTTGTTTTTACACGTTTTTTATGCATGTGATATGAACCGAATAAAATTATAAACGATTTAATGAGACCGAACTAATCCAACAACACGATTAACACATTTAGTCACTTTTCATCCGTTTCCATACGTTTTTACCCATTTCTGTTTGTTTTTACACGTTTTTTATGCATGTGATATGACCCGAATAAAATTATAAACGATTTAACGAGACCGAGCTAATCCAACAACACGATTTACACGTTTAGTCCCTTTTCATCCGTTTCCATACGTTTTTACCCATTTTTGTTTGTTTTTACACGTTTTTTATGCATGTGATATGACCCGAATAAAATTATAACCGATTTAATGAGACCGAACTAATCCAACAATACGATTTAGACCCGAATAAAATTATAACCGATTTAATGAGACCGAACTAATCCAACAACACGATTTACACGTTTAGTCCCTTTTCATCCGTTTCCATACATTTTTACCCATTTATGTTTGTTTTTACACGTTTTTATGCATGTGTTATGACCCGAATAAAATTATAACCGATTTAATGAGACCAAACTAATCCAACAACACGATTTACACGTTTAATCCTTTTTCATCCGTTTCCATACGTTTTTACCCATTTCTGTTTGTTTTTACACATTTTTTATGCATGTGATATGACCCGAATAAAATTATAACCGATTTAATAAGACCGAACTAATCCAACAACACGATTTACACGTTTAGTCCCTTTTCATCCGTTTCCATACGTTTTTACCTATTTCTGTTTGTTTTTACACGTTTTTTATGCATGTGATATGACCCGAATAAAATTATAACCGATTTAATGAGACCGAACTAATCCAACATCACGATTTACACATTTAGTCCCTTTTCATCCGTTTCCATAAGTGTTTACCCATTTCTGTTTGTTTTTACACGTTTTTTATGCATGTGATATGACCCGACTAAAATTATAACCTATTTAATGAGATCGAACTAATCCAACAACACGATTTACACGTTTAGTCCCTTTTCATCAATTTCCATACGTTTTACCCATTTCTGTTTGTTTTTACATGTTTTTTTTGCATGTGTTATGACCCGAATAAAATTATAACCGATTTAATGAGACCGAACTAATCCAGCAACACGATTTACACGTTTAGTCCCTTTTCATCCGTTTCCATACATTTTTACCCATTTCTGTTTGTTTTTACACGTTTTTTATGCATGTGTTATGACCCGAATAAAATTATAACCGATTTAAGGAGACCGAACTAATCTAACAACACGATTTACACGTTTAGTCCCTTTTCATCATTTTCCATACGTTTTTACCTATTTATGTTTGTTTTTACACGTTTTTTATGCATGTGTTATGACCCGAATAAAATTATAACCGATTTAATGAGACCGAACTAATCCAACAACACGATTTACACGTTTAGTCCCTTTTCATCCGTTTCCATACGTTTTTACCCATTTTTGTTTGTTTTTACACGTTTTTTATGCATGTGATATGAGCCGAATAAAATTATAACCGATTTAATGAGACCGAACTAATCTAACAACACGATTTACACGTTTAGTCCCTTTTCATCCGTTTCCATACGTTCTTACCAATTTCTGTATGTTTTTACACGTTTTCTATGCATGTTTTACGACCCGAATAAAATTATAACCGATTTAATGAGACCGAACTAATCCAACAATACAATTTACACGTGTAGTCCATTTTCATCCGTTTCCAAACGTTTTTACCCATTTATGTTTGTTTTTACACGTTTTTTATGCATGTGATATGACCCGAATAAAATTATAACCGATTTAATGAGACCGAACTAATCCAACAACACGATTTACACGTTTAGTCCCTTTTCATCCGTTTCCATACCTTTTTACCCATTTCTGTTTGTTTTTACACTTTTTTTATGCATGTGATATGACCCGTATAAAATTATAACCGATTTAATGAGACCGAACTAATCCAACAACACAATTTACACGTTTAGTCCCTTTTAATCCGTTTCCATACGTTTTTACTCATTTCTGTTTGTTTTTACACGTTTTTTATGCATGTGATATGACCCGAATAAAATTATAACCGATTTAATGAGACCGAACTAATCCAACAACACGATTAACACGATTAGTCACTTTTCATCCGTTTCCATACGTTTTTACCCATTTCTGTTTGTTTTTACACGTTTTTTATGCATGTGATATGAACCGAATAAAATTATAAACGATTTAATGAGACCGAACTAATCCAACAACACGATTAACACATTTAGTCACTTTTCATCCGTTTCCATACGTTTTTACCCATTTCTGTTTGTTTTTACACGTTTTTTATGCATGTGATATGACCCGAATAAAATTATAAACGATTTAACGAGACCGAGCTAATCCAACAACACGATTTACACGTTTAGTCCCTTTTCATCCGTTTCCATACGTTTTTACCCATTTTTGTTTGTTTTTACACGTTTTTTATGCATGTGATATGACCCGAATAAAATTATAACCGATTTAATGAGACCGAACTAATCCAACAATACGATTTAGACCCGAATAAAATTATAACCGATTTAATGAGACCGAACTAATCCAACAACACGATTTACACGTTTAGTCCCTTTTCATCCGTTTCCATACATTTTTACCCATTTATGTTTGTTTTTACACGTTTTTATGCATGTGTTATGACCCGAATAAAATTATAACCGATTTAATGAGACCAAACTAATCCAACAACACGATTTACACGTTTAATCCTTTTTCATCCGTTTCCATACGTTTTTACCCATTTCTGTTTGTTTTTACACATTTTTTATGCATGTGATATGACCCGAATAAAATTATAACCGATTTAACAAGACCGAGCTAATCCAACAACACGATTTACACGTTTAGTCCCTTTTCATCCGTTTCCATACGTTTTTACCCATTTTTGTTTGTTTTTACACGTTTTTTATGCATGTGATATGACCCGAATAAAATTATAACCGATTTAATGAGACTGAACTAATCCAACAATACGATTTAGACCCGAATAAAATTATAACCGATTTAATGAGACCGAACTAATCCAACAACACGATTTACACGTTTAGTCCCTTTTCATCCGTTTCCATACGTTTTTACCCATTTTTGTTTGTTTTTACACGTTTTTTATGCATGTGATATGACCCGAATAAAATTATAACCGATTTAATGAGACCGAACTAATCCAACAACACGATTTACACGTTTAGTCCCTTTTCATCCGTTTCCATACGTTCTTACCAATTTCTGTATGTTTTTACACGTTTTCTATGCATGTTTTACGACCCGAATAAAATTATAACCGATTTAATGAGACCGAACTAATCCAACAATACAATTTACACGTGTAGTCCCTTTTCATCCGTTTCCAAACGTTTTTACCCATTTATGTTTGTTTTTACACGTTTTTTATGCATGTGATATGACCCGAATAAAATTATAACCGATTTAATGAGACCGAACTAATCCAACAACACGATTTACACGTTTAGTCCCTTTTCATCCGTTTCCATACCTTTTTACCCATTTCTGTTTGTTTTTACACGTTTTTTATGCATGTGATATGAACCGAATAAAATTATAAACGATTTAATGAGACCGAACTAATCCAACAACACGATTAACACATTTAGTCACTTTTCATCCGTTTCCATCCGTTTTTACCCATTTCTGTTTGTTTTTACACGTTTTTTATGCATGTGACATGACCCGAATAAAATTATAAACGATTTAACGAGACCGAGCTAATCCAACAACACGATTTACACGTTTAGTCCCTTTTCATCCGTTTCCATACGTTTTTACCCATTTTTGTTTGTTTTTACACGTTTTTTATGCATGTGATATGACCCGAATAAAATTATAACCGATTTAATGAGACCGAACTAATCCAACAATACGATTTAGACCCGAATAAAATTATAACCGATTTAATGAGACCGAACTAATCCAACAACACGATTTACACGTTTAGTCCCTTTTCATCCGTTTCCATACATTTTTACCCATTTATGTTTGTTTTTACACGTTTTTATGCATGTGTTATGACCCGAATAAAATTATAACCGATTTAATGAGACCAAACTAATCCAACAACACGATTTACACGTTTAATTCTTTTTCATCCGTTTCCATACGTTTTTACCCATTTCTGTTTGTTTTTACACATTTTTTATGCATGTGATATGACCCGAATAAAATTATAACCGATTTAATAAGACCGAACTAATCCAACAACACGATTTACACGTTTAGTCCCTTTTCATCCGTTTCCATACGTTTTTACCTATTTCTGTTTGTTTTTACACGTTTTTTATGCATGTGATATGACCCGAATAAAATTATAACCGATTTAATGAGACCGAACTAATCCAACATCACGATTTACACGTTTAGTCCCTTTTCATCCGTTTCCATAAGTGTTTACCCATTTCTGTTTGTTTTTACACGTTTTTTATGCATGTGATATGACCCGACTAAAATTATAACCTATTTAATGAGACCAAACTAATCCAACAACACGATTTACACGTTTAGTCCCTTTTCATCAATTTCCATACGTTTTACCCATTTCTGTTTGTTTTTACATGTTTTTTTTGCATGTGTTATGACCCGAATAAAATTATAACCGATTTAATGAGACCGAACTAATCCAGCAACACGATTTACACGTTTAGTCCCTTTTCATCCGTTTCCATACATTTTTACCCATTTCTGTTTGTTTTTACACGTTTTTTATGCATGTGTTATGACCCGAATAAAATTATAACCGATTTAAGGAGACCGAACTAATCTAACAACACGATTTACACGTTTAGTCCCTTTTCATCATTTTCCATACGTTTTTACCTATTTATGTTTGTTTTTACACGTTTTTTATGCATGTGTTATGACCCGAATAAAATTATAACCGATTTAATGAGACCGAACTAATCCAACAACACGATTTACACGTTTAGTCCCTTTTCATCCGTTTCCATACGTTTTTACCCATTTTTGTTTGTTTTTACACGTTTTTTATGCATGTGATATGAGCCGAATAAAATTATAACCGATTTAATGAGACCGAACTAATCCAACAACACGATTTACACGTTTAGTCCCTTTTCATCCGTTTCCATACGTTCTTACCAATTTCTGTATGTTTTTACACGTTTTCTATGCATGTTTTACGACCCGAATAAAATTATAACCGATTTAATGAGACCGAACTAATCCAACAATACAATTTACACGTGTAGTCCATTTTCATCCGTTTCCAAACGTTTTTACCCATTTATGTTTGTTTTTACAGGTTTTTTATGCATGTGATATGACCCGAATAAAATTATAACCGATTTAATGAGACCGAACTAATCCAACAACACGATTTACACGTTTAGTCCCTTTTCATCCGTTTCCATACCTTTTTACCCATTTCTGTTTGTTTTCACACTTTTTTTATGCATGTGATATGACCCGTATAAAATTATAACCGATTTAATGAGACCGAACTAATCCAACAACACAATTTACACGTTTAGTCCCTTTTAATCCGTTTCCATACGTTTTTACTCATTTCTGTTTGTTTTTACACGTTTTTTATGCATGTGATATGACCCGAATAAAATTATAACCGATTTAATGAGACCGAACTAATCCAACAACACGATTAACACGATTAGTCACTTTTCATCCGTTTCCATACGTTTTTACCCATTTCTGTTTGTTTTTACACGTTTTTTATGCATGTGATATGAACCGAATAAAATTATAAACGATTTAATGAGACCGAACTAATCCAACAACACGATTAACACATTTAGTCACTTTTCATCCGTTTCCATACGTTTTTACCCATTTCTGTTTGTTTTTACACGTTTTTTATGCATGTGATATGACCCGAATAAAATTATAAACGATTTAACGAGACCGAGCTAATCCAACAACACGATTTACACGTTTAGTCCCTTTTCATCCGTTTCCATACGTTTTTACCCATTTTTGTTTGTTTTTACACGTTTTTTATGCATGTGATATGACCCGAATAAAATTATAACCGATTTAATGAGACCGAACTAATCCAACAATACGATTTAGACCCGAATAAAATTATAACCGATTTAATGAGACCGAACTAATCCAACAACACGATTTACACGTTTAGTCCCTTTTCATCCGTTTCCATACATTTTTACCCATTTATGTTTGTTTTTACACGTTTTTATGCATGTGTTATGACCCGAATAAAATTATAACCGATTTAATGAGACCAAACTAATCCAACAACACGATTTACACGTTTAATCCTTTTTCATCCGTTTCCATACGTTTTTACCCATTTCTGTTTGTTTTTACACATTTTTTATGCATGTGATATGACCCGAATAAAATTATAACCGATTTAACAAGACCGAGCTAATCCAACAACACGATTTACACGTTTAGTCCCTTTTCATCCGTTTCCATACGTTTTTACCCATTTTTGTTTGTTTTTACACGTTTTTTATGCATGTGATATGACCCGAATAAAATTATAACCGATTTAATGAGACTGAACTAATCCAACAATACGATTTAGACCCGAATAAAATTATAACCGATTTAATGAGACCGAACTAATCCAACAACACGATTTACACGTTTAGTCCCTTTTCATCCGTTTCCATACGTTTTTACCCATTTTTGTTTGTTTTTACACGTTTTTTATGCATGTGATATGACCCGAATAAAATTATAACCGATTTAATGAGACCGAACTAATCCAACAACACGATTTACACGTTTAGTCCCTTTTCATCCGTTTCCATACGTTCTTACCAATTTCTGTATGTTTTTACACGTTTTCTATGCATGTTTTACGACCCGAATAAAATTATAACCGATTTAATGAGACCGAACTAATCCAACAATACAATTTACACGTGTAGTCCCTTTTCATCCGTTTCCAAACGTTTTTACCCATTTATGTTTGTTTTTACACGTTTTTTATGCATGTGATATGACCCGAATAAAATTATAACCGATTTAATGAGACCGAACTAATCCAACAACACGATTTACACGTTTAGTCCCTTTTCATCCGTTTCCATACCTTTTTACCCATTTCTGTTTGTTTTTACACTTTTTTTATGCATGTGATATGACCCGTATAAAATTATAACCGATTTAATGAGACCGAACTAATCCAACAACACAATTTACACGTTTAGTCCCTTTTAATCCGTTTCCATACGTTTTTACTCATTTCTGTTTGTTTTTACACGTTTTTTATGCATGTGATATGACCCGAATAAAATTATAACCGATTTAATGAGACCGAACTAATCCAACAACACGATTAACACGATTAGTCACTTTTCATCCGTTTCCAAACGTTTTTACCCATTTCTATTTGTTTTTACACGTTTTTTATGCATGTGATATGAACCGAATAAAATTATAAACGATTTAATGAGACCGAACTAATCCAACAACACGATTAACACATTTAGTCACTTTTCATCCGTTTCCATACGTTTTTACCCATTTCTGTTTGTTTTTACACGTTTTTTATGCATGTGATATGACCCGAATAAAATTATAACCGATTTAACGAGACCGAGCTAATCCAACAACACGATTTACACGTTTAGTCCCTTTTCATCCGTTTCCATACGTTTTTACCCATTTTTGTTTGTTTTTACACGTTTTTTATGCATGTGATATGACCCGAATAAAATTATAACCGATTTAATGAGACCGAACTAATCCAACAATACGATTTAGACCCGAATAAAATTATAACCGATTTAATGAGACCGAACTAATCCAACAACACGATTTACACGTTTAGTCCCTTTTCATCCGTTTCCATACATTTTTACCCATTTATGTTTGTTTTTACACGTTTTTATGCATGTGTTATGACCCGAATAAAATTATAACCGATTTAATGAGACCGAACTAATCCAACAACACGATTTACACGTTTAGTCCCTTTTCATCCGTTTCCATACCTTTTTACCCATTTCTGTTTGTTTTTACACTTTTTTTATGCATGTGATATGACCCGTATAAAATTATAACCGATTTAATGAGACCGAACTAATCCAACAACACAATTTACACGTTTAGTCCCTTTTAATCCGTTTCCATACGTTTTTACTCATTTCTGTTTGTTTTTACACGTTTTTTATGCATGTGATATGACCCGAATAAAATTATAACCGATTTAATGAGACCGAACTAATCCAACAACACGATTAACACGATTAGTCACTTTTCATCCGTTTCCATACGTTTTTACCCATTTCTGTTTGTTTTTACACGTTTTTTATGCATGTGATATGAACCGAATAAAATTATAAACGATTTAATGAGACCGAACTAATCCAACAACACGATTAACACATTTAGTCACTTTTCATCCGTTTCCATACGTTTTTACCCATTTCTGTTTGTTTTTACACGTTTTTTATGCATGTGATATGACCCGAATAAAATTATAACCGATTTAACGAGACCGAGCTAATCCAACAACTCGATTTACACGTTTAGTCCCTTTTCATCCGTTTCCATACGTTTTTACCCATTTTTGTTTGTTTTTACACGTTTTTTATGCATGTGATATGACCCGAATAAAATTATAACCGATTTAATGAGACCGAACTAATCCAACAATACGATTTAGACCCGAATAAAATTATAACCGATTTAATGAGACCGAACTAATCCAACAACACGATTTACACGTTTAGTCCCTTTTCATCCGTTTCCATACATTTTTACCCATTTATGTTTGTTTTTACACGTTTTTATGCATGTGTTATGACCCGAATAAAATTATAACCGATTTAATGAGACCAAACTAATCCAACAACACGATTTACACGTTTAATCCTTTTTCATCCGTTTCCATACGTTTTTACCCATTTCTGTTTGTTTTTACACATTTTTTATGCATGTGATATGACCCGAATAAAATTATAACCGATTTAACAAGACCGAGCTAATCCAACAACACGATTTACACGTTTAGTCCATTTTCATCCGTTTCCATACGTTTTTACCCATTTTTGTTTGTTTTTACACGTTTTTTATGCATGTGATATGACCCGAATAAAATTATAACCGATTTAATGAGACTGAACTAATCCAACAATACGATTTAGACCCGAATAAAATTATAACCGATTTAATGAGACCGAACTAATCCAACAACACGATTTACACGTTTAGTCCCTTTTCATCCGTTTCCATACGTTTTTACCCATTTATGTTTGTTTTTACACGTTTTTTATGCATGTGTTATGACCCGAATAAAATTATAACCGATTTAATGAGACCGAACTAATCCAACAACACGATTTACACGTTTAGTCCCTTTTCATCTGTTTCCATATGTTTTTACCTATTTCTGTTTGTTTTTACACGTTTTTTATGCATGTGATATGACCCGAATAAAATTATAACCGATTTAATGAGACCGAACTAATCCAACATAACGATTTACACGTTTAGTCCCTTTTCATCCGTTTCCATAAGTTTTTACCCATTTCTGTTTGTTTTTACACGTTTTTTATGCATGTGATATGACCCGACTAAAATTATAACCTATTTAATGAGACCGAACTAATTCAACAACACGATTTACACGTTTAGTCCCTTTTCATCCATTTCTATACGTTTTACCCATTTCTGTTTGTTTTTACACGTTTTTTATGCATGTGTTATGACCCGAATAAAATTATAACCGATTTAATGAGACCGAACTAATCCAACAACACGATTTACACGTTTAGTCCCTTTTCATCTGTTTCCATACATTTTTACCCATTTCTGTTTGTTTTTACACGTTTTTTATGCATGTGTTATGACCCGAATAAAATTATAACCGATTTGTTAGAAACTTTTTAAGTCTTTCTTTTATAACTTTGACCTTAAATATTTATATTTTGTGTTGTATAATATTTGATAAAAATACATTTAAATTAAAACACAATCCATCCATCTAAATGTATTATATAACACAAGATAGAAAACTTATGGTGAAAGTTGTAAAAGAAAGACTTAAAGGGTAAAACAACAACAATATTAATACTTAGTATTTATCATCATCTATGATTACTATTTTAACTTTTAATTACTCTCCTCGGTTTTCTGATCGAAGAAGCCGCCTGACTCAATAGTACTCATGATCTTGGAGAAAAGAAAAGTATTTTGCGTTCATAAGCGAATTTTTTTGAAAATAATTTACAAGAATTTGGAGCCAAAATGTAGGATACTCATAATCTTAAACACGTATGGTTCTTGTGATTGTGGTTCGAATTAAGATGATAGAGGAAGGAGAAATATAATAGTTTAGTGAGAGAAATAGAGGTTGGGAGCCTTAGAGAGAGAAACACACATATATTAGATTGAACTATGTGAAAGGTCCAACCCTCTCCCTTGGGTGGGAGAGGGTATTTATACTACAATACTTGGTGCTCCATGAAACGAGCTGTAGAGTGAGCTGACAAAGGGTAAAGACCCGACCCACTCTACGAATACTATTTACATATATTAACTACTAATAAGCTACGTACTAACTATAATAAGGATAATTCTATGAGCTACGTAATGCTTAGCAATACTTGGGGTGACCGAGTCTTTAACTGAATAATCGTATTCCTAACAATCTCCCCCTAAGGGAGGTCACCCCAGAAGATAAGCACAGAATTCTTGCATCCTTGAAATCTTGTAGCTCGTAGACTTTGATTCTTCAAACATGTCTTCATACATTCAGCAACAGACTCTAGATGACTTGTTCAGTGAGTTGGATGATCTTTGGCATTACTTCGAGTTCATCATCCAAGTGAGTATCTGCAAGTCATCTTTGAGTAGTAATGTCTCCATGTGATTTGAACATCATTGTGTTGGCATGCTCACACTTTTCTGGATCATGATCTTCTGCATCAGAGTTGTGGAAGCATAAATGAAGCCCAACCAATGATCATGATTTCTTAGATTGTGAAGTTAAAGTGTGAGCATGTGTTGATGGATCAGCATCTTTTCAGCAATCAACCGCAACAGTCAGAAATTCCTGCAAGTAGACAGTTAGCAACAAATCATCCGGTACTTATAGGTTTGGAAATAGAGATTGTCAACAGCATAGTGTGATGACTCCTTCTAATCCTAACAAAGACCGTTCCCAATCGGCAAACCCCCGTGAGGATTTACACGATCTACCTAAGTAAATCAACGACTGGGTGAGTCGCTGGAGTACTCTCCACGACTGTAGACCATTGGTAACCGCCGCGACCACTAAGCGTAATCCACAAGGAATTACCTAAGTGACCTACTTTCAGGGCTGCTTGATGTTGACCCTGGCAGGAATTTCCATTCAATCACTGGGAGATACTAAAGCAACATCCCTCATAAATGTTCTGGCAGATTGCTAAGATCTGCGTAGGACTCATAAGTTTACCACTGGTGTCCTTAATGTTGAACAATCAAGGTAGAAATATCACGTGTTCCTATGAGATCTTAGTATGCATCTCGAGGCTCTAGACTCAATAAGTGCATTTGGTTTTCCTATGCGGAGATTAGGGAGAGGTCTCCTGCTTCAATATCAACCATCTCTAAGAGATACGTTGATAGTTTACACCGGTTCCCCGTGAGAATGAAACAAGTCCTTTTGAGAGAACTTGAGTGGCTAGAAGGTTTAGTGCAGTGCGTCACTGGGTCCATGACGTCTTGTCTTCAATACCGGTGTTACCTTGGTAACCACCAGTAGCATATGTATTGAACCCGGTTTCTGCCCTAAGGTTGAATAATTGGAGGGCTATTTCTTTTCACCCTTTCTCATTTCATTTCTTTTTAATTCTTCAACCCCTTCTTTCTCCATTCTCACATTTCTCCTTTTTTCATAATCATACCTACGGACTTTCTAATACTATCTATTGGGTATTGTCCATGGGTAGATCCCTCCGGCTCTGGCGGATCATAGGATGGTTTTCCTAACCTTAGCCACCTTATAACTTCATGACTATCCTATGTTGCCATACACCAAATCATTGAAAATTCTCTCAACATGTTTATGATTAAGAAACACATTTTGTTAACACATTGAGAGTTTTGCCATTTTCAAATGCTCCCCCTTAACATGTGCTCATAAGTTTTGATTTGAAAATTTACACATGTCGGGAAGAGTTGCACTTTAGAATTGATCCACCTTTAGTAAACATGAACAGGCATTCGAGACACGCTTACATCACTAGTTAAACTAGCTTGAAATTATTACCCGGCCTGGTTAAGTCCACAAAGGTTTCTCGAAACGGTATACTCTACTCAGACAAGTCCTCTTCGAGACACGCTTACATCACTGGTTAACCCAGCTTGAAGTTATTACCCGGCCAGGACTAGTCCTTTCGATTGATGACGGTTTTTGTTTCGTCAATTCATTGGTTAAGTCTGAGACTCGATCTCATAAGATGCAAGGATCCTTTTTCACAAATCATTTGCTCCCCCTCAATATGTGCATTGATATACAAAAGAGTTTAGCACATATAGGAAAGCATTCATAGCATTTATTAAGGTTCAACACATCACATTTTAATCAGATTTTCATATTTAAATCACATTTTCTCCCCCGATCAAAAATTTCAAACCATTTGAGATTTGTGATCCCAAGTGATTTAAATAAGTTTAAAGATTTTGGGAGAAAGATGTGTCAGATTTAAGAATGACTGATTTTGAGACGATACATTTGCTCCCCCTCAATCCTTGAGGGAGCATGTTATGTGTTAGAGATGATGAGTTTATAAATGATTTAGAGTTCAACGAGAAACTCATGAAATAAAAAAATCATGTACTAACACATAACATTTGATACCACACTACTTATGACGCACAAGATAACTGGTGGTGATGGTGAAAGAGTTGTTGTCGTTGTTGCAATCGATGTTGTTTTTGTGGTGAAATCAAAGCCAGCCAATGAAGTTTGAACATCTGATCAAATGGTTAGAGCAGGAGCAGGCACATTCACATCAGCCATGGAATCTGCATAAGAGTATCAACAAAGATATGCATACATACAGATTCACTCTTAATTAACTGCAACCACGTAGCTGCAAGCCTATTCATAATACCAAATTCATAACATGATCAAAGAACATTCAAGCAACTCATCAAAATGCTATCTAGCATGAAGAGAAACTAGCAATCATGAACATTCATTGCAAGTTTGTATCAGACATAAGCAACAATCACTAACATAGCAATTCACGCATATTTTCAACATTCAAATCAGGAGCTTAGGAAAAAGATTCTAACCCGGTAACTACATACCTAAGCAAATCCTGAGAACACGAACACATAATCAGCAACAATCAAACAATTATCAGCAAACAGCAAACGAAACACAATCAATCAGATTATACGAATGCCAGAGGAGAGAACAAGAGCATCAGACACAATGGTTTCCTAACATCATTAAGATTTTGGATTAAAACGTATTTAGGGGATTAAGCGAGGAAACCAACGTGAGACAAATGGACCTTTTAGTTACATAAAGCTAGGAAACTATACGCAAATAGCACATAATGCCCTAAACTTTCTAACAACTAACACATTTGGCCATTTAAGATAAAGCTTAGCAAGTTCCTCTTCAACTAATACCCTATTAACTACAAAACCTTTTATAACAATTATGAGACAACCAAGAAATCCGTTTGTTGATAAAAATTGGAAATCACTCTCCCCCTCAATTGATGACCCATTGTCATTAATTGAGTGACAAATTGTATGAAGTGTCTAAGACTGATTGATTTACAAACAACACGTTACCACCATGTATTACTCAAATAATTTTCCGAAGAATCATAGAATGAAAATCATTTGCATACAAAGAAGACTTCTCTTCTTATACCAGAAATAATGCACTTAAACGTACATTAGATCGGAGAAACATGGATATAAAGTAATCCATGCCCAGGTGAACTTCACCCGGTAAAAGGAACAACCGTCTTGTTGGCGACGTGTTTTCCCATTTTGAAAAACGGGTTGCTATCTGAAGTAATAGCAAACCAAAGTTTTGAAGTCCGGGTGACAGTCTGAAATGACTGCAAGCCATTTTTTGAAGAATATTTTGAGAAACGACATGTTTTAAAAAAAACTTTATTAGAAACCGAAAAACTCTTGCTCAAGCATATGTATGTTTCCGTGTCATTATTGAATGACATTTCTAGAAACGTACATAATATTGATTACACAAGAGACATGTCGTGAGAAGAATATTTTTGGATTTTTATGATTTTTCTGATATTTATGGGTTTTATAGGTTTTATATTTTTCTGTTTTCTATATGGTATAAGATATATACAAGGATATGTGAAGCAAAACCATTTCTCCTCATTTTCTTCCTAAAGACGTTAGAGAGATACTGGCGAAGGACTCTTAATTCCAAAGCGCTGGAGAACAAATGGAAATCGTTCTCTTGAGAGAGCCTTAGTGAAGAAATCTGCCAGCCGAAATTCTGTCCTCACGAAGTAAAGTTCCACTACCCCATTCTCATCTTATTTTACCACACCTTAGGAGAATCCGTTTCCCAGGAGAAACTTTGACAATGTATCAAACCATGCCCTAGGCGTCTGTTTTAGGACAAAGAGAGCCCTTTTCAGACGATAGACATGGTTAGGATGATCAAAATATACAAATCTTTCCGGTTGACAGAAATAAAGAACTTTATTCAGCTCGCCATTTAGAAATGCAATTTTCATATCCATTTGATAAACCGTCATGTTCTGACTTGCAGCATTGGCGAGAAACATTCTGATAGCTTCAATACGAACAACCAGAGCGAAATATTCCTCTAAATTAATGCCTTCCTGTAAACGATATCCCTTAGCAGCAAGCCTTGCCTTGTTTTCAAAACGACATAATGCTCATCAAGTTTCACTTTGAAGATCCACTTAGAGCTATAATCATTGCACAGTCTGGAGGTAGTAACAATTCCCATACTTCAAGTCGATCGAAAGTGTGAGCTTCATCTTGCATCGCATTAACCCAACAATCTTTAGAGATAGCAGTCTTGGAATCTTTGGGTTTGAATTTGGATAGTATGGAATTATAACAGCACCACAAGGCATGGGTGGTAAGTATCCTTAGTGTGAACACCGTTTGAGAAGGATATCCAATTATGTTGTCAATCGGATGATCCTATATTCATCTTCTGAGATGTTCATGTGGATGTAAGTAGGAACATGAAGAAGCCGTGTTTGTATTCCCTGAAGAGGATGTCTCAGAAGAAGATTCATAAGCAAACAGGTTTTAGTATGGGGCATCTTTAAGAGGAGCTAATGAATTTACTTCAAAAGAATTGTCGACTGCAGTGCCTTGATGTACCGAAGGAGATTGAAGGTTTGACGATGATGGTGAGTAACTTGCAGATTGAGCATCTTGATCAATTCAAAGAGACACTGATGGACCATTTGAGTTGTACAGAACTGGAGCAGCGGCAGCTGGTGGTGTAAGTGAATCATCAGTAGGTGTCTCGAAGTATTCATCAAACGTTTGGTCAAACTATATCTTCAAATGCTCACTTGTGGGTGGTACATAAGGTACATGCAGGAGTGGGATTCTGTACAAGACCTGAACTGAATGGTTCAGGAGACAAAAGTTTAGACGCGGGTCCTGCACTGATGTGTACAGGAGCCATGTGCTCAGTCAGCTCAACGAATGTGACGTGAACGGTTTCCAGGATTTATCGGGTTCGTTTGTTGTAGACTCGGTATCCCTTACTATCTGGAGCGTAACCAATGCAGAATCCAATACCAGGTTTAGCTTATAACATTCCCAGATCTTGACTGTCATTTTGTAGGGTAGCATAAAGCACCAAACACAAATAGAGAGGAGAGATCCGGTTACTTGCCATATATCAGCTAATATGGAGTTTTGTTGTGAAGAGTATGAATCAAGTATCGGTTTTCGGTGTAACAAGCTGTAGCATATTGCTTCCGCCCATAGGATCATCGGTGCCTTGGAGAAGTAGAACGAGTTGTTTGTTGATAACCTTCGTTCCATTGTTTGTCCAAATGATTCTGACGGTTATGTGAGTCTTACTAGCAGTTGTTTGATGAGTTTTATGATAACTTCTGGAGTCACGTCCTTGGTTCTCAAAAACTTTACCCATGTAACCCGAGAGTATTCGTCGACAACAACGAGTACACATTACATCCCATTTATACTCTTCACACTTATTGGTCTGCCTGGGTCCATGTGAAGGGTGTAAAGAACATCCATGTTGGTGTTGACAATTTTAGGTTTGTGAGTATGCTCCTTTCGTTTACCCAGTTAACAAGCCGAATGAAGTTCCTTTTTGAACTTTAATCTGGGTAGACCTCGCACCAAAATCCTTTAAGAAGATCAACACCATCCAATTCTCTGATGACGCATGTGTAATTTCTGAAGGCAATCTTCAAGATCGGACTCAAGATATTGACCAACAGAGAACAAATTATACTCAAGTCCTTCCACGTAGTATACCCAGGAAATTAGCTGTCACCAGAAACATAATCTCCATAACACATAATTACCCCAAAATGGTAGTTCCCGAATCTAACTGTCCCGATAAACTTATTCACGAAATTCTCGAGCCCCGAGCGATCCCCAATCATATGTTTAGAGCAGCCTGAGTCCAAATATCAAAGGACGAAAAATACGACCTGCATTTGGAAACAGACGAGAGCAGAAAATTTGGAGTGTCGGATCCCCAATTTGAGTTGGGTTCCAATTGGTTAGTATAAACAAGTTCTGGAGTCACTGAGACCTTAGGTGCATTCGTTTCAATGGTGGAAATTTCACTAGTAGATGCAATGGGCCTAGTTAAAGGACATTGGGTCTCCAAAGGGAAGGTTCTACCAGTTGGCTTCCATTCCTTAATAGGCACTACTTTAGAATTAGTTATCCTAGTTAAAGGGCACTGTTCTCCTAAAGTGAATTTCCTTCCAGTGGGCTTCCATTGATAACCAACATTGGCAAACAGTTTACCTGTTGCTTTCCAAATTTGCTTACTTTGTTTAGCTCTCCAAACTTTCTTAACTGGGGTTTTGTTAAACGACTTCAGAAATTTCTCAACACATTTATCATGATTACTTGAAATTATGCATTCATTACATGTTTTGCAACGTGAATTAGGTTTTGAATTATGACTCATTTTGCTCAAGTTGGACTTAATGTTCCTCATGTGGTCGTCTACTTTCTTTTTAGGAACACTTTTAGCAGGTGAAGTCCTATAATTCCTTCTATTTCTCTTTGGTTTAGACTCTCTAGCTTTAGTGTTACTATTTACTCCTGTAGACGGACTAATGGGAATTTTAGTCTTTTTCACTTCCGGTTGCTGAACATGTTTTGATGTGTTGGGATCTGAAGTTTCCAAGGGTACCTCAAAGGTAACATGCTTGTTCTTAGTCATAGATGATGATGCAGTAGACCTATCTTGCTTGCTATCAATTTTAGGACATGTACCAATAGCATATTCTAAGAGTTCCTGAGATCTATTAGTGAGAAAGCAGGCACCTACAATAGCATCATCAAGTGGTTCTGCTATCCTATCCTCTTCAATGGTTTCACGAAGCAAATCAAGGCACTCCTTAAGATGTTTAAGATAGTCACTATGAACCAACTTATTATTCCTAAGGGGAAGAGGAATATACACAGCATCACAAGTATACTTCTTACAAGCAGAAACCTTTTGAACAATATTATCACAATTGATGATTGGCATTTTCCCTTTTGCCAGAGTCTTTAGATTCTCAATCTCTTTAAGCAAAGAAGTTATCTTTTCATTGTTTATATCACGTGTGATCTTAATTGAATCGTATAACTCTTTGTAATGTTGTTTGACTTTTGAATTTTCAGCACGAAACCAATCATTTTCATGTTGCAATTTATTGATGGTATCTTGAAATTGAAAATTCTGAGAATCTATAGACTGTGGTTTTTGGGTGCCAATCACATCACACTTGTTTGACTTCAATTGGGCAATTTGGACCCTCAGGTTCCGAATCGTGTTAGTGTGAGCTTGAATCTTTTCATCACGTTTGGCTAATTCAAAATATGCATCAAATTCAGGAGCATCCGAAGATGTCTTGGCATTTGAGATTTTAGTACTTTCTTCTAAATGTTGATACTTTAATTGCAAATTAAGATTATCAACCTCTAGTTTTGACAAATGTCTGACCATGTTATCATGGTCATCGTTTTGAATTTTCTCACACAATTTTAAATTCTCCCCCTCAAGCTCAACAACACGATTCTGGAGAGCGGTCAATGCAATAGACATCTCATGAAATTGGCAGGCAGATAACATAGAATCAGTAGCAGTATAAAATACGTCCTGAGCAACACATTTAGTAATCAAATTCTCATTCATGATGAGAATATTTTTCCTCGCAACTTCACTGCATTTAAGATCAATTGCCAATTGTTTACCCTCATTTTCCACATCATTAAAAACCTTTTTCATTTGAGTCACATCATCATAAATGGTATTTTTAAGGCCCTCAAAATGTTCTTTGAGAAGTTTGAAAAATGGCATGACTTCAGTTAGGTAACATTGTTTTGTTTGCTCAAAACCTCTTTCCCCTTCAGTAAAACCCGTTGGTGTTATTCTCTTTTTACATGTTTTGTCAAAATCAACGAATAATTGACCAAGGACATATAAGGCAATTAGTGTATTATTTTGCGTGGGGAGAGTGAAAGGTACAAGGTGCCTAGGTGTGTTCAGGGGGTAAGCAGTTGGGTGAGCAATTCTAAACATAGTGCGTGTGTTACCTACAACTCTTTCAGCTTTCAATTTTTCTATGTCTATGTTCCAGAAGACTTGCTCTGGAGTAAATTTCTTTTGTGGGACAAAGATAGCTAATTGATTATCTTCAGAGTAATCATAATTGTACAAGATTTTATTAGCTATGCACTGGGGATCCCTTAATTTCTCAGCAAGTTTTTCTCTGGTTCTATCTTCTATCTCATTGCCCTCATCATCAGATGTAGCATCAGGTGGGGCATGATTAGGCTCAAGCATAATGTTTGCATCATATAATGCCGGTTGAGCACCTATACCGCTTCTAAGGAAATTGGCTTTTGGCTTAGTAGAATCCTTCTCACTATGATCATCACTCAACTTCCTATGTTTATGCATCATTTGAGCAGTTTGAATGGTTTGGCCTTGCGTGTATAACTTATCCTCAAGTTTGTTTTTCAGCATTTTAAGACTAGAGAAATCATTTAGGAGTTTTGTTTCCTTCTCTTTGAAATCATGTTTGAGTGTGTTTAAACCTTTTTGAATCTCTTGTTTTTGTTTAACAGTTTGATCCAATTGTTTTTGCAAAGATTGTAACTCCTTTTTCAATGTTTCTCGCTTAAGATTATTTTCAGATATATATGCACGCATTTGCCATTCCATGTTCTGCTCACGTCCAGTGAGTTCAAATCTAGCACGTTGTTCGTACATAGCCACTTGATCCTTAAGGATATTAAATCTAGTGGTCAAGGAGTCATCAGGGTTATAGGCAGTGTACTCATGCACGACACAATCATCTTTTAAAACAGAAGATGCACTACATTGTACAACAGACACTTCATTGTGTTTCATATGTTGTTCACATGGGTCAACATTGCTATTTCCCATGTCAACGACATCTGAATCGACATTGTTTGTCGGTTGTACTTTGTTAGGAATCTTTTGTTCATCAACAATGTTACACAGTTCGAGTACCTTAGCACATGACACATGTTCTTTTACCGGTCTGATATCTGCATCCACATCACGTGTAAGAGTCATTGAACTGTTCGTTGTGTCAAGCTTTTCAGTCTCTGATCCTCTGCCTTCGATGATAACTGACCCAGCATTCGATGCTTTGCCCGAATCCACACTACCATCACATGGTTGCCCCCGACATGCCATCACTTTGTCTTCATACTTGTGCTCGTGCTTTGCTCTTTCCATAATGTACTCTTTCACATTACCCATGAGTTGGAGTAGTGTGACTCTGGACACGTCAACTTCAATTCCCGTATGAGTCGCAAAGCTCTTTTTCGTCATTTGACACTCATGATCATACTCCTCAGTGAATCGTGAATCAATGAACGCTTGGAGTTGGTTGTTGATCACACAGAATGCAGCCATAGAACTACCTTCAGAAAATTCACCTGTATCAAGTTGTTGTTGAAGTTGATCTAAGTGTAGAATCATTTTGACTGTGAAGGTCTCAACATTTTGACCAAAAAGTGTTGCGAATGCACGATTGAAACCTCCCAAGTATCCAGGTTTTGCAAAGAGAACCTTGAGATGTGTATGGAGTGATCGAAAACATTCAATGCGACTATTCTTTGCATTATCGGGCAATTTAATTGGCTGATGAAGCACATTATCATTAGAATTCGAGCACGAAGATTCCATAGCAGTGATTGTATGTTAAGAGTGGTGATTGTTAGTTTTGACAAGGTTATATGTTGTTTAGTTGTGATCTTGGTTCGGTTGATGCAAGTTTTTACGGTGAAATTATTGGTCTGAAAACTTAAAACCTCAATAACTTCACTCCGGAGGTGATTTGGGCCTCGAAAAATTCGTTTCACGACTTCGTGGTTAAACCTCATAATATTCAGCCTGTTCCGGACGTTTTGACAGCTAATTCGCTGAAAACGGAGTTACGGTTCAAAAGTTATGACCGTTTGAAGTTTCGACGTAAAAAGTCAACTATGGTCAAACAGAGTTAACCGCAGGACCAGGCAAGGTAACCGCAGGAAAGGTAACCACAAGGTGAGTTAACCACAAGATGAGATAACCGCAGGAAGTTAACCGCAGGAGAGATAACCACAAAGATCTAACCGCAAACCACTTAATCGCAGAAAACTTAACCGCAGAAAACTAACCGCAAACCACTTAACCGCAGAAAACTTAACCGCAGAAAACTAACCGCAAACCACTTAACCGCAAACAACTTAACCGCAGAAAACTTAACCGCAAACCACTTAACTGCAAAAAAAACTTAACCGCAGAAAACTAACCGCAAACCACTTAACCGCAAGAGCTAATCGCAGTACACAAAAATCCAAATCTGTCACTTTCCTTGCGATTTGTTTGTATTCCCAAAATAGTAATCACAGCAAACTAACCGCAGAAATCAGAAACTAAACGCAGATAAGCAATGTAACAGTAGACTTAAACGCAACTATGAAATACGCCCAAAATCAAGTCCAAACTTCAAATAGATTAAAGATATGGTATAGCCAACTGAAACACAATGTTCAACTAACACCTATGATCATAAAAGTACATCACTAACATGTCAAATAACACAAGAAAGATCAAACCAAGCCAAGAACCATTCGAACCAAATAAAGTCACAAAACCAAGCACCAAATTCGAGCACAAACCAATCCCTAGGATGTAACCATGGCTCTTGATACCAATTATAGGATACTCATAATCTTAAACACGTATGGTTCTTGTGATTGTGGTTCGAATTAAGATGAAAGAGGAAGGAGAAATATAATAGTTTAGTGAGAGAAATAGAGGTTGGGAGCCTTAGAGAGAGAAACACACATATATTAGATTGAACTATGTGAAAGGTCCAACCCTCTCCCTTGGGTGGGAGAGGGTATTTATACTACAATACTTGGTGCTCCATGAAACGAGCTGTAGAGTGAGCTGACAGAGGGTAAAGACCCGACCCACTCTACGAATACTATTTACATATATTAACTACTAATAAGCTACGTACTAACTATAATAAGGATAATTCTACGAGCTACGTAATGCTTAGCAATACTTGGGGTGACCGAGTCTTTAACTGAATAATCGTATTCCTAACACAAAATTTCGATCCAAAATTTTTAAATCACCTAATTATTTGGCATTTAACATAAATAAGAGCCCATATTCATGAAAATACTCTGTTTTGTCTCATAATTAAACTAAACACTGCAACCAAAACATAAAAATCAAATCTTCAATCACCATTACTCTCCAAGCCAGAATCATTTTCTTGTACACATTGTTGCTCAAGAGTCGTCATGGAAATGGTTGAAGACACTGATACTGATATTTTGTTTCCAGATAATGAAGCTGATGTTAAGACAATACAGTATGGGGACAAAACATATGCTTCATCTGATGAAGAAAATGACGACAACCAATTAAATAGAAATATATCTAATAGGGGTATAACCAGGCTAGCTAAGTTTCGCCTTCAATATGGCCATCCTGGTCAAGTAAAGCACAAGGTAACCATCGATGCATTGAATAGGGTTACAGGGTTAAACAGAGCACTGTTTGCGAGTTTTTTAGGAGATGCGGTTCGTGAGCACATAGGTTTGAAGGTTCTATCCTAGAAGAAGGTGGATAAAGAATTAAGACAAAAATTATGGGATGAAATCACGGTACATATATACTAATTTTTAACCCAGTATATAAGTTTTATTTATCAATTATCTACAACTAATTAAAAACATTGTGTTAATCTTTGCAGCGATATTTTGATGTTGACGTGACATTAAAAAAGGTGGTAATGAATCATCTTGGTCAACTGCTAAGGAATTTCAGAATGAAACTCAGGGAAAAATACATATTGCCCAACCTAGATACACCTGAGAAAATGAATGAAAGGCCGGAAAAGTATAGTACAATTGTGACACAAGAACAATGGGTTGAGTTTGTAACCTACACGACCACCAATGAATACAAGGTTTTAATTAGTCATCTTTATTTAGTTTATATGTCATTTCATAATTTTTAGTTTGTAGCATTACCGCATATCTAAATGCCTTATGATTTTGTGTTTTTTAGGAGAAATCAGATAAAGCTAAACTGTCGCGTTCCAAAAATATTTATCAGCATAAAATGGGACGAGGTGGATATGTTTATGTTAAAAAGAAAATGGTAAGGTTATACATACTGTTTGTTTTACTAATTGATCAGATTATCTTGGTTTAACTTTACATATATGTGTATGCACTTGATGTCCATTAGATCGAAAAAAAAGAAATTGAAGCAGATGTTGAACCGCTGCGTGGTGTATTGTGGGTCAAAGGAAGGCAAAACAAAGACGGAGAATCTCTAGATGCTGAGATTAGTTCGGTGGCAGATAAACTTGTAAATTTGACTGCAAATTCTATTATTATGCTTATATACCAGCAGCATTAACTTTGTACTAGCCGTACTAACTTGTATACTAGCAGTACTAACTTTTAATACCAACAATTCCCATATTTTTTTGCAGAGAGAAGCTGATGAAAAGATCAAGGAAGGAACCTTGGTTGTTGATGATGGCACTGATGCCATGACAGTTGTGTTTGGTAAGGAAAAGGGAAGTTATGCAAGAGGAGTGGGAAATGGAGTTACATATAAGAGGTATTTTAATCTTCCTCGAACCAGAAAAGAAACTGATGAAAGAATTGAGTTACTTCAAACTCAACTTGATAATGAGAGAAGCGAGCGTAAAAAAAAAGATCTAATGCTCAAGAAACTGTCCACCGAGATGTCACAAAAAGATGACCAGATCAAGCAATTGTCCGCTGAGATGGCAGATACAAAAGGAATGGTTTCTAAAATGCTGAGTATTTTGAATTCACAAGGGATTAAGTTGGATATGCCATCTCAATTTCCATTAGACTCAGATGTAAGCCATTTTTTTTATGTTGTTAACAATTTCATTTTCTAATGCTAACACCAATGTATTTCTTAATATAATTTAATTATATTGCAGGTGACGACTCCAATGGCCATTGATAATATAGATATCAGCACTAATGATCATCAGGTGGTCGACGGAACTCAGTCCAGTGTTGGTGTACGTGCACGTGATAAAGATGTGATAATTCAGAAGAAGCCTACAGTTGGGATTGAAACTTTGGAACCGGTAATGGAAACAATGGTAAGGAGTAAAACATTATCCCCCTTTGATTTTTTAATTTTATCTACATGACTAATGTACCGTGTTTTATATATACATATAGGAACGTGTTAACAATGTTAAGAAAACACCAAAGACACGACAAAACGGGTCTGCAGATTCCCAATCGCAAGGAGATGCATCTCCAACAAAAGAACTACCAAAAGTAAGTATTTCATGCAACATATTTCTTGTTATTTTATTTTTAAAATAATTTACCGTGTTTTATATATACGTATAGGAACCTGTTACAAATGTCGTACCTAAGAAAATGGGTAAGTCACGACAAAACGGGTCTCCAGCTTCCCTATCGCAGGATAATGTGTCTCCAACAACACAAGCACAAGTATGTATTTCAACATGTTTCTTCTTGTTATTCTTAATTTTTTTTAAATAATTTCTGATATATACGTATGCAAAAATTCTTTTTTTTAGACAATCAATTGCAAACTGTGGCATATACAGACATCAAATATTGTTGCTTTGGGTCGCATACACAAAATTCCAGGAAAACAAATGATACATAACAAACCAATCCCGAATGATTGCTACAAAGTCTCAATTGATAAATCGTTAGTGGATGCAGCATGCATACCGGACATAAGGAATCTTGGGTTAAAAACAGTTAGGGAAGGCTTGAATTGTTTCTTTACATGGCCAAAGGATCAAGTTATTCTTGCTGATCATGAGGAGGTACATACATGTGTTTTTTCAACCTATATATATATATATATATGTATATATATATATATATATATATATGTATATATATATATATATATATATATATATGTATATGTATATATGTGTATATGTATATATATATATATATATATATATATATATATATATATATATATATATATATATATATATATATATATATATATATATAATTCTTCATATTAAATTCAATGTTTGATCTAAGCGTCTTTTGTTTACTACAGGTTACACCACCAACTACGAAACCAAAAGTTAGTGAACCGATTCCTGGACCAAAACTACAACCGAAGCGCAGAAGTTATGTCTCTAGTGCAGAAGTGCAAAAGCAAGCTAGGGGTCCGGGGAAGATTCAAAAGGTTTTAACTTATAGTAGTTGACAATTTCATTACATGCGACATTAAAATTCTATATATATTTTGTTCATTTATATACATTCGAATTGTATGGACTTTGAAATTTCTTTTTGTTTTTAATTCTGTTTTATTTATATACTGGCAGTTTTATTTCTCTGATCCAGCAGTAGTAACTCTGATCCAGCAGTAGTAACTTAGTACTAGCAATACTAACATCATTGGTCACTCTTTTCTTTAATTCGATGTGTGACTAAATATTACCAAATGCCACACGAATTAACAATTCATGTGACCACTGGATTAACATTAGTCACACAGAACACACATGTCTGCATTTTAAACAACATATGGTCACACTTATTAACACTTTTGGCCACTGTTTGCTTAATTGTATGTTACTAAATACCCAAAAAAAAAAACATGCGTTGTGTGACTAAATATTACAAAATGCCACACAAATATAAAATTCATGTCGCCATTTGATTATCAATAGTCACACAAAATACACATTTTTTCATTTTAAACAGCTTATGGTCACACTTATTAACGATTTTGGCCACTGTTTGCTTAATTGTATGTGACTAAATACCCAAAAAAAACATGGTTTGTGTGACTAAATATTACAAAATGCCACGCAAACATAAACTTCATGTGGCCATTGGATGATCAATAGTCACATAAAATACACATTTCTTCACTTTAAACAGCTTATGGTCACACTTATTCACGCTTTTGGCCACTGTTTGCTTAATGGTATGTGACTAAATACCCAAAAGAAACATGCTTTGTGTGACTAAATATTACAAAAGGCCATGCAAACATAAACTTCATGTGGCCATTAGATGACAAATAGTCACACAAAATACACATTTCTTCGCTTTAAACAACATATGGTCACAGTTATTCACACTTTTGGCCACTGTTTGCTTAATGGCATGTGACTAAATACCCAAAACAAACATGATTTGTATGACTAAATATTACAAAAGGCCACGCAAACATAAACTTCATGTGGCCATTGGATGATCAATAGTCACACAAAATACACATTTCTGCACTTTAAACAGCATATGGTCACACTTATTCACACTTTTGGCCACTGTTTGCTTAATGGTATGTGACTAAATACCTAAAACAAACATGCTTTGTGTGACTAAATATTACAAAAGGCAACACAAACATAAACTTCATGTGGCAATTTGATGATCAATAGTCACACAAAATACACATTTCTTCACTTTAAACAGCTTATGGTCACACTTATTCACGCTTTTGGCCACTGTTTGCTTAATGGTATGTGACTAAATACCCAAAAGAAACATGCTTTGTGTGATTAAATATTACAAAAGGCCACGCAAACATAAACTTCATGTGGCCATTGGATGATTAATAGTCACACAAAATACACATTTCTTCACTTTAAACAGC